>CM059430.1:44946030-45341030 GCA_030390025.1 Squalus acanthias
ATCTGACATCCAGTACTGGATGAGCAGAAATTTCCTCCAACTAAATATTGGGAAGCCCAAAGCCATTGTCTTTGGTCCCCGCCACAAACTCAGTTCACACTGGCTTCACACTAGACAGAAGTTTACTCCACCAAATGGTATGAGGTAGCCTTCTGGAGTGTTCACACAGTGCTTGGCTTTAGTGCTTTCAGAAAATAGGTCAGTCCATGTAATATATTGGCACTTTCGAGTTAATGCATACACATACTGCTTTGCATTGAACTGAAAGTGGCAATATGATTTAAGCCCTTATCTTGATTCCTGGTCTTTGCTGAGTTAACTGATCTCATTAGTGAGGGGCACAATTCACTTCCAAGTCTCCCCAATGGGCTGAGGAAAAAACAATCAGGGTTCCTGCTGCTGACTGTTATTCAGTGACCCCTTCGGAAATGTGTGCATTTGGCTATTTGGTGAAGATCAGATCAGATTCAGAGCTGTAAGATAAATCAGTCGAAATTTTGATTAATGTCTAGGCTGAAGAATTATCAAGCTTAAGGTCTAGAATCATACAATGTGAATTGATACAATTAAAACAATTACCACAGCCAGAAGTTAACATAAGTATCATTTTTTTTTATTCATTCCTGGGATGTGGGCATTGCTAGCAAGGCTAGCATTTATTGCCTATTCCTAATTACCCTTGAGAAGGTGGTGGTGAGCCACCTCCTTGAACCGCTGCAGTCCTTATGGTGAAGCTACTCCCACAGTGCTGTTACAAAGGGAGTTCAAGGATTTTGACCCAGCGACGATGAAGGAACACCGATATATTTCCAAGTCAAGATGATGTGTGACTTGGAGGGGAACTTGGAGGTGGTGGTGTTCCCATGCGCCTGCTGCCCTTGTCCTTCTAGGTGGTAGAGGTTACGGGTTTGGGAGGTGCTGTCGAAGAAGCCTTGGCGAGTTGCTGCAGTGCATCTTGTAGATGGTACACACTGCAGCCACAGTGCACCAGTGATAGTGAGACTGAATGTTTAAGGTGGTGAATGGGGTGCCAATCAAGTGGGCTGCCCTGTCCTGGACGGTATCGAGCTTCTTGAGTGTTGTTGGAGCTGCACTCATCCAGGCAAGTATTCCATCACACACCTGACTTGTGCCTTGTAGATGGTGGAAAGGCTTTAGGGAGTCAGGAGGTGAAACACTTGCCACATAATATCCAGCCCTCTGACCTGCTTTTGTAGCCAAAGTATTTATGTGGCTGAAATAACAACAGAAAACGCTGGAAAAACTCAGCAGGCCAGACAACATCCGTGGAGAGAGAAAGAGAGTTAACGTTTCAGGTCGATGGCTGGTCCAGTTAAGTTTCTGGTCAATTTTGACTCCCAGGATGTTGATGGTAGGGGATTCAGCGATGGTAATACCATTGAATGTCAAGGGAAGGTGGTTAGATTCTCGCTTGTTGGAGATAGTCATTGCCTGGCACTTGTGTGGTGCGAATGTTACTTGCCACTTATCAGCCCAAGCCTAAATGTCGTCCAGGTCTTGCTGCATGCGAACATGGACTGCTTCATTATCTCTGGAATTGTGAATGGAACTGAACACTGTGCAATCATCAGCAAATATCCCCACTTCTGGACTTATGATGGAGGGAAGGTCATTGATGAAGCAGCTGAAGATGGTTGGGCCTAGGACACTCTCCTGAGGGACACCTGCAGCAATGTCCTGGGGCTGAGATGGTTGGCCTCCAACAACCACAACCATCTTCCTTTGTGCAAACTTGCAAAAAGTTACTATTAATTCTTAACCAATTAGAAAGTTCTATGGCATACAGAAAACTACATAATTTAACTATATCTACAAGGACATAGTTGTAGAATTCATCGTATCCTCCAATGATGGCTTGCTCTGTATTTGCAGTTACTTCTGACATACCAAAGCGCTCGAATGGACGCCTCCCACTTTTAAAGACATAGGTATCTGAACCCATAAGGCTCTCTGGTTCTCTCATCCTTTTAAAGTTTTACCATTTAGTGTATACTTCTTCTCCTTGTTCTTCCTTTCAAAATCTATTACTTCACATTTCTCTATTTAAATTCCATCTGACATCTAGCTTGAAAGTTTCCGTTTGTCCACTGTCTAGAAGATAAGAATGGATGAGCATTACCCGCTTAGGATTAAGGAGGCAGAGAAGGACATGGGAGCTTGTGGCTGTTTGGTGGTTCACAGGCATGCCAGGGCAACAGTGTAGGCGCTCAGTCAGTAACCCGTCACTGGCAAGATACCACCGGCCTCACCATCTCCCATGTGAAGAGCTGTGTGCCTATCCATGATTTCCCTGGCTTCTCCTCAAAGCTAGTGAGGTATTTAAGGTTGGGGAAGCTCTCTCCAATGCCCTGCCTGTAGCAGGCACAATGCACCAATTTGACCTGCAAGAAGATAGAGTAAATGATGGTAAGGCTAGCAATTGAGAAGTATGTGCCAAGTGGCATGGGAGAGCTGAAGTAAGAGATGTGGGGGCATAGGCAATAAAATGCTGGCTCTGCCAGTGATGCCCATATCCTGAGGATGAAAATAAATGATTAGGACGTGTTTTAGGGTTATGCAGGTAAGTAATTGCTATGAGGGTTGCTGGGTAGATATAGTGCAAGATGTAGAGTTGGAGGCCTCCAGAGAGCATGGTGAAGGATTAGTTGTGCAAGTGTTGCTTTAAGAGGATCAAGAATGTGCTGGTGCACAGCGTAGACAAGGAAGCAAAGTTGGAAGAGTCCAGTGTTACCTTGCCTGCACTGCTGAGGATGTGAAATTTTTTGCGGCACTGTTCTGCAGACCTGGGAATGAGGGAGTTGCCACTGAGTACCAGTGCCACCTCTCTTCAGGTGGTACGAGGGATATTTCTGGGTGGCCTGTTGGCACTCATGCCTAGTAGTCTGGGCGGCCTGTTGGCACTCATGCCTTCAATCCCTTCCGGGAGGACTTGGAAGTCTGAATGAGTGAAGTTCTGCATTCTTCTTCACTGGCTTGGTGTCCTTCTCTGCTGCCTCCTTTGTGCTGATGCTGCTAATGATGTCATACTTCTTGAAAAGAATGATAAAAAAATTGATAAGTCATGCAGTGAAATTACATGAGAGTGAAGTACAAGAGCTAAGCACTGTTTTGTTCTTTTCTGGTTGGTCCCCAGTCTGCTGCGTATGTGTGCAGGCTGAACAGCGTTTTTAAAGGCTACACATGAGTTTCCATGCAGTTCAGCTACTTGCATCCTTTTACACGAGTTTTATGCCAATGGGTATGCAGATAAGCAGACCCAGGAAACCCACGTGCTACTCCCTCTAAAGACCACCAGCAGGCCCAATACTTTTGTTGAAGATGCAACAGCGGCATAACTCACTCTGCGGAAATCGCCCCACCCCCCTCCCGTATTAGAGGTGCACTGTGCAAGACAGGCCACTGGTATGGAGGGAAGGGTAAATCATAGAGCAGTAAGGTATGATCATAACAGTGCTTAGTATTACGGAAAACGATCTGCTTATATAACGGGCTGGATTTTGTCAGTGTGGGCAGGCTGGGGCGTGTCAGGTGGAAATCATGTCAGGACCCCGACTCCTAAGTGATGTGTTGAAAAAATGGGATTTTCCCCTAATTGGGCAATTGATTTCCTGCGTGTGGGAACCACTGGCCCAATGAGTCTTTTCATACAAAAAGTCGCCTCCGATGACATCATCAATGCTGTTGGATTTAAGGCCTGCAAGCAGCCTTGATTCTTCTGGAGACTGCAAAGGCTCTGCAATTTATATGAAGGAGTTGAATTGTGGAAAATGTCAACGATCAAGCAAAAGTCTGCTCCTCGATTTGATGAGCCCTCCCTCCAAGCTCTGGTGCACGGAGCCAGCTGTAATAAGGAGGTGCTGTTCCCTTCCTCAGGGAGAAAAAAGCCACCCCAGCAGACAAAAGCTGTGTGGCTACAAGTGGCCCAGGAGGTCAACCCCATTTTGCTGAGCCGCAGAACCTGGCTGCAATGCAGGAAGAGGTTTCATGACCTTCTCCGCACAGGAAAAGTGAGTATGACTTTCCCATCACCCTCAATCTGATCCCCATCGCCTCTCCTCACCAGCACTCTGCTTTGCTAACCTCTTCCTCCACATGCCACTTGACACTTACATCCCTGCACCCTTACCCATTCCCTCTCTCTCTATGGTCACATTCACTTAACTATTTGACCATGCAGCCCTCACACTCCCTATCACTGTGATGCCATGACAACAACAACTTTCAACACACAGGGAGGGTCCTTTGTATCCTTCTAAGCATCTGTGCTATGGATTCTCTACACTCACTCCTTCATTCTCACTCAAACTACACTTGTGTCCCTCATTGCAGGAAAAGAGAGCCCACAATAAGAGGGAAAGAGCCCTGACAGGAGGAGGGCCACCCTCAGTAGCCCAGCTCAGGAGGAGGCGGCCCTGGAAATTGCTGGGATCAAGGAGGATACCCAAGTGGGGGACGGACAGATGGGTGCATCACAGCAAGCTGGTGACAGAATAGTTTGGAATCTATCTCATTGACATAGCATGAGTCACTGATAATGATTCTGATGCTCTAACAGATTGACTTATGATCATCCGCAATATTCAATGTGCATGTAACCTTGGCCTCACATCTCTAACTCTTTCCTTTACTCCCCCACAGGACCATCGAAAGCCCCCATCCCCACTATCCAGGAGGAACAGCCTGAGCCTCCAGATTCCTCAAAGGAAGCTGCAACCTCTGAGGGTGCAGCGTCAGCAGAATTCAGCGCACCCAGCACCAGCGCAGACACTCACACCTCGGTGGGACCTTAACGAGATAGAGTAGTGTTGTCACCTGGTGTATCACAGCTCACAAGTGAGCATCAGCAGATGGTAGAGACAGGGACAGCAGTGGAGAGACCTCGTCGGAGGGTGCAGGACTCTGCCAGCTCGGCTCAGCTGCATGTCGACCCTGTGCCTCCGGGTCCATCCAGAAGGAGAGCGGTGCTGGAACTCCAGGAACAGGTGCAGGAGTCTCTGGCAGGTTTTGACTCCAGGGTCGCTGCGAGTGTGGAGCGAATGGAGGAGTCCATCATGAACATGAGCAGTGCCTTTGTGGAGGCATGGGCGCATGAACGCATCACCGCGGAAAGGATAGCAACCTAAGTGGAAAGGATGGCTCCCTCCATGGTAAGGCTGGCTACCGTAGAGGAGAGGATGGCTACGTCCATGGAGGAGCTTAGTTGCCAGGGTATTGAAAACATGGTCATTGTTCAGAATAGAATGACATCTCTTGAGGAGCGATGGTCAGCTATTGAGCAAACAAACCAGACCTTCATGCACGTCCTCTGGAGTAGGACTTCCAGTACAGAAACGGGTCCTCATGGTCCCCCTGCAGTGCAGCAAGGTGCTGTCAAGCCACTTGCTAGCTCTGAAGTGGGGCTGACCCATGAGAGGGATGTCGGTGGCAGAGAACAAGGAAGTGGGGGCTCCTCTCCAAGCGCTCACACGACCATGCCACAGCAAGGCCCTCGGTCAGAGCCCCACCAGAGTCCTCACCCAACTGAGATGGGCGTCTCAGCCCCTGCACAGCCGTAGGAGCAGCAGACTGTTGGCGAGCCCGCACAGGTTTGCCACCCCAGAGGACGGCTGTCAAAGGTGTCGAGACAGGAGCAGCAAGAAAGTGAGCAAGGGGCCTCCACATCTGCTGAAGCCACAGGGGAAGCAACACTTAGGAGCATGCGTAAGAGGAAGATAAAGCACAAGTAGTCACAAGGGTAGTCACTTGGGTGCTGTGTTGTTTTGTTTTTGGACCAGCCATCATTGTGATTGTATTATAAAGTGTTTTGATGACAAACTGTTGAAGTTGTGGCCTGTGTCATTTCGCAAATGGGACTTTCACATTGAGGGCTTAGGGCACCTTGCGATTGTCAGAATAGTGGTCATAGTGATAGGATTCCGCAGATTCTTGTCCATTGTCAATGCTCTGGTAAGAAGGAACGAGACTAAAGTGTTTGATTGTACAGGCTAAGCATATTTGGCCAGGATGAGTGCATCCCTTGCATCCCAGGCAGCAATGTTGTCGCGCGCTGGTGCCTTCTGGCCTGTGCATCTTCAGGTGGGTGACTAGCAGCTTGGCACTCCTGTTGATGCTCCTGCTGTTGGTGCTGCTGTTGCTCATGGTTCTGCTGCTGCCGCGGCTGCTCTGCGTCCGAGTCTGATGTCCAGGAGAAAAGGAATTAAATGGTCGCTATGCTTCTGGTATTTACTTCAGTTGAGGAAGCGCTCAGTCAAGGTGGGGAGAGGGGTTTCCCAGAGGTCACACTGCAGATAGGTGTCAGGCTCCAAACTTCCACAACACTGAGTTTGCCTGCTAAAAGATCCCCCAGACCTGAAACAACAAAGTTCTGCCACCTGCAAATGATCATTGGTGAAAACTCCTTTGTAATGGTGGAGCTGCAGCTGTGAGTAAGCAATCCACTTGTGAGGCCGCCAGCATTATCTGGCATGTTTCAGAGGAGACGTGTAGGATGGGGGTATTGTCTAAAAATCAGAAATCTTGGAGGCGGGATGAAAAGGGGGTCAGAAAACACGCATTTGGGAAAATTGCTCGGAGGCGGAATGGAGGCGGGATTGGGCCCGCCCGCTATTTTTGGCGATTTTAACAACTCACACGCCTCCAATCCCGCCTCCTCGGGCCTGGCAAAATCGAGCCCAACATGTTTAAATTAAGGACTTTTATTCAGAATTCCCCAGGACGTCCCTCCATTAAAAGTTAACCCATTTCCCATTTTCTGTTCTTGTTTTGTGTTCTCTCTTAGATATGCATAGATACAAATAAATAAAAGAGATGCAACCACTCAGAACACAATACAGAATAAACAATGGCAATATTTCTCTTTCAACAATGAAATTTGTACCTGTACCAACCAATTCACAAGATAACAAAAGGGACCGTCATGCTTGATAATTGAATGAAGAATGATGTAGAAACAGCGACATATTAGACTTATTTTTCAAGACATGTTATAGTCTTGATTTTCCTAATTTTATCCCTGTTGTAGTCTTGATGTGCCATGCACTTCTTATGGCCTACAATACAGGTGGGTGCCATGCTCCTGGGCTCCTATCTATGCTTCTCTTCAGACAGTCACTATTATGCATTATAATTGTCCAGTGACAAATCTGCCTTCGGGTTTCTCTCTTACCTGGCATGCAGCTGCCTTCAACCTGATGCATCTCACTGCTGTAACATGTCACACTAGGGCTCTATTATATCTCCACCAGAAATTTAGAAACCCACTTTTTGTAAAGAAAGTTACATACTGTGATGAAAGGACTCAACTTACATATATTCAAAATGAGGTCATATAAAAGGGCAAACCAATATTTTGCATCAAAGTATGACAAGGCAAAGTCTGTAGCACACAACAGACGTATCAGGCCCATTTGCCTGTAACTTTGCATTAAAACTAAAACATGCAACCAGCAAAATGCAAATTAGCTCTCAAGAGTAACTCAATTGAAATTCTCAATCTAAGGGTCGCAGCATCAGTAAAGAGCAAAGCGCTCATCTATTTTACTAGCTGCAGGATCAAATGAATAAATGAGTTAATCTTTAATGCTGAATAGCACATGACCTTATTATGTTGGCACACTGTAGTCTGAGTATATCTTCAGATTTTGACAAACCAAATACAAAGGGCTGGATTTTGTCAATGGGGACGTGATGGAGGCGGGACTCCCACTTTTTGGGTTGTAGTCCCATCTCGACTTGTGGCCAACCCACTCGATTTTCCCTTGATTGACCTTGTTGAGCCCGCCCAGCGGGCTCAACAGGCCAATTAAGGGCCACCCAGCAACAGGTGACGTCACAGATTGACATTTCATCTGTCAAGAGCTTTTGACAGATGAAATATCAGCGTTTGACAGCTCCTTGAAGCTGTCAAACACTGACAATCTGTCCTCTAAGTTAATTCCTTCCTCTCAGGCTGATTTAGAGATCTCTGCAGAACAAAAAGCAGAGGCTGCAGCTTTTGACAGCACAACGGCCATTCTGCTTCCTGTGCCGGTGAGATTTCTGACTCCCGAGACCTGAAGGCCTGACACCTGCAGGAGGAAGTTAAGGTAAGTAAAACTTTTTTCCACACTTTACACTTACCTTACACACTTACCTCTGCACACATGCACCCATCACTCACTTGCCCACCGGACATATCGACCCCTCCAACCCCTGCAGACCCACGGTCCGCCTTGCTAAAATGGCGTGGTTCAGACCTGTCGGGAAGCCTACACTTCAGGGCTAAAAATAGGGATTAGGCAAAAAACTGCCTGTTAACTACCTGTTAACAGGCAGTTTATTGGCACTAATCCCCTTCCCGCCTCAGGGAGGCGGGTCCCAGCACAGGTCGGGTACCCGCCTCCTGTGAAACTGGCATGGAGGCGGGTTGGGGGCGGGATGGGTTCGGGACCCCCGAATCTGCAATTTTAACCCCCCACACGCCTCCAAACCCGCCTTCACGGGTCAATGAAAATTCTGCCCAATGACTCCAGTTAGCAAAAACTTAATGTGTTGTGTATGGTGAAAGGTACTTTTGTATTTAGCTCTATGCAGATTCTGACTCGCTAGTTCTCCGACTATAATATACTCAGCTCCACAGAAGCATACACACCAACCTAGAAAACTAGCAAAAGCTGACTAAAATGCAGACAACTCTAGAATGGCTCTACCACGTGAAAGTAGTTTCATAAGTTTTGGAGGAATAAAAAGCATAAGTATGTAAAAATGCGAAGGAAAAATCCAAATGTTGGAGGCAAAAATTTGGTGGTCTGTGTTTTGGGGAGAGGTCTTCAGGAGCATGCTTCATTAGGAATATTTGCATTTTTCCTTTAAAAATTACACATTCTGGTTAATTCTAAGCACCTTTATTCTTCACAATTAATACATTTTTAATTTTTAAAAAGGGATAAACAAAGTGCCATTTAGATTTTCAACAGGCCATCACTTACCCAAAAGTTGTCTCAACATTCACTCTCCCACAACAACCCACCAAAGTTCTTACTTTACAAGGACACTCTACCCACTCTGGACCCAATTCACAGAGACACTGTAACACATCCAATTCCCCACCATGGACACATTTGGGTAGATTTTCAACTTGCCATCCGGACATAAAACTGGCAATGTGGATCGGTCACCAGGTGTAGAATCCACCTGATTTTCATTTCCGCTTAAATTAAAATTGGGTGGTTTCTATAATGGGTGGCCAATCTGCGATGCCAGTTTTATGCTCGGGCAACATGTGGGAAATCTGTCCATTCTCTTCTCCAACCATCCAACTCATATTGACTTTCTTCTCCCTCACCAATTCAATTTGTCACTATTCTCCCTTTTCTGATACTCTTCTTCCACTCTTCCCCATTCAAGTTGATAGTCTTCCATTCCCCCACACCCCACCAAGAGTTCAAGCTGGCATTCTTTGGCCCCCTCTCAGTTAATGCTGCCACTCTCCTTCTGATACACTGAACAGATCCCGCTTCTCCTCTTCATGCCTGCCTCCTGTGATAATGGCCCAGATTGCCGTCTCTGTATACTGGATGTGGTAACTCCTGTTCTTGTGTACACAGAGGTGGCAATCTGGGTCACTTGCACTGGGAGTGTGCAAACAGGAGAAGAAGGGCTTCTCTGGTGCATTAGCGATCAGACTTGGGTAGGTGCAGGTGGGGGGAAATGGATACTTATAGGGAGAAGCAGTATGTGAGCTAGAGAGGAACCCATTGCACTGATTTGTGTCAGCAAACAAAGCCACGTTGATAAGGCCCCCAAAATGCTGGCTGTCATTGTGAAATGCTGACGGTTTGAATTATGCAAATAGTACAGAATCCCCAGAATTATAAGACAGGAAGGCAATATTTTTAGAAATCATTGACTACCCAGTAAAACTATTTACTTAGAAGTTGCCGTGCACAATCACATATGTGCAAACGTTTAGCCTTTTGCTTTTTAATTAAAACCTTTTGTGTTGGCTGCTGCTAACAACATAACAGCCAAAAGAAACCCAAAATCAAGCCAGGGACTTTCCTGTTCTACGCCATCAGGATAGCCCCCTTGATATGTATTTTCTAAACAATCCCCATCTGTTTAATGCTCTTTGTGCATTTATGCTAAATAAATTTGGATGCCCCTCTAATCAACTGCCATGGTAAAGCCAAGTTTACTCTAATTGACTTGCACCAGTTTACAATTAAACCAACAATGAAATCCTACACTCCTACAAATTGTCTCATTTCCCATGTCAGCAGCTATTACAACAGTTAGCCAATAACACGAATCATGCTCTGTTGAAGGGTTACATTTAGTTGAATGCTTCTAATTTTTCATGAGCGATTACATTTTCCTTCAGAAATTCACTGTGATTGTAAAAATCAGAATCTTTCCTTCCTGTTGGCTGATATCTATGACTAGCAGATCTGATGGAAACAATGAACCAAAATTATTTCTCAGCTCCACCTATTAACATAATTGAAGAAGTCACAATCTTTATGTACTTTAGCTATTTGTAAAGGAAGCTAGATTGTTCAGCAAGGCCATAAAAATATTTCCTGACGGCCTTCCAGTTACATCACGGTTCAACAAGCTTACTCCAGCACCAATTCCTGCCTGAAATTGCCCTGCAAAAGCCAGAAGACCGGCCAAAGACCGGAGGCATGACTCCCTCTATAACATGTCACTCAGGAACGTAAGCAAGAAGATAGGAATCAATCTCCTAACCACCCCCCCCCTCCCCCGCCCCCCCCCCCCCACCCGCTTCACTTTCTCACCTCAAGCCTGCTCCTGACATCTGGACTCCATCAGCCGCCAGTTAATTTCAGGAAAGAGGCAAATAGACAATCCTCATACACTTGCACTCACCTCCACCATGGCAGCTGGTGGGATCGACAATTCTACAACACTTGATTCATTTAAAAATCCCTCCCGCATGTCAGCTAAAAATGGGCTGGAGTCAACAGGAAGGCTGACTGTAGCGTTCACTGAATATGCTGGTCCCCACTGCTACTCCCACTCCAGTGCAAATTGGGAGCTCTCCAGCTGGAGTGAGGGGCATCAGCCCTAAAATACAATCTTCTCTCAAAATCCTACCAGCAGCTTCAGAGGCTTCCAAACTGAACTGTTGACACCCTTTCAATTCACCAACAGAGGCTGCACTGGCTGAGAGGCTGATTGTGCCCCTATCCCTCTCAGACCCAGAGTCCAGAAGCACATCTTCTCCTACTACAGACTACTCCAGCCACACTCAATGCCGTAGACCCGATGCCAACATACCTGTCCAACGACTAACCAACACTGTCCATGAAGGACCTGGCTGAACAGGCCCCTAACATGGCACTTTCCAGCTGGGTCAAAACCAGAATGAAATGATCCCCAATCAAGAGTAACGGTCCCAGACCAAAATGCCAGAGGATCTTCTGCCACCACATGAGGACCCTGGTAACTCTGCTTCACACCACAGTCCTCTGCAATGTATCATGCCTAGAATCAGGAACACAATTCATGAAAACAAGTCAGGACAGAACTCAGAGATAAATGATAGTCCACCACAACCAGGTGCCCCAGCCTATTGGAGGATATCAGATTGTTCAAACAGATCTTTTTGAAGATTTTTGAGACCATGCGCACAAAAATGATTGAGCTCTGCTATGCAAATGGCCAGGTATGACACCTGATAAAGGAGCTGGAAATCTGCATCCTCAAAGGTGATGAGAAGGTTACAACAATTACTAAACTATTAGAGAAGGACCAAGAAATTACCACAAAATAGATGACCTGGATGAACGGGGTTGCCACAATAATATCTAGATCTTCAATAACAATACGCTTGCTCCCTGCATCACCACATCATCAAAGACCTGCCCTGCCAGGCTCAAAGTTCTGACAGAGGACTGGCCACCCCTGTCAGTACCCTAGGGACAGCCCACAACTTTCTACAAGACAACAACGTACCCATCCCACCACCCAGGGAGCCTTCACCTCCCAAATGGCAACAAATCCCCAGAGGGTTAGAAGAAACAAACTCAAGGTATCTCCTTGAGGACCACAGGGAACCTCATCAAGCACCCTCCAGAGCCAGTGCAGGAAACTGAAGCCTTGCACAATCAAGACCCATTCTGCTGCACAACTTAACAGCACCGATGAACCAGAAGGCCAACACAACCAAAAGAGGACACTGCTCCTTAAATTAACTAGACAACCCCACTTGAACCAGAGATGGGATGAGCCAAAACCAAAATGGAAAGGGTCACAGTCCCTTGAAATATTCAGCGAACCCACATGGACTGTAACTAGCTAACTGCAGAGGATTTGGGACAAGGGTTTGGCCCAGATGAAACCCATGTCCACCTTGCCACCCAGATTTAGATAGGAGCTAAATAAGAATTTAAAAGAGGCATGGGAGCAGAGGGGGGAAGGAACAAACATTGTACCAAGTAAAGGGTATTCATGGTACTGCACTTGAGAGGGCATTGTGGCTATTTTCAGGGGAAGTACTCCCTCAGGGCATAGGGGCACAGCAGGGTAGGGTGTAATGGGGTAACTCCTACAACCAGGATGCTACCCAGGGACATTCCCTTCCAACTAAGGGCAAGCCACAGGGCTGGATTTTCAATGACCCGTGGAGTCGGGTTTGGAGGCGTGTGGGGGGTTAAAGTTGCAGATTCGGGGGTCCCGACCCCATTCCGACTCCATTCCGCCTCCACGCAATTTTGACAAAATCGGTCGTGGGGTTCCCGACTCCGTCCCACCTCCAAGAGGCGGGAGAGGCCATTAAAGCCCTTAACAAGCCGTAAATTGGCTCTGTAATGCCATTTTGAAACGTTTTAGCTAGTTTAACCCTTTTCCGACGTGAAGTACGCCTGATGTGAAACACGCCAGTGAAACCTGGCGGGAGCACAAGTGGATAGCTGACTATCAGCTGCAGGTCCACTATTACAACGGAGATGTGATGAAGGTAGTAGTAGTATTAGGTCTGAAAGTCACCTCTGATGCTGCTGCATTGAATGTCTTCAGAAACTGCCTGGGAGGACTTGGTTGCAAAAAAAATTCATTCTCTCTCTCTCTCTCTCTCTCTCTCTGAGATGCTGCTCATTTTGCATCCAGGTCCTCTCACAGCAAAGGCCAGGCAATCTCTGAGACCAGGCAGTCTCTGACCTGCAATAATGACATCATCAGAGGTGACTTTCAGACTGAAACCACTAAGTGGTTCATGGGTTCCCACATGCTGGAACTCAATTGCCCAATTAAGTGAAAATTGCATCAATCTCCCACATCCAATTGCAGGCGGGTGGATAACACGAAATGCGGATGACATGACCCCAACCCGCCCCAGTATCAAAATCCAGCCCATAGTGTCCCCACGCATACAACATATTAACCTAAAACTCAGCATCATTGAATTTAAGATTATTTCCCTGACTATCAGTTAAACTGAAAAAATTCTTGATCTGCCACAAGAAAGAGCAGGCAGGCATGGCCTTCCTGCAGTAGACCCACTTTACCAACTGCCCCCACCCACCCAGTCAAGCATGTTAAATTTGCAAGGGGAAGAAAATTCTCCCACTAAACCATAAACAGACAAATACTGATCAACAAATGCCTTCCCTTCACCCTGAAGGACACTATCCCAGGAATGGATGGTTGTTTCATCCTGAAAAAAGGTTGAATAGTGGGACAGATGATCACATAGTCACAACAAATACCCCAAACGTAAACGCTCCCACAACAATATTCTTCTTAATTCCCCCCCCCCCACCCACTCCCCTCACAACTCCATAGAAGGCACAATGTGGCAGAATGTTAGCTCTGGGCTCTGGAAATATTATCAATGCCAAGCTTATGCTTTTGAGAGAGGCTGATACCTCTGAGTAATACCATTAATGAAGGTATCAAAGACACAAAAGACAATTTTATACATAAGTTTAATCATATTATTGTGAAATATGTAATTTTTGATATTATACATCTCATTTTTAACTTAGTTACAAAGATAGAAAATGGTGGATCAAAAGATTTTGAAACATCTTTTGAGCAATTTGATTGGTTCAGTTTGTGTATTTTTTAATTGGTAGATAATCTTCACTGGTCATAGTTACAAAATTCTGATGTCACATTTGCCCATCACTCCCACTCTCATTGACCTATATTGGCTCCCAGTCCCCCGACACATTACATTTAAAATTCTTGTCCTCATCTTTGAATCCTTCATGCCTTGCCTTAACCTATCTCCATAACCACCCCCAGCACAACATCCTCCCAAGTCCTCTGTTTCTCTGACTCTTGCCTCTTGTGTATCCCTCCCTCCTTTGCCCTACCTTTGGTGCAAGAACCTTCAGCTGCCTAAGTATCACGTTCTAAAGTTCCTTACCTGAACGTCTACCTCTCTCTCCTTCTTAAAATCCACCTCTTTGACCAAGCTTTTGATCACCTCTGTTAACCTTTTCTTTCTTTGCTTAGGATCTATTTTATATCTGTTAAGTAACTTGGGGCATTTTCAATCTTAAAGGTACTGTATAATTGCAAGTTGTTGTTTATTACACGGTCTTCTGGGATTTATACCTGTGTTTGGGCATTGAATGCTATGATTATGTTCATTTTTCTGTGAGAAATATAAATAAGTGGTCTTGATTATTATTTATGTTCCATTACTTAACTACTCAATTTTTATCTCATACCTTTTTTAAAGCCCAGTCTGCACAGCAAGATGGCAGCAAGACATTAAAAAAAAGACTTGCATTTATATAGCGCCTTTCACGACCACCGGACCTCTCAAAGCGCTTTACAGCCAATGCAGTGCTTTTGAAGTGGAGTCACTGTTGTAATGTGGGAAACGCGGCAGCCAATTTGAGCACAGCAAGGTCCCACAAACAGCAGTGTGATACTGACCAGATAATCTGGGTTTTTTTGTTATGTTGGTTGAGGGATAAATATTGGCCAGGACACTGGGGATAACTCCCCTGCTCTTCTTTGAAATAGTGCCATGGCATCTTTTACATCCAGCTGAGAGAGCAGACGGGGGCTCGGTTTAAAGTCTCATCTGAAAGACGGCACCTCTGACAGTGCAGCACTCCCTCAGCACTGCACTGGAGTGTCAGCCTAGCTTTATGTGTTTTAGTCTCTGGAATGGGACTTCGAACCCACAGCCTTCTGACTCAGAGGCGAGTGTGCTACCAACTGAGCCACAGCTGACACTGTCCAAATACCAGGTTGGAGGTAGATAGCTGGCATTCAGGAGCACTGAAAATGGGGGCGAGGAACTCATATAGCAATGCATTGGGGGGAGTGTCCTGGACTTTGACAGCATTACGATGAGAGTACTAAGATTTTGCGGTGCTGGAAATGGTGCTAAGGGTATGCAACACAGGAATGGGAAGTCCTGAGGTATGACAGCACCATGTGATAATTCTGGAGTTTGATAGCACTGAGGGAATGGTGTAGAGGTTGGAGAGCACTGGAAGGCGATCCTGGGAACTGACAGTGCTGAGAAAGGGGACTTGGTGCTAGGGGTCAGCGGATTGTGTTTGGGGTTTGAGACAGTGGGGTTTAGCAACACATGATAGTGACCTGAGCATTGGCAGCACTGATGAAGTGGTCTTATAATTTGGCAGAATTATGGTGGGTGTCCTGGAGTTTTGCAGCATTCTGGGGGTCCTATGTTTTGGCAGCACAGTGAGGCTTGGATTTGCTAATGCTGAGTTGGTGGTCCTGGGCTTTGACTATACTGCGATGAGCTGCTGGGGCTTAGCAACACTAGGGAGGGATCTTGGGGTTTGGGACCACTGTGGAGTTGTCAGTTTTAGCAGCACTGCAGAAGCAGAACCTGCATTTTGGTAGTACTGGGGGCTGGGATATGAGGCCTGGCAGCACAGGGGTGGGGGAAGCTATGAAGGTCCTGGTGTCTTACAATATAGGGGGAAGAATTTGGAAAGATTCGGTATTGAATAGGGGCCAATTCTCTGTCTTGATTGCCCCCTGTGCAGTTTATGCAGTGTTACAGTCCTCAAAAGGGGGCAGAGGTGTATAATGCACATTTCTACTGGGCTAGCTGATGAGCAAAGGAAACTCCCACCAATGTTCATGCATGTTTTTCTGAACTTTATGCTGAGTCTACTTTTCACTGCAAACAAAAAATGTCAGAGGTCTTCCCAATGTTTAACTGGAGGAAATTGTGTCTCATCCAAGACTGGATGTTGGACAAGCAATTTGACAACACAAAGGCAGTGGAAGGGTCGAGAGAGTTGGTGGAGAGGTAGAGCTGGGTGTTTTCTGCACAGAAATAGGCCATTTGGACCATCGTGCCTATGCCAGCTCTCTGAAGGAGCTATCCACTGAAAAGTCATCTTCCTGCCCGTTATACCATTTGAAGTTTTTCTTTCCCAAATACTTATCTACTTCCCTTTTAAAAGCTAGTATGATTATGCTTCCACCATTGTTTCTGATAGGCTATGCCTTGTTCTAACAACCCTCTCCATAAAAAGATTTCTCCAAATCTTTTTTCATGATGATCTTAAATTTGTTCTCTCTAGTCACTGACTCATCAACCAGTGGAATTAGCTTTTCCCATTTTACTTTATCAAATCCTTTCATAATTTCAACACCTCTATCAGATCTCCACTTTGTTCCAGTGAAAAGAGCTCCAGTTTCTCAAGTCTCTCTTCTGTTTCACATTCACAATGTATGTGCCGATCTCTTAAAAGCCAGCAGAGCGAAAACAATCTTGAACCAACCCCAGTTCCATCTCAGTAATTACAGATTTACAGCTTGTATTCATTCTAGTTTATTTCACTGCACTCCTTTCCCTCCTTTCCATTGCATATTGTACTCCTTTGGGATCACTTGATGTCATGTTGATATCTTGAGGGCGTGAGAAAGAATAAAAAAGTCATATGAGTGTGATAATAAAGGGAGGAGGAAATCTTATTTTTCCAGTCAATTTTTTAAAGGAACAAGAGATTCCTCTCAGTTGGACAGGCAACCTACTTGTGATTGTGTAATCTACCTTCATTTGAAAAATGATTACTCCACCTTTCTGGTATGTGATGACTTTTTAGTTAAGCTAACGTTTCAGTCTAGTGTTTCATAACTCGGACGAACAACAATAACATTGTTTTCCCCTCTTTTTCCTCTTCCCCAAACAATTGATTGGGTCTAAAACTCAATTTCTGAAAAGAAAATGTCAAAAATATGGTTTACCGAGGTGACCTTGACATTACAAACACGTGATTCACTTGAATAAACGAGACTTGACAGGTTTGACGGTGACTGTGGCTGGAAAATTGATTCACTTTTCACGAACAAGTAGAAACATTTTGCAATGACTTGTTGACGTCTTTGCAATGGCTATCAAGTCAAAAAAATGAAAGTTAAACATGTTTGAGTTATTGCATTCCAAAGCAAACAGATATGGTTTAAGATAACTAATCCTATCAGAGTTGAGAGTTTGTAAGGCTGTGCAATCCGCTCTCAGGCTTGTTCGCTGCTCTTGTCTTGTGCATCCTCCCTCTGCAGCGCGTGCCAGGCCCGCCGCGCGGGGGCCGCTCTGCGCATGTCCCGGGCGGAGGGGAGCCGAGGCTGTGGTGAAGCGGCGGCGCTCGGCGGGCGGGCGTGATGTCGGGGTCGTGCATCGTGAGCGGGGGCAGGAGCAGATCTTTCAAGAGGGTGTTCCCCGTTCCCAGACAGAGCTCGCTCTTTCAGCCGCCCATCTTCAATCCGTTCATTTATCACATCGAGCTCACCGTGACGGACAAGCTCAAAGTAAGAAAACGGGGGCGATTTTGTCTGTGCGACAGCCGTTAGCGGCCAGCGGGGTCAGCGGAGTGCGGGGTCGGCAGAGTGCGGAGTCAACCCTGCGGAGGTCGGCGGAGTTCGGCAGAGTGCGGGGTCAACCCTGCGGGGGTCAGCGGAGTGCGGGGTCAACCCTGCGGGGTCAGCGGAGTGCGGGGTCAACCCTGCGGGGTCAGCGGAGTGCGGGGTCGGCGGTGTGCGGAGTCAACCCTGCGGAGGTCGGCGGAGTTCGGCAGAGTGCGGAGTCAACCCTGCGGGGGTCGGCAGAGTGCGGAGTCAACCCTGCGGGGGTCGGCAGAGTGCGGGGTCAACCCTGCGGGGGTCGGCGGAGTTCGGCAGAGTGCGGAGTCAACCCTGCGGGGGTCAGCGAAGTGCGGAGTCAACCCTGCGGGGTCGGCAGAGTGCGGGGTCAACCCTGTGGGGGTCGGCGGAGTGCGGAGTCAACCCTGCGGGGGTCAGCGGAGTGCGGGGTCAACCCTGCGGGGTCAGCGGAGTGCGGGGTCAACCCTGCGGGGTCAGCGGAGTGCGGGGTCGGCGGTGTGCGGAGTCAACCCTGCGGGGGTCGGCAGAGTGCGGGGTCAACCCTGCGGGGGTCGGCAGAGTGCGGGGTCAACCCTGCGGGGGTCGGCAGAGTGCGGAGTCAACCCTGCGGGGGTCGGCGGAGTGCGGAGTCAACCCTGCGGGGGTCGGCGGAGTGCGGAGTCAACCCTGCGGGGGTCGGCGGAGTGCGGAGTCAACCCTGCAGGGTCAGCGGAGTGCAGGGTCAACCCTGCGGGGGTCAGCGGAGTGCGGGGTCGGCAGAGTGCGGAGTCAACCCTGCGGAGGTCGGCGGAGTTCGGCAGAGTGCGGAATCAACCCTGCGGGGGTCGGCAGAGTGCGGGCTCAACCCTGCGGGGGTCGGCAGAGTGCGGGCTCAACACTGCAGAGTTAGCAGAGTTTGTGGTCAACCCTGCGGGGTTAACACTGTAGGGTCAGCAGAGTGCGGATCAGCATAGTAAAAGTACTATGGGGTCAGCATGGTATGGGTCAGCACTGCCCGGTCAGCAGACTTAGGATCAGCAGAGTGTGGGGCAGCACTGTGGTCAGCAGAGTGTGGGGCAGCACTGTGGTCAGCAGAGTGTGGTCTGTGGGGTCAGCACAACAGTGACAAGAGTGGGGATTAGTACTGTAGTGTGAGGATCAGTACAGTGAGGTCAGCAGAGTGAGGGTCAGCACTGCAAGGATAGCAGAGTGAGGATTAGTACAGTGGGAGTCAGCAGAGTGGTTTAGCACTGCACTATGGGGTTAGCAGAGTGTGGCTCAGCGCCTTGGGGTCAGCATTTAGCTTTGCATGTGTGCGTCTAAATACTGTTTGTTGGGGTAACAGAGAAGTCTTCCCTCCTCTCAAGCGAACCCCCTGAAATAAGGGGTCGACGCTTGCCCTATAGCCACCACGAATTCATCAGACGGACACTTTGGATAAGTTTTACGATCTTTATTCAAGCATATGCAGGGGGAACATCTCAGTCTCAGCCGCCCGAGAAAGGATTCTTCCAACGAGTATCAAATACATACAGCAATTATACCTAACTCGGGGCATGCACCCCTCGTGCACGACCCTTCTATGATCATTGATTGGTGTATAGTTTATTAGAGGGGCTGCATCCATTCGTTGCCTCTTATCAGAGAGGTTGCTGAATGGTTCGCAGAGACCCATCTCTGCAGCATGAACATGCTAACTTATCTGTTTCTACTCTAGTAATGAGGTGATTACCTCATTCTATTAAAATCTTGTTTGTCCTGTCTTATCTATCGTTCTACATTCCTAAGCAAGGACAAGAGACCATGCATTGCTGCTCATCTTTCAAAATTCTATAGACTCTGGAACAGTTCCCATGGATTGGAGGGTTGCTAATGTAACCCCACTATTTAAAAAAGGTGGTTGAGAGAAAACGGGGAATTATAGATCGGTAAGCCTGACATCAGTAGTGGGCAAAATGCTAGAGTCCATTATAAAAGATGTAATAGCAGAGCACTTGCAAAACAGTGACAGGATCGGACAAAGTCAACATGGATTTACAAAAGGTAAATCATGCCTGACTAATCTACTGGAATTTTTTGAGGATGTAACTTGTAGAATAGATAAGGGAGAACCAGTGGATGTGGTGTATTTGGACTTTCAGAAGGCTTTCGATAAGGTCCCGCATAAGAGATTAGCGTGCAGAGTTAAAGCACATGGGATTGGGGGTAAGGTACTGATTTGGATAGAGAACTGGTTGGCAGACAGGAAGCAAAGAGTTGGAATAAATGGGTCTTTTTCCGAGTGGCAGGCAGTGACTAGTGGGGTACCGCAGGGATCGGTGCTAGGACCCCAGCTATTCACAATATATATTAATGATCTAGACAAGGGAACTAGATGTAATATCTCAAGTTTGCAGACGACACAAAGCTGGGTGGGTGTGTGTGCTGTGAGGAGGATGCAGAGAAAGTCCGGTATGATTTGGACAGGTTGGGTGATAATGACAGTATAATGTGGATAAATGCGAGGTTATCCACTTTGGTGGCAAAAACAGGAAGGCAGATTATTATCTGAACGGCAATAGATTGGGGAAAAGCGGAAGTGCAATGAGATCTGGGAGTCCTTGTGCACCAGTCGCTGAAGGTAAGTATGCAGGTGCAGCAGGTGGTTAAGAAGGCAAATGGTATGTTGGCCTTCATTGCGAGAGGATTCGAGTACAGGAGCAAAGATGTCCAAAAATGTGTGGATTAGGTTGATTTGGCTATGATAAATTGACCCTTAGTGTTAGGGGGGATTAAATATGTGGGGTTATGGGGATAGGATGGGATATGTTAGGGGGAATTAAATACGTGGGGTTACGGGGGTAGGGTGGGATATGTGTACTGTGGGGATTAAAGCAGGGACAGGGTACTGGATTTGGATGATCAGCCATGATCGTATTGAATGGCGGAGCAGGCTCGACGGGCCGAATGGCCTACTCCTGCTCCTAGATTCTATGTTTCTATGTTTGCTGCAGTTGTACAAGGCCTTGGTGAGACCACACCTTGAGTATTGTGTGCAGTTTTGGTCACCTTATCTGAGGAAGGATGTTCTTGCCATGGAGGGAGTGCAGCAAAGATTTACCAGACTGATACCTGGGATGGCGGGAATGACGTAAGAAGAGAGATTGGGTCGATTAGGCTTATATTCGTTAGAGTTTAGAAGAATGAGAGGGGATCTCATTGAAACTTATAAAATTCTAACAGGACGAGACAAACTAGATGCAGGAAGGATGTTCCCGATGGCGGGGGAGTTCAGAACCAGAGGTCACAGTCTAAGGATAAGGGGTAAGCCATTTAGGACTGAGATGAGGAGGAATTTCTTCACCCAGAGAGTGGTGAACCTGTGGCATTCTCTACCACAGAAGGCAGTTGAGGCCAATTCATTAAATATATTCAAGAAGGAGATAGATATATTTCTTAAGGCTAAAGGGATCAAGGGATATGGGGAGAAAGCAGGGACAGGGTACTGAATTTGGATGATTAGCCATGATCTCATTAAATGGCGGAGCAGGCTCGAGGGGCCGAATGGCCTACTCCTGCTCCTATCTTCTATGCTTACTAGCCTTATTGTTTCTGCTCACTTTAATTCTAGAAATCCTTTTAACTTTAATTCTAGGTATTCATTTGTCCCCTTACACTGTTCTATGGGTTTGTTTGTGTCGGAGTGGGGCTCAGTTCTGTGTATTTTATTGGGCGTGTTACTTTTTTCCTGAGCACAGTACTTTGTGTTTTTTCGGTACAGACTTTGTTTTCTGTTTATTTTTCAGTGCATGGAAATGTATTTTCTACTGTGAGTGCAGTGAATTGGCAGTCACCCATGGTATTTTCTTGTATCTTTTTGCAGATAGCTCTGGCCAGCGTCACCCTTGTACCCTTGCGCATCCTCTGTATTTTCTTCATTGCTCTCGTCGCTTGGCCATGCGCATTTTTCGGACGACTCTGCTGCCCAGGATGTGTAAGTCAGGAGCCAGTTCCAAACTGGAAATGGTAAGCACTGGTTATTTTTGGTTATAAACACATACGCACCACCAATACAGAATGGCATTCAGTACCCTCTGGGAGGATGAGCTTAAGGATGCAGTTATCCTCCAGCTAAGGACCTGACACTGATATCTGCTGGTTGCCATGTGCAGTTGGCAGACTCTTGTAGTGTCTGCTGACTTGAATCTAACTGGCATCTGAGGTACAATGACAACTGAGCTCTACGCATTTGTTTTGTGCAGAATTCTGCATTTCAGGCACCAAATTTTTAATGTTGAAAGTGTGGCAGAGTGTTCGCATTCTAATAAAAGATTCCAATCAATTATTTATGTTCCTAACTGGTCTGGTGGACCCCTGGGCACTTTGAAATGTGGCTTCACTCCAGGCTGGAGTTATACTACAGTCAGTGCAAAGTTCCTCTTGGAGGGATCTTGCACCGCTTGGCCTTGGTGTGCTTGGGTGCCATTTGGGACTTGAAACTCCAGTTGCAGTTCTACTTTTCAAGTTAATCTGCAGCCACAACTGCATTTGCATCCGTGTGAAAGTAGTACAATGTCACCCAAATAAACTTGTAACTCTTCAGGATATAATTTTCTCCCCCTTCGGTTTTCTTGCCTCATTTGCTGAAGGCAGTGACTTGTGTTCAAGTACAGTTTGGTGGGCGGTGACAGGATTTCAGTATCTCATCTGAACGAGCATTCTCCACTTCTGACTCTGGATGAAGAATGTCAGTACGCTGGGTGTGTCAGAGTGGAACCTGGCCAAGTCCTCTCTTGTATACACAAGTGTGGGCCTTATTCTAATGATTGGGAGTGGAAACACAGGGCAGTTTTTTTTTTTGAACAATTTTCCTTTCCTTGCCTGGGGCTGCTGAGGCAAATTTTAGCTCCCTTTTGCTGTTTGGTTGAGACAGGCTGACTGAGGAAAGATTAAATCTAGGTCCTTTCTGGTCTGTAGGATTGAATGCCACACCATGTGGTCCATTCACCCAATGACGCATGTGAGTGGTCAGAAAATACAAGTGAAGAAGCATTTTAAAGATGACCTGAGTAAAAACTTCCATCTATATATGGTCCCCACAGCAAATGGGATTTACCCGCTGTATTCGATGGCCAGTATAATGTGGCCAGGATAGTCCCAGGTTACTGTGCTGTGTCAAAGCAGTGATGGGATAATTCATTTGTTTTGCCTGAACTGATAAAGTAGTCACTTCAGTGACACACACTAGGTCTTTTACAGGAGCACTTTGCTTTACTTCATAACTTAATCTTGCAAAAGGAATACTCCTTTTCAAGGGTTATTCAGACATAGAAACAAAACCAAGCATAATTCTCAAATAAAGTGAGTAAAAAGTCAACTGTTTTAATCATAAACATACTTCTCTCACATGGTTGATTCTTAAAAATAAAGCAAAATTCGTGCTGCCCCTTCAACAAGCACCAGATGCACAGAGATCGCCCGATTGTAGAACCACTACCAGAACAGCAATGACTGTGCTGAAGAAACTTGTCATTAGCTGTTTCAACAGTTACAACTCCTCCCAGAATGTTAATACTTACCAAAGGCTCTCCGAACTTCAAAGCCCAGACATTGCCAATCCTTTACCGTATGGCCTACCCATTCAGTACAGTATCATGAGTAATTGTTAGACTCCAGCTTTTGAAATGATGATGATGGGACGATAAGTCAGCTATATCTCAATTATAAAAAATAGGTTAAAGACCTGGATCCTGAATAGTTGAAGAGGCGGTCAGACTGTCCTGTTAACTTTAAAACGGAATCGGAAGATGTCCAGCTCAGCAAGCTGGCAAGCAGGGCCCGCAGCAGTGGCAGGAGTTCTAGAGGCAACGGGGGCAGGGGTTAGGACTTAATGACAAGTAATTGCACTTTAACAAGGTGCGAACAGCTGCTTGAACTGCCCGCAATAGTCGATGCACTTAATACGGTTTAAGCGGCACCTTTGTAATTTGACACCGATGGCAAATAGTCAACGCCAATATATTATGTATTACATACATGTGTGTATGTATGTACATATATAGATCTGTGTGTGTATATATATGTATTTATACACATACATACATATGCATATACACAAATAAATTTTGGGTCTGAATGAATAATATAGAGTTCCATCTGGCTATCGGGTCCATACTATCCACATGCTTAACAGAATTCTACAAACATGGGAAAGAATGCATAAAGCCACTTCTCATGAGCTGTGGTGGGAGAGATCTGCTTGTAATGTTAAGTAACTGTTTAATAACTGAGTTCAGATGATCTTTATAAACCACTTAAAATTTGGTGCTGTGACTGATTTCTGGACTCTGATGAAATTGTTTTCTTGCAACGACCCTTGGACAGTTAATACAGGTAACATTGTTGCATGCTGAGCTTTGGCTGCGACTCCTGTTGACTTTTATCCAGTCAGCTATATTGGGTATTATTTTGTGTTCCTATTTGAATTGCCAATTGTGTGTCTTTATGTTTTTGTCCCATTCCCATTTCCCCTCTGTAGAGATTGAACTCTAGTAGTATACAGTGTTTTATTTTAACAATTTCTGGGAATTACAGAGGTGGGAGCCAGGGTAACAACAAAAAATGTTAGCGCCATTAGTAAACTGTAACCTGTCTCCAGTCCCTAACCTCATTACTGCCTTCACTACCACTTTCTCACTTGATCTCTTTTTAGAGAACTAGCTGTTCCCCTTCAGTTGTTGTCCACTTCCTGCAACTCCACAGTCAGCAGGAAATTGAGGTCTAATGTAATCTTTTTGCCCAATTTTGGATATCTCATGTGTGCACCCTTCTAATTGAACTATGAAGAAAGAAACATATTCTGCAATGATTTTTTTAATACAAAAATAAATTGCAAATTTTACAATTGTTGACATCACCTGTAAAATTGAAACAAGAAGGGATTAGAGTAATCCTGACCTTGGGCTGCAGATAACTCTGCTCTTTTATATCACCTGAGCTCTTTCATTATTACCTTGTACTCAGATAAATTACAGACAATATATTTCAGCACAGTCATCTACTAAAGATTCATTTCTTGTAAATCTTGTATTTTCTGATTTCCCTCGTTATGAACAAACCCAGAGTATCTTGAAGCACATACCTTTCCTTATCTCTCCCCCCCCCCCCCCCCCCCCCGCCACACGCACACAATATTTTTTATATATATATAATTTTTTTTTTTAATTGCCTCATTTGGAAACAACATGGGCGTTTTTCAATAAATTAGATCTTGGATAATCCCGTGCAAAATTTTTGGTGTCCTGGAAGTGATAAAAGATTGCAAGTTATTTAGTCTTGAGAATTGTCAGAAGCCAATTTGTAACATTCTAGTGCATAAAGCTACAGCTCCTAAGAATCTTTTTCTGCTGGATTAACACCAGAACACATTTTGATGTATGGAGACTACGCATGAGCTAATCTGTTAATCCTGGAATGAGAGTTCCAGTGTAAGTGGGAGTCTTTTCTTTCTTCCCGTTCTCCCCACCACCACCCCCCACCCCCCAACCTCAAGTTTTTGCTAAGTACTGTAAATGAGAAAATATTAGCACAAAGAGTACTTCACATTGCCTGTGGCTGTGCCAGCACATCAGCACAACATTCATTTTGCTAAGATTCATTTAATTTAGCTGTGGAAAAGCTTGTAGGCAGTGGCAAATACAATCGCTGTACTACAGCATTTCTTGCCTCATACACCACTGTAGGAACCAATAGAGCCTGTTTCATTATAAGTATGATAGCAGCAGTTAAGATAGTACACAGCACAATGTGATAAGGAAAGTTTACACTCCATTCAGGACATAATAAATATAATATCTTTACACCTTAATGTGTAGCAAAATACTCCACTGTACCACTATACCTTTGCTGCAATGACTGGATGAACCACTGATGGACACCAGAAAATGTATATTGGGTTTGCTTCATCAAGACATCTTGAGTGAGAACGAATAATCCAGCAAACCATTTTGAAACTGTACATTTCAAATTTAAGGATGTGGGAAACGTTAATTTGTCGGAACCTGGTCCTGCTGAATTTATTTGACTGCCCTCACAAGTTATGCTTTTCACCTGCTACTTGGCTGCAGGTCACTTTGACCATTTTCCTCACAACAAATTTTGTCTACAGTTTTCAGGTATTCACCTTAACTGTTTTGTAAATGATGGGGTTATATTAGCCACTTCAGTCCCAGGAATCTTTCCCAAATTTAACTGGTGTACAAAAATGTCAAAGTTTTACTAATTTCAGTCCCCAGTTCCTTTGTAATGCTATATGTTTTAAAAAGTTATATGCTAATGGACATCTTTTGGGTAGCCGGTGATTACTATGGTCTGGTGGGGACTTGGGGTTAGTTAGGTGATGTGGCTCAGGGCACATTATGGAGTGCTAAATTAGTTTGTTTCTATTTACTTAATCTTCAGGAAATGGATGTATCAAAGATTAAGTATGACTGTTAGAAAGTGTCAAGATTAAGGGAGAATAGTTTAAAAGAATGACCGTGTTATACATTGTAGCACATTAACCAGTTTTGAGAGTCAAAGAAGCACTTGTTTCAGAAGTACTCCACTGCAGATATAACATCACCATTGAGCCTACTTTTGAAAATTATTTATTTTTAAATTAATTTTCAAATGACATTTTTTCTAGCTAATTCTACTGTAGTTTCCATACTGTGTGTTCATAATGCATGTTCTAAAGCAAGTTGTAGTAAATATTTTAGATTGCACAAAAATATGCTGGGATAGAGGATGATATTTTTTGTTTTGGAATGTTTAATTTTACAGAATAAAAGCGGACATGAGCAACAAAAGATTTTTTTCAAATTGGCAACAGATCTGAGCATCACACTGTGCCAGCGTTGCATATAGCAAAAATAATCTAACATGAACACTTTCATGTTCGATGTCACCATAAAAGAAAGAACTTGCATTTACACAGCCATATGTGTGTTCAGGATGACCCAAAGAACTTCACAGCCGAATAAGTACTTTTGAAGTGCAGTCCCTTTTGTAATGTAGGCAAAGCAGCAGTAAAATGTCTGCACAGCAAGGTCCCACAAACAGCAAATGAGATAAATGAGCAGATAATCTGTTTTGGTGATGTTGCTCGAGGGATAAATGTTGGCCAGGACACTGGGAGAACTCCCCTGCTCTACTTTGAATCGAGGCCGTGGGCTCCTTTACGGGCTCCTGATAGGGCAGACTTAAACTCCTGGTTTAAAGTCTCATCTGAAAGATGGCACCTTTGACAGTGCAGCACTCTCAGTACTGCAGTGAAGTGTAAGCCTAAATTATGTGCTCAAGTCTCCAGAGTTGGACTTGAACCCACAACCTTCTAACCCAGAAGCAAAAGTGCTACTGCTGAACCAAGTTCAAAATGCAATATCATGAAGGTTTTAAAAGAAAATTGTGTATCTAGTGTCAAATTAAAAGTTTGATTTGCCTGATTATTTAAACGCCTAATGGTTGGTACTTTTGGTTAGTGGATCCTTAAAACCTCACTCATCATGTGTATATACTTCAGGTTAAGCAGTCGTTGCTATCTAGCTGGTCAGTAGATTTTGCAGTACCTCTAATCTGCTAGACATCCATTTTATTACTAAACATTTAGGATCACAAAATCTATTCAATTTTGTTTATTTACTTTGAGTTGAATCCATTTGCTCAAACTAAAATCAATATATTGGAATTGCATCTCGAATTATTGCCTTATGCTGTTGAAAGTGTGTAAAATTTAAGGAGGGTTAATCATAGGTTAACAACCCATAACTGGATTTTAGTAATGTACCTTAAGTTCTTTGCTACATTATTTTCTTTTCAGAGACTGATCCATGTTCACTGTTCCAGTAATCTCTAGGATTTTTTTTTTTCCAAAGAGGGCGTTAAAGATCAACTGTTTGTTTAATTGTCTAATTATTTTATATTGAGCTTGTATGCTTAAAAGGTTAAAAAAAGTTTTAAAACATGCCTAGATTTGAAAACAAATCCCTCCGGTCTTTCACTGAAAGAAGTGTAGGTCAGTATTTATCGACTAGTTGCACCAGATGGTTAGAGCATTAATGCAATGAATATGCTTAACAGATTAAGCATGATGGGTTGGAAGATTTTACTTGGCTGTGTGTACATAATTTGATTACATATTTATTGCTTTGACAATCATTTGTCCCCCCCACCGTCCATAAACAATTGACTTTAAAATACATTGGTACAGAATTTTATGGAACGGTGCGATTGGCAACATACACCATAACGTACACTGTTTCGTGCACCGATCTTCCCATTGCAATCTTACTCCCAAATTTCCTGAAAAAGTAACTTGAATATGCTGCAGCATACATAGTGCCAAATCCGGGACCTCAGAAGTGGCGCAGCCAATGGCAGGCCCTGAAAAGCATGACTGCCACAATAAAAGCTTGTTAAGTAAAAGTTGTTCTGATGTTTGTTGGATAAAAATTTAATAAGGCTGTTTTCTGAGCACAATTTTCATTGATCAGAGAAGAAAGCAGGTTAACATTTCAGGTACAGACCCTTTATCAGAACTGAAAAAAGGAGAATAATGGCTAAAGATTAGAAATCAAATATGTCTATTGGTACAAAGAAACCCAAGCCTGTGACCATGTTTGGTTTAAAAGACTGGAAGAGGTGAAAGTTTCATACAGTGTGGGAAGAAGCATATGGAACTGTGTTGCATCTTCTACGCTTGCATGGGGGAGAGTAGCTACAGTATGTGGTGGTGGGGGTGGGGGCGGCGCTGTGGGAGAGTGAATGAGATTGTTGTAGAAGTAACAGTCCTCCCAGAAAGCAGGGAAGATGCGTTGATGTGTTTGGTGATGGGATCACAATGTAGATGATGGAAGATGATCTGGGGAATGCAGAGGCGTGTGTGATGGAACTTGAGAACAAAAGGGATACTGTTGGCCTTGTGAAAGGAGGGAGAGCAGAGACACAGGAAATGAGCCAGTGGCAACTTCTGCCCTTGTTGACCACAATTGAGGGATAGTCTTAGCAGAGGAAAAAGGAAGACATTTCAGGACATCTGGTGTGGAAAATTAAGTTAACAGAGCAGGAATAGAGAAGAAAGGTGAAAAAAATGTCATTGTGAGAGTCTGTGGGCTTATTCAAATAAATATCTGTGGCAATTCCATTGCCTGAGATGGAGTAGTCTGGGAAGAAAGAGTCAGACCACATAAAGGTGAGGGACAAGTGAGAAGGGGAAATGTAGTTCAGTGAACTTTTCCAGATTGGTGTGGAGACAGTTTAATGTTTTAGGTAAGACCAGAATTGTTGTGGCCTGGAAGGAGTCCTTTCTTTGGTAGAGCTGTCCAAGATTTTGTCTTTGTGGGCTGTATAAGGGCATACTGAGGAGCTGACCGGTAGCCATACTTAAAGGTTACTCTCTGTTCCCATTAATTTGCATAGATCTCAAGCTGCTGATACAAGTAGATCCTGGTGTTCTGATGTAGGATTTATCTATGAATAAGGCAACAGAACTAGAAAAAAACAGTCCTTTCCGAACCACTGGCCTCCGAAAGTCAAGCAGGACAAACCAAACAATAAGAAACAAAAGTGCAAATTGTCGTGAGTTGTCTGGCCTTTGAGGGCTGGACTTTTGGGGCTTGAGAGCCACATGGTCCTAGGACCACCGGTTGATATTCCTGCCTTATAGGACCAACTCAAATACAGGGAAGTAGAGTACAATAGGTGGAGGTAACTGTATGTATGCTAACCACTTTCACAAAGAAGTAGCTCATGGGTTTAATAGCCTGTAAATACAATTTCAAAATGAGAAGAAAAAATGTAATTGATTTGCATTAAGCAAAGGTCATCTAAACCAGGCATGTGAACAGCCATTAGAAAGACAAAACGTAAATATAACTATCAGATACTTTTCCTAAGCCCTTTTGACTTTCGTGACTGGTGGGCACCGCAGGACATTAATAGTATCATTGATAATGTAATAGGATTATAATTTAGTTTATTTATATTTTTTGTGTAACTCTTAGTTTGAAGGGACCATTTCTATTATTGGGCCAGAAATTCGGCTTTCCGGCTTCCTGCGGGTGCAAGCATCGCGCGCGTACTTGCCCACCGCGCCTGCAATTGTGCTTTGGGCCCACGAGGACTTCGGGTCCTGGGCCTCCTCCAGCTGCCGGCGCGCAGTGCTTGTGTATCCCAGGGTCGCAGTTAGTTCGAAGCGTCCCCTGGGATCACGTGGGCCATGGAGAGCCAATCCTAGCAGGGCATTTTCATTCATAAATTTGACAGGAAGACCTGTCAAATCTATGAATAGAGATCGGCCCCAAAACCACACTTAAACTTCAAATAAATTTTTTTTTAAATCACATTTTTAAAATAACTATAAGTTAAATAAATTAACTACTTTAAACAAAAATTTAAATTTTTGAAAAAATTAATTATACTTTGTAACGGTGCTAAAAATAAACTTACCTTTCTTTAAAGTATCTAAAAAAGATAAACCTGTTGAGAAAAATTTTAAATTGTAATTAATTAACCACTTACCTTGTTAAAAACAGGCCTTGTGCCTCCTTTTTAAAAGCGCAGCTTCTTCATACTTACCCTCCCGGAGAAACCTGAAAAAAAAACCTGAAGTTAGCTGCGTGCGCGCAGCCTCTCCCGCGCACGCAGTTCACCTCTGAACCCCTCCCTTCAGGGGAACGGAAGTTCCGGTTTCCCACGCATGCGCAGTGCATGCGTGAAACCGGCACTTCAGGTGGCCTTACGGGTGAGTACACAGCGCATACTCACCCGACAACAGCCGAATTTCTGGCCCAATATTGTACGATTGGTGCCCTCCTCCTGATGGGGGAACTTGTCGTGCTGTTTTAGTCCTGGTGGCACTGGGTCCTCAAGTGCCACCCTATTGGTCCTATTCAAAAGTAGTCTTAAGCCCATTTGAAATTCCTGGTACCTAATTTATTTAACTGTTTTTCCCAACAGGTACTGCAGATATTTATTTATATATACACCATATCACAATTTTTTAAAATTGGATTGCAAAGTTTGAACATTGCCTTGAGAAAAGCTTGATATTTTCCTTGTCACTATTATGATTTAAGTTTATGGAAGATTATGTTAGATGCCAACCTTGCAAGCATACATGGAACACAAAATCTTTTATGTATATGGTTATAAACCGGTTTGATTTTTAATTTATTTTGTGGAGGGGGAGGGCAGGAGAGACTAGAGATGCTTTCTATTCCTGCTCTCCCCCAGCAAAAAAAGGTAACCCGTGTTCTTGGTGTCTAAACTGGAGGAAGTGCTAATTTCTCATATCAATAAATTTCATTTACAGCCGTGTTTCACGAGTTGTGTTGAAATCCTTGGGACGTGCCTTTTACTTTTGTGTGGGCTTCATGCGAATTAAGGTGAAGGGAAAAAAAGCCGACGCAGCTGAGGCACCGATCCTTGTTGTTGCTCCTCACTCGAGCTACTTTGATGCAGTTGTGAATATCGTAGCTGAGATACCTTCAATTGTCTCACGAGCTGAGAATGCTAGCATTCCTTTGATTGGATGTGAGTTTTCTTTATTTATCATTGTTTCTGTTGCACTGTTTGCTTTACATTCACATTATAAACTAAGGTTGACATTTTTGTCTGGGTTATCAGTAAATGGTAACAAGAGGTAGTTAAAATGTAGCATTTTGTAAGTATATTTCTTGAAATGCTGATATCTATGTAAATTAAAGAACGAGCACATGGGGAAAATGTTTCATTATATGTGGAAGCGCATTCTTGATGTCTTCCAAACATAATTATATTAAAATGTTGCTGAGAGATCAGTAGAAAAGATTTACAAATTGGAGAATGGAGACTCTTCTCATAAGCACTAGTGTGATAGATTTGTGTTCCAGATGTGAGGCTTATTTAATGGCTTTCAAAGTCAGATAGAGGTAATTAACCTCACCAAAGGAGATGTTTATCATGTAGTATTGCTGCCATGATATTTCTGTTTGTAACCACTGCATACTTTAGTTTAACTGAATTTTTGTTTTCTTCCCCCCCCCCCCCCACCACAAACACAATTGTTAACACAATTCTTTGCCACTCTTAGTAAAGAGAAAGAATGTCATTCTATAGCATTTAAATACATTCATTTTTGTTAGCAATAACCAATTTCAACTCAAAACAGTAAGTGATTGCCTTTGTGTTTGATAGCCCATTATGTGATGAGAGTGCCAAGACTAGGAAAGGGTCCCAGTTCTTGAACTTTGATGTCACCAACTGTGCCAATGGGAGAGTTCTAGCTGAGTCGAGGTACAGACCTGAAGGAGTGGATGGTATGTCCACATCTTAAACCTTCTACAGAGAATCTCAGTCTAAGACAAAAGGCAACAGATCCAGCACTCTTTTTGTTGTTTTTTTCCACTCCATAACATTGCTGACTTTTTGCTGTAGTGTGGTTGCATGGGGAATCAATCGTCGTCTGGTATCGAGCTTTTGGTCACCCGTCCTAATTTCTTCTCCTTTGGCTCAGTGACCGTTTGTTCCCTTCACCGCTGTGAAGCAGCTTGGGACTTTTTTCTACATTAAATGCATTATATAAATGCATGTTATTTCAGCTGGAAATGCATCTTTAAAATATAGGTGTGACGGATAAGTACTGCCCTTTCATCACCTGGTTTTGAATTTAAGTTAGACTAATAGTTGGAAAGTTTCCTCGGTGCTCAAGTTGTACGGGACCTAAATAAGTTTGGGCAGTTTCAACCCAGTTCCTAATTTTGTAGGCCTAAAGCCTAAAAATCTCTCTGATTTGGTACACAGCCCCAATCTCTAGCCATAAATAGTGGCTGGTGTTAGAAGTGAAAAAATTCACAATGGTGCATTAGAGGGTCCTCTTCAAAGACAAGGGGTATTGGCACACTGTTGGATCAGAGCAGAAGAAGCTTTATTCTGCGCCTGACTGATGATATTTCTGACTTGAATTGCTCGATGCTTACACTGGGTGCTCAAAGTGGAAAAGTATTCCTTTCCACAATATTGACTCCCTCACCTCCTGAGTAAATGTTTTTTTAATTTTTTTAAAAAAAATGAAAGAACACAACTGGAACCACTTCTGAAGCAAATGCATTCTATAACTAGCCTGGTGGAGTCAGAGTTGAAAATATTGGGTGAAATATTTTATATAAAAAAAAACACTTTGTAACATGCACTCCCAATAGAATTATTCCAGTTATCTGTGGCAGCTGAATGTTAGTAATTCATGGCAAACTTGTAGCTTCTGTAAGTATGGTGTGATTTAAACTAAATTGTAAAGATGTCAAGGCCTTAGTAAATGAGGTTCTCAGTTTGGATAAATCAACTGTATTCTTTTAGTGTGACATCTTTTGAACTCCTGCCTTATATTATCTACCTCTATCCTATCAATCAGTTTTTTTTCTGGGTAATGCCACTGATTTAAAATAGTGTAAAGGAAAAAAGTTTATAAAGCCTTTTTTTGTGTGTTTTTAGTATTACTGCATTGTGTTCAGCCTGTGTTGGTATCACGCAATGAGACAGATTCTAGAAAGAAAACTGTTGAAGAGATCACAAAGCGTGCACAATCCAGAGGGAAATGGCCCCAGGTATTTTAAACATATGTAACTAAATCTGATTGTCTAAGGTCTGGCAGTTTTATTTGACTTTAGTTCAGTGTCAAGTCTGTTTTGTTGAAGTACCATTCTTTCTCTTTCAAGCTTATGATTTTTCCAGAAGGAACCTGTACAAATCGTACCTGCCTCATCACTTTCAAATCAGGTGAGCTAATTGTTCTGGTTAAATTTTCACGCTCATATCCTTATTTTAATTGTATACTTTACACACAAGCTTACTAATTTGGAGTGTAATAGTCAATATAATTGTTCTAACTGGGAATTTCCTGCTCATCAGTAGAGAAAGAGTTAAAACCAGGAAGGAGCATTTGATGGAATTTGAATTTTCCCTGCTCCTGGCTATTCAGCCTTTTTTTAACATAACTTTAGCAAGTTAGTAGAGGGGTCTATTTTATAAAGCTATCAAACTTCTTTCCCTTCCAGACTTCAAAGATGTGTTAAAAAGTCAGACTCTTAAGAAATTCTGGGCGAATGTGATTCACAAGTAATTAAATTCTTTTCCAGCAGATTTCTGATGAATTCAATTGATGTATCACTAAGTGATCAGAAAACTTAAAATTTGTCCACAAGTAAAATGAATTGTTATTCTACTGAAACTGCTTTGTATGATGGGTTAAGACATAGGGATACAAAAATTGTTAGGAACAGCTAAAGGCCCAAATATGTCATCTTTTTCATAGATCAGCCCCACATATTACCATATTGCTCAATTTCCGCTCTCTCCAGTCACCATTTTAATACTTCCACTAATTTTTAAGTCAAGAGGACAATGTCTCACAGTTTCAAAAAAGTATTAGAATCTTAACTGTTTCTGATATGTTTACAGGTGCTTTTATTCCTGGAGTTCCTGTTCAGCCAGTACTTATTCGATACCCAAATAGACTGGTGAGTTTTTCTGTGTGTACAATTTTATTTCATCATCTTCCCACCCTCTCTTCTGCTCCCTAAACCTCTTGAACCAGTGAAGTAGGAAAATGGGTAACAATTTTTACTAGGGCTTTTGCACTGCTCAGATAAGAGTGTGCAATGAGAAAAAGCCATTGAGCCTAATCCTTTCAACAAACCCGTACATAAAGGGCTAGAAATTCATTATAGCCCAGGAATGGGCAGTATCTTTAGAAAAGTTTGAGAATTAGCGCCAGGCGCTAATGCTTTAGACTGCATGCAAAATTCATTCTCATTGCTCACAGAAATAATTGGGGCACTAAATCAAGTCTTAAAGGCCTAGCTCAGTGGTGTTACACTCAAAGGGTGGACAAACATCGGGTGCAGTCTAATCTCAACGCATCATTGCCACAGCTTTTCCCAGTACTTAGAGGGGAGGTTCATTGATACTGCAGCACCTCATTCTCAGCATTGCTGGCTGTGCAGCTGCCAAAGCAAGGAGAAGCACAACAAGAAGGAGCCGGAGGACTGAAGCAGGTGTGCTCATGGCAGATCAACCTCAGTCAGGTGGTCACGGTGATTGAATGCTTTAACAAATGCTGCATACCACCATCTGTACCACAAGCTTCACACACTGCCCAAAGCACCACACCTGCCAGCACTCACCCACCAACAATCTCTGCCTACCAACACTCACACCCACATCTCACGCATTGGATGTGGGAGATTGATGCGATTTTCACCTAATTGGGCAATTGAGTTCCAGCATGTGGGAACCCATGAACCAATTAGTGTTTTCAGTCTGAAAGTCGCCTCTGATGATGTCATCATTGCTGCTGCATTGAAGGTCTGCAAAGACTGCCTGGCCTTTGCTGTGAGAGGACCTGGATACAAAATGAGCAGCAGCAGCCCTAAGTCTGCTCCCAGATATTTTTGCACCACCACTCCCAGATATGTCTCCTCCTCATCCATCCGTCCATCCAGATATGTCTCCTCCTCAGCCATCCAGGCCAGCCAGCCAGCCAGCATCAGCTATCCAAATGTGCTCCTGCCAGGTTTCATATTCGTGGTTCAGAACAGGCGTGCTTCACGTAGAAAAACAGTTAAAATCACAAAGGCCTTTCAAAATGGCATTATAGAGGCAATTTAGTGCTTGTTAAGGGCCTTAACACCTATCCCGCCTCTTAAAGGCGGGACGGAGTCGGGACCAGCAGACACGATTTAATGAAAATTGCGTGGAGGCAGGCTTGTGCCCGCCCGCCAGTTTTCGCAATTTTAACTCCCCACACGCCTCCAAACCCACCTCCACGGGTCAATGAAAATCCAGCCCATGATGACATTTCACTGGCTGCTGACATCAGTCACCATATGAGTGAGTGTTGTATGCCTTGTGGCTGTATGAGATATAATTCTGTCATCATGGCCGGGATTTTACGAACCTCGGCGGGTCCCGACCCTGCTGCTGGCTTCATCCCGCTCTGGAAAATGAATTTCCCTTGATTTCCCCGGCTAATTAGAGGAAGCGGGTCTGGTGATGTCATTTGATGACGTGTCATCAGCTGGTTTCCTGAAAGGGACCATGGCCAACTTTATTTTGACATTTGTGCTGTCAGTGTTCTACAGCATTGAGGTGCTGCAAACACTGACAGTCACTGCACAAAGGCACAGGACTGCACCCAGGCTCTCCCATGACTCCCTCCATATGCTTATGGAGGGAGTCACAGCACACAGGGAGGTCCTCTTCCCTTCCCATGGGTGGAAGAGACCTCCCCAGGAGATCACCAGGGACTGGTTGCACATTGCAGAGGAGGGCACAAGCAGGGATGTGGTCAGGAGGACCTGGGTGCAGTGCCGCAAACGTTTCAATGATCTCAGTAGATCACAAAACATTAGTACAAAGCCACACTCCCCACCTTCCTCCTGTGCCTCTCATCGCATCCCCATCACTCTGCCTTCCCTACCCTACTCCTGCACATCCTTACTCACACCAGCTTACCTTGCACCTCCACCATCCCTCTCTATCTACATTATCACATCCCCATCTCACTAGCCACCCCTCACACTCCGCCTCATCCAAGTGCAATCATACCAACTAACAACACACAAGGGTAGGCACTTGGGTGTTTTATGCAATGTTCATGTAACGTTTCTGTTAATGCAGTGCCAAACATTGAAACCTTTATTTTCAACACTTTGTGTTCTTGGACAGATTTCTGTGCACCTTTGGAAGTGGCTTAGTGAGTTGCAGTGAATGGTGAGACATAACGGTACCCCCCGCAATGGTGATGAGTGTGAAAGGAATGGCTTGGGCATTGTAGGGGTGCTTTATGGCGTTGGTATGGGGTGGTGCCAACCTGGTGCATCATGTGGCAGCCAGGGTGTACAGCGTCAAGTGAAGTAAATCTGTCCATGATGAGGCCATCCCTGGGCTCCCGGGCAGCAATGTGGTCGGGTGTTGATGCCCTCTGTCCTGTACAGCATCAGTTGATTGCGGAGAAGGTTGATGGTGGTGTTGTTGGTGCTGCTGGTGTGTCTGGCGCTGCTGGTGTTGGGGCTCATCGTGGTCGGATTCTGAGGACCAAGGTGAGAGAGTTTAAAGGGCACGCATGCTGGTTGAATAAATGGCTGGTGAAGTAGAGATAACAGAAGTGATCTGTCAATGGTGAGAAAGGTAATGAGGTCAGACTGGATGGACACTTGTGTAAAGACTTGCAGCATGGTGAATCTGTTGTGGAAATGCAGTGAGGAAGAGCTTGTGGCTGAGGGAAGATACCTCTGCAAGGTGGGAGCTTTTACTTTACATTTGAAGCTGTCAACTCAACAGCTGGTTCAATGGCCACTGAACTCCCGCCTTTGCTTGACGGATGTGGTCGTGGACCCCATGGGCAAGCTGTCAAATGCAAAGGGTAAGCTGAAAATCATTCTTAAGTGGCTCTAAACAAGCCACCTGAATTGGGTCCCTCGCCGCTGTGTGTCAGGTCTGCTCAGCACTGACAGACCCAACATTGAGAAAGGCACGTGGCAGTGGGTTCACAGCGGGGTCCCAACCCGCTGGGGTAAAATAAACACTTTCCCACTTGACCCACCACTGATCGCGCCCGCTGACAACCACCCCCCCCCCCCCCCCAGCAAAACTCCGGCCCAGGTTGCTGGGAGGTCCCCCTATCTCCGTCTCCCACTGCCAGCAGCTCTGCAACTTCAGAGATTTTGAGGGTGTACTCCTCTGCTGGTGTCAGATTACTGAAGACTGGAAGGCCACCTCCAATTCTCTGCCTGTTTCTATTGTGTGCTCTCTTCTGCAAGGAAGGAAAATAAGAGTACTTTGAGTGAGAGTGATGGAATGAGTACAAGGAATGGATGGGCTACATCTGTAGAGGGTGACTGAGGGAGTGGGGTGCCAATGCCAAATGGCCTCCTTCTGTGGTGTTACTTGCTATGATTGCATTAGGATGAGGGTGAGTGTCAGTGGTGGTTAGTCAGATGGGGATATGAGTAGGTGCATAGACAGAGAGGGATGGGTGGACCTGCAAGGTAGGTTGGTGTGAGGAGTGATGTGCAGGAGTAGGCTTGGGAAGGCAGAGTGATGGGGTTGGGGTGACGGGCACATCAGGATGTAGGTGAGTGTGGCATTGCACTCACCTTTCCTGACTTCATGAGATCATTGAATCTCTTGCGGCACTGGATCCACATCCTCCTCACGACATCCCTGCTACTGACCTCTGCGATCTCTAGCCATGCCTTTGTTGTCTCTTTGTGTGGTTGTTTTTGTCCATCCCCAGGGAAGAGGACCTCCCTGCGCGCTCTTACTGCCTGCACCGGCACTTCCAGGGAGGCATCTGTGAATCTTGGCGCTTTCCTGTCTTGTCTCCATGCCCCACAGATTTGTCAGTCTTATTGTGTAATTTAGAGCTCTTGAAACCACTTTGTACTCTCCTACATCAACCTTCAAATGAGATGTGTGCAAGGCTGCTTTAAATATCCATGCTGAAAATGAGTCACCGGTGACATCGTCAGACCCGCTTTATTTAATTGGGCCGGGAAACATGCATGACTGTTTTAATTGAGGCCATTAAGTTAAACGCGCAGTGCAGAATGCGCTGTTCAAATCTTCAGGTTCCTGGCTTGCTATGCGGCCCGCATGCACCCAACCCGACTCCAAGGTAAAGATTCTGGCCTAAATCTCTGATGATGGCTAGAAATGATTCATGTATTTTTCTGGTGGCAAGGAGCAGCTTTTGTTTGCTTGATTTTATGGATTAATTGAAAAGTCCTCCCAGAATAATTGGAGTGTCTTTCTTATGCCATCTATAATCCGGATCACTATTCATAGCTGGTAAGCCTGGCACAACCAAAGTATCTCTTTAGTCAACCATTTTGTATTTTTTTTCAGATCCTTTTCAAATCTTAATATCGAGCGGTAGATGAAAATATTGAATGGAACATGCATAATAAATCCTGTCTCCAAATAAAGTCTCTCTTTACATATCAAAATATATTGCTCATCCTCCATGTATATACATGGTTTCAATATAAAAATGCAGCATTTGGTTCTTATAACTGAAATAGCTTTTTTTTAATAGTCCATCTGGTTACTCAAGTTTAATTTTTAGTTACTACAATAATCTAATTAAGTACTTTGGAAAGTATTATAAATCTTGACACTTTTGGCATTTCACTCAGTTTTGATGTGCACAGTAAGGTTCATCCTGATGTTTTGGCACAACCAGATAAAGACATTTTTAGTTTTGCATTTAATGGTGGTTTTGATCCTAATTCTGACTACATCTTAGTTTCTAGCTCCAGGCCAAAACTTGACCTTGCAGTATCCTGTTTAAAACCTGACTCCCTGACCATAGCTCTCATTTCTGCTTTTCTGTCTATTCTGAACAAGTGGGAGGGCTATCCATCTGACTTCCCTGTTCAGTGATTTTTTTTACCCATAGGTCTTTCATAAAAATTAACAAATAAACCTGTTGTCTTGGTGACTGCAGCCTGTGGCATTTTAAACATGTAAAATATCACTTTATTTTAAAATACCACACTTAAATATAATTAATTCCCAAATCATTTTTGTGAAAAGAAAAAAGCAGAGGTCCTGACAAATTGCTAAGATTTCTAAATGTCATGTAATTCAGCATTAATTAGAACAATTCTTTCACTTCTGTGATTCCAAAAGATTTGGAAATAGTGTTCAATAAAGTTTTTAATCATTTATATAGAAACTTAAAGTCTTCCATCCCACTCTCAAGCATTCATATTTCTTAAACCAAAGCATAAACTATATTTACCTTTTCCACCTATTGGGGTGGTGAAAAGGGAAGGTGAAGAATAATTTCTAATCTCTAACCTAATCCTTTTGGGTCTAACTTTTAGTGGGGAATTTAACAGCGTAGTTACTGGGGGTGGGTGGGGGGAAGAAGAAGGGGTGGGGGGGAGGGAGGAAGGAGAAGGGGTGGGGGGGAGGGAGGAAGGAGAAGGGGTGGGGGGGAGGGAGGAAGGAGAAGGGGTGGGGGGAGGGAGGAAGGAGAAGGGGTGGGGGGAGGGAGGAAGGAGAAGGGGTGGGGGGAGGGAGGAAGGAGAAGGGGTGGGGGGGAGGGAGGAAGGAGAAGGGGTGGGGGGGAGGGAGGAAGGAGAAGGGGTGATGGGGAGGGAGGAAGGAGAAGGAGAAGGGGGGGAGGGAGGAAGGAGAAGGGGGGGAGGGAGGAAGGAGAAGGGGGGAGGGAGGAAGGAGAAGGGGGGGAGGGAGGAAGGAGAAGGGGGGGAGGGAGGAAGGAGAAGGGGGGGGAGGGAGGAAGGAGAAGGGGGGGAGAAGGGGGGGGGAGGGAGGAAGGAGAAGGGGGGGGAGGGAGGAAGGAGAAGGGGTGGGGGGCGAAGGAAGGGAGGAGTGGGGGAGAAGGAGGGGGGGAAAGGAGGGCAGGGGGGGCACAGCGCAGCCTCTGTCGGAGCTGTGAATGACAGACCGCAACTTCAGGATTTCCGCATGCGCCAAATCCCAAAATTCCGGTCAGTTTCAAAGGTGGAATGACGACGAACGCTGCCAGTTCGCCATCATCCCAACCGCAAATTCCAGGCCAATGTATTTTCAATATTTATATTATGTTTTTAATTGGTTACATCTTGAATGTATTTGTTTAGTGGAACGAGCTTTTCTTTCCACAAAAACCATAATGCAGAGATTAGAATACATATAAATAGCTTAATATTTAGCAAGGATTAAATTGTAAATGGTTAAACTAATAACTAAAAATGTTTTCCTGCAGGACACAGTTACTTGGACTTGGCAAGGACACAGTGCGTAAGTTTTTTGTATAATTTAATTTGTAATTTAGAAATATGGTTGAATAAGGCTGGTAAATAAATAAACCAAACATTGAAGGTTTATGTCAGATATTTAATTTTCTATTAAAGGCTGGGAAAAAACTGAGAGGAACATATAAAACACATCTGAAGTAAATGTTGTAGAAACTCTAATAGTGGAAACAGCTGACCTAAAACTTGATGCATTGGTATTTCCATGAAGGACAAAATGTCTTGCTAAATTGAGAGAAAACTGCTTGGCCATTCAATATTTTGCTAAAATATTTTGTAGGGCAGCTTTTTAAGTAAAATGTGAGCATTCTCATAACTTGGATTCCTGTATTTTAATTTCTGTTTCAGCTAATATTCGTACTTAGGTTTCCTTGAGGCAAAGTTCATGAGTCATCGCTGGGTTATTTATGCCAGCGAAAGCTGTGTGTCTTCTTTTCTCATCCGCCCCCCACAGAAAGTGTTAAAAGAAAAATAATGGAAACTGAAGGGATAAGAAAATATCACTTCCTCTTTTTTTTGTTTCAGAGGTGCACTCCTTTCCCCTTTTTAATCCCTTTCCATTTTCTTTCACTCTCTGTGATGCACTATTCCCTGACAGAGTGACCTGCTCCCAGGCTTCTGCCTGTGTCATTCTTCAACCAGTCTTTAGAAGTCATGCAGTAATGTTGATTTGTTGTTCAATTTTGTATTTCCTCAGACAACCTAGGAGAAATCATGAGCTCATCATGTATTTTGAACACTGGCTTATATCATATGTTAAATACAGAATAGATTCCTAAAAATATATTGTGCTGTATGTACACAAAATACTTTTTTCCAATGCTTGAAGTAGCCATCGAGTAGGTCAGCTGACAGAAATTGCTCGTAACCCTTTGAGTTTGGAACTCCAAATTTCTGGAGTTTTAGCCCTTGTGTCCATTTGTAAGCATACCTTGGCTGCTGCTCTGGATCATGGTCCATTAGGGGAAAAATTCAGTTGGTTGCGCCTCCCGTTAGCGCCTTAAGAGGGCGCTAATGGGGCACAAGGCAACTAGCGCCCGGGCGCGGCGATGTTTGCGCCGCTCGCGAAATTAACTCGACATTTTGCGGCAGCGCTAAACAGTACCACCATGATCCCCTGCGCCAGCAGATCGTGACGTCAGTCGAGTGCGCAACGCCCCGGAGCGGATATTGAGTGGTGCCCCCTGCCTTACCGCCTGCCGCTAGCAACAACAGGTTGAGGGGAGCGTTTTGCAGTCAGGAAGGGGCTGGGGGAGCGCTATTTAAAGGCGACCACTTCCTGCCTTTTTTTGTTGGTGACATTTTTGAACCACACATTCTGAGAGAGAGAGACTTCTAGAGAGATTCAACGCTGTGTGAAGGAGTTTTGGGTACTGAGCAGCACTTTGCAGGTTCATTTTGATTTGCCCTTCCTTGTATCGATTTAGAAGAGACTGTGGGGGCTGCACTCTGAGCTCTTTCCCTGGTCTCTCCATTGTTATTTCCAGCAGATTTGATGTACAGGTCTCTCCAGGCCGAGATTCAAGGCTGCAATGAGCAGGATGTGGATGGAAAGCAAGATCAACCCTCCCTTTTAAGAACTGGCCGGGGTCATTGTGTCCGTGTTCCATTGCTGACTGACATCTCATGAGCTTCGCCAGCGCTCTGAGTTAGCGCCTCGCTCCTCGGCCTTTGCGCCTTAAGACAGATGTGTAGCGCCTGATTTAGCGCTCCAATCACCTCCAGGGGCGATAAAAGTCAAGTTTGCAGTCGGAGGCGATAATTAGTGCCAGGCGCTAATCTTTGCGCCCGGCCGATAATTGCGCCCCAAACGGAGGTATACTGAATTTTTCCCCCAATGATTGAGGGAGTAGAAGTGGGTCTCATGGGAGACCTGAGTTTGAAGAGGACAGGAGGGTAGATGGGCAGGCTGGAGTGGGTGGGAGATTGGGAGTGGGAGGAAAGGGAAAAAGCGGTGGAGACAGCTTCAGGAATGATTGGGTGGATTGGGAATTAGTGTAGATTAACAAGGATGAGTGTCATGGGACTAGGGGCAAGATAGGATACGAGCAGCAGAGTTTTGCATGAGCTAGAGTTTGTGGAGGGAGGAGACTCGGAGGTCAGCATAGAGACTGCCATCAGAAGCCCGTTTATAAAAAATTAAAAAAAATCACTCTTAATCCATTGTCCTCACCAACTTGCACCCCATGTCCAAACTCCCTTCCAAGATCCTTGTACATGTCAGCTCCCAGGTCCGTACTCATTTCTCTGAAGACTTCCATTTCAAATCCATCCAGTTTGCCTTCCATCCTTCCCACAGCATTAAACTAAAGTCATGAATGACATCTTCAGTAACTGTGACCTTGGTGTATTGTCTAACCTTGACGTTTCCACAGCATTCAATATGTTGCACCATGCCACCTTCCTCCACCTCTTCTGTTGTCCTGTTCCATGGGACTGCGCTTGCATGGTTCCATTCCTACCTATCCAAAGGCAACCAGAGTATTTCTAGCAGTGATTTCTCATCCCTCATGCAGGAACACCTCTGCAGTTCTCAAAAGATCGACCCTTGGGCCCAGTTAGTTCCTTATCTACATACTGCCCCTTGGCATCATCATCCATAGGCACAGGACCAACTTTCACAAGTACATTGATAATACCCAGCTCTACCTCTCCACCAATTCTCTTGAACCTTTTTAATACATCCGTACTATTAAACTCTGCATTCTACCCCACTCCCACTTGACCCACCATTAGTGGCAAGGCCTTCAGTGGCCTTGGTCCTACTCTTTGGAACACCCTCCCTTAACCTCTCTGCTGCCTTTTCAAAACCTCCTCAAATCCCATTTCTTCAACCTAGTTTTCAGCCACTCCTCCTAATGTCTGCCCTCCTGGCTCAGCATCCATTTTCAGTACATCTATTAATGAAGTGCCTTGGTAGTTTTTTGCATTAAATGTGCTATGTAAGTGCAAGTTGTTATTTGTATGTTCCTTCTTTAAATTTTGAAAAAAGTTTTGTGACTTTCTGCCTGTTTTCCTTGCTCATTTAAAGGAGAAGAAAAAGCAATATGGAATACTTAGTGAATTACTTATTTCCCTCTTTAAGGTACCCATTTGTTGACCGTGTTGAAATCTGTCATTTAGGACCTTCGCTCTTCTCTGAGCTACTTTTGTGGCATAGGATGTAGGAGTGTCATCCATGCATCCCTGAAGTGCCTTCATTGATTTATTGAAAGCTGTCCTTTTAGTGATTTTTGGGTAGTTCTGAGGTACCTGAGCTTGGACAATGTATTCCAGATTGGTTGCTGCTGCGTACTCAATTAATGGTGGGTTTTATGGATCTATCCCAGAAATCTTAAATGCTAGCTCCCATTAAAATAGAATGGCAGGTCTGCATGAGGTCAAAAATACTGTACAAAGGGAACAGACTTCTTAATGGGTAGGATATATTGTAAATTTTTTTATTGAAGAAATGGTACGTCTGCACACTCGTCTACACGTCTCCATTTGCTACACTCTGCATTCTATGGGTAGATTGCATAGCCAAGATTAGGAGATAAACAAATGTTTCCGTTACTTTCTGAAAACTTTGAATGAGTGAAATCACATAATCTCTCCCTTCCTGCACTATATAAAGGCACTCCAGGTGGCCATGTTCAGTTCTTTTTTCCTCACCATTATTACAAGTTGCATTGAATTTGCCACTTTGAGAAGTCTCTTCCCCCCCGCCCCCATGCAGTCCTGTATTTGGTTGCTTTGCTTCAAAACTTAACTCTTGAGGGTTCACATAAGTTATAAATTTAATTAAGTCCTGTACTGTGTACAGAAAACTCTCTTGATTCCAAATGGAAAAACATATGTTGCCTCTGTTTGTGGGTTAGCCAACTGCAAGGGTTACATTCAACTACCAGGAGAGAGTGAAGTGAAAAACTCTGATGGCTGTCCATTATTGAAGCAAGAACATTGAGACTAAAAAGTCAAAGGAACAAGTTCTCTCCTTCCTGTATACCGAGAAACAGACCTATCCTCAGCATACAGTCTTTACTGCTGCCATCAAATTAATCTCAGACTACAGTGAAATCATGAAACTAATTTTCCAGAAAATGTCTCCTCTTTGCCTTCCCAGTCTTTCTTCCTACTGCTTCTAAATTAGTGCAGTCTTGTGTTCAAAGTCAGCCAGGGTGCGTCTCAAGTGAGCCAAGTCACACTGCTGATTTCCTTGCAGCTTAGTTCCATTCACATAGATGCTGTTGAAATCCTAGCTTGAGAAACTTTTTTAAGTTTGCAGAGCTCCAGCATGCATAGGATGTATTCTGCTCCATTAATTCACATTTGTAGATGATGGAAGCTTTGAAGTCTTTGCTAATCACTGGGCTTTTGTAACGAGCAGTATTTTTAAGGATAAAGTTAATTCCACTGCAGATTTCCAATATTCTTGTATGACTTACAATAATGCTCCCAACATCATTCACCTCTAAATTTGTGGGGTGGGGGGTGGATTTTCCTTTGTATTGCCATCTGAAAATAGGTGATCTCCTAGGAGAGAATTTTAAAAAATGGATAGAGGTGGGGAGGGATAATTTCTGTCTAATCCCTGCATCTAAAAATGGTTGGCAAGATTTTCTTCTGGAATCAGAGAATGGTTACAGCAGAGAAGGAGGTCATTAGGCCCGTCGAGCCCGTGCCGGCTCTCTGCAAGAGCACTTTAGCTAGTCCCACTCCCCCGCCCTTTCCCCGTAGCCCTGCAATTTTTTTTCTTCAGGTACTTATCCAATTCCCTTTTGAAAGCCACGAATGAGTCTGCCTCCACCACCCTTTCAGGCAGTGCATTCCAGATCCTGACCACTCGCTGCGTAAAAAAGTTTTTCCTCATGTCACCTTTGGTTCTTTTGCCGATCACCTTAAATCTGTGTCCTCTGGTTCTCGACCCTTCCGCCAATGGGAACAGTTTCTCTCTATCTACTCTGTCTAGGCCCCTACTGATTTTGAACACCTCTATCAAATCTCCTCTCAACCATCTCCGCTTTAAGGAGAACAACCTCAGCTTCTCTAGTTTATCCACGTAACTGAAGTCCCTCATCCCTGGAATCTTTCTTGTAAATCTTTTCTGCACCCTCTCTAAGGTCTTCATATCCTTCCTAAAGTGCGGTGCCCAGAATTGGAAACTATACTCCAGTTGAGGCCGAACCAGTGTTTTATAAATGTTTAGCATAACTTCCTTGCTTTTGTATTCTATGCCTCTATTTAATAAGTCCAGTATGCTTTTTTAACTGCTTTCTCAACCTGCCCTGCCACCTTCAACGATTTGTGCATATATACCCCCCAGGTCTCGCTATTCATGCACCCCCTTTAGGATTGTACCCTTTAGTTTATATTGCCTCTCCTCGTTCTTCCTACACCAAAATGTATCACTTCACACTTTTCTGTGCTAAATTTCATCTGCCACATGTTCGCCCATTCCACCAGCCTATCTATGTCCTCTTGAAGTCTATCACTATCCTCCTCACTGTTCACTATACTTCCAAGTTTTGTGTCATCTGCAAATTTTGAAATTGTGCCCTGTACACCCAAGTCCAAGTCATTAATATATATCAAGAAAAGCAGTGGTCCTAGTACCGACCTCTGGGGAACACCTTCCTCCAATCCGAAAAACAACCATTCACCACTACTCACTGTTTCCTGTCACTTAGCCAATTTCATATCCATGCTGCCACTGTCCCTTTTATTCCATGGGCTTCAACTTTTCTAGCTCTTCTGCTTTCAATTACCTCCATTTTCCCAAACCCCATCTCACCACATGTAAATGCCGATGAGTGGGTGGGGCTCACTTCTTCACATAATTATTCTGAAAGATTACTCCATCCCTATCCCCAAAAGGTAATGGTGACATTGTTAATTGCAGCGCAGTTTCCCAGAGAAGGAGCGTGGGGAAGCAGTTAATGTAAGATTTAAAGAGCTGCAAACATCCAGTTTATTTTTGAGTAATTTGGACCTGATGAGGACTAAAGACCTTCCCTAGAAACTAGACCAGGAACATTATAGTGGCAAATTAAATATTAGTGGAGACATTCCAGGGCTATGGAATTTCCACCTGGAATTCCATTGTTCCTCTGTTAGACGAAAGAGGATGATGGTGGAAGAGTGGACAGAGGCTAGGTTAATCCAGCACCATAGATGCCATGCAGCCCAAGGACACAAACACCCATGCCTGAGATTGTATAGATCAAGGCAGTCTTTCCTGAATATGTCTGCAAGACAGGGTCTGAAAAGGCTGTGCTTTCTACCTGAGGCTGTCTTGGACTTATACTAGCTGCTGGCCCTTGAATTGTAGGTAATTTCAACTAGAGACACAGACCTATAGTTGTAAATCTCAAATGAATTTTATGCCCTCAGATCTTTCCAGACTGCTTTGAGGGCTATCAGCCACAAAATTAGGTATGCAGTGCACCACTGCATCAAGCAGTCGTCTCCTGACCTGTTTAGGTGGGAATCACTTTGAATCATTTTGTTTTCTATGGCCCCTGCCAAAGAGAGAGAGTACAAAGTGAGCTTCTGCAAAGTGGCTGTATCTCCACAGGTCTAACGTGCTAGTAATGGGACCCATTGGCAGTAAAGGTCCTTTTATGAGTAACCACTAAATTATCTTAACAAAAAGGGCTTCCATTTTTATTTATTTATCCTCAGGATGTGGGTGTCACTGGCAAGGCTGGCATTTATTGCCTATCCCTCGTTGACCTGACTGTGATATTTGTCTTCTGTTGAAAACCATGTTTACCTACTTTTGCAGGTATTTTTTGTCATTGTAAATATTTAAAGTTCACTTTAGTCCAAAAGTCAACTTTTGTCGTCTTTCTCCCCTCTTCCCTGAGTGAAAGTATTGTATTCCAATATGGTGGGGACAGTTACTTGTTTACAGCAATTTACTTGTACTTTTTGCAATCTAGTATACTGTATTCACTGCTCACGATGCGGTCTCCTCTACATTGGGGAGACCAAACGCAGATTGGGTGACCACTTTGCGGAACACCTCCGTTCAGTCCGTAAGGGTGACCCCGAGCTTCCGGTCACCTGTCATTTTAATTCACCGTTCCACGCCCACTCAGACCTCACCATCCTCGGCCTCTTACATTGTTCCACGGAAGCTCAGCGTAAGCTCGAGGAACAGCAGCTCATCTTCCGATTAGGCACTTTACAGCCTTCCGGACTCAATATCGAGTTCAACAATTTCAGATCATAACCTCGGCCCCTATTTTCCCTTTTTTTTTCTCTCTCTCCCACATGGCAGCTGTCTTTCATTCTGCCAGCGCATTTCACACTTCTAGAGCCATCTTTTGTTTCTTAACCTGTCCTATTACCATCTCGTCTCGCCTTGAGTATCTCTTAATGTCTCTTTACTTCTCACAGACCTTCCCTTTTGTTCTTTTATTCCCTCCCCCAGCCTCCAAACTTGCTTTTTCATCTGTTTCATTTCCTGCTTTTTTTCTCAGTTCTGACGAAGGGTCTTCGACCTGAAACGTTAACTCTGTTTCTCTCTCCACGGATGTTGCCTGGCCTGCTGAGTTTTTCCAGCGCTTTCTGTTGTTCTACTTGTTTACCTTTTAGGCCACGTGTCTGGTGTTTAAAAGAACTGAAGGTGAGTTCTCTGAATGCAGAGAACCCTTGCATTATGTGATTCTCCCCAAAGTCTCTGACAGACATTTCTATAATTCATCAGTGATTGTTTAGACTGGAGAATATTCCTTTTCTCTAACTGCTACAAAAATTGCTTTTTGGAAATATACGATAGAATGAAGTCAAAAATAGAACTAAAACATTTTAAAAAGGATTTTTCCCAACACCATCCAGATCTATGAAGATGGGAGAGCTTCTGCTAATGGCGTTTTGAAACTATCTCCTAGAAAGTGGTCTGAGGTGACTCTCTCACTCTCTGCAGTTTGTTTTCTCCTCTCTGTAAGCAAGTATTTGGCCTCTGTTTGGTGCCTTTCCTTGGTAGCATGGCTGAGATGAAGAGCTATCCATATGGAGTACTATGGATGTTTATCTGCAATTGCTTGGTAGCCTATAGAACACTGCTATCACAGAACCTTTCTTAACCCCAGATGGACTGCCTGATAACAGTGCAATGAGAACATCTCCGACATGTTCATGCTTTATATGAGACTGTAGCCCATCTGTTAGTTTATAATTTACTTTATGGGTTTTAACTGGAGCTTTCCCAGCCCTCATCTAACATAGACGTACATAGAACATAGAACAGTACAGCACAGTACAGGCCCTTCGGCCCTCGATGTTGTGCCGAGCATTGTCCGAGACCAAGATCAAGCTATCACACTCCCTATCACTCTGGTGTGCTCCATGTGCTTATCCAATAACCGCTTGAAAGTTCCTAAAGTGTCCGACTCCACTATCACAGCAGGCAGTCCATTCCACACCCCAACCACTCTCTGAGTAAAGAATCTACCTCGGACATCCCTTCTATATCTCCCCCCATGCACCTTATAGTTATGCCCCCTTGTAACAGCTGCCTCTACCCGAGGAAATAGTCTCTGAACATCCACTCTATCTATCCCCCTCATCATCTTATAAACCTCTATTAAGTCGCCTCTCATCCTCCTCCGCTCTAAAGAGAAAAGCCCCAACTCCCTCAATCTTTCCTCATAAGACCTCCCCCCCAAACCAGGCAGCATCCTGGTAAATCTCCTTTGCACTCTTTCCAATGCTTCCACGTCCTTCCTATAGTGAGGTGACCAGAACTGCACACAATATTCCAAATGTGGTCTCACCAAGGTCCTGTACAGTTGCAGCATAACCTCATGGTTCTTAAACTCAAACCCTCTGTTAATAAACGCCAACACACCATAGGCCTTCTTTACTGCTCTATCCACTTGAGTGGCAACCTTCAGAGATCTGTGGATATGAACCCCCAGATCCCTCTGCTCCTCCACGTTCCTCAGAACCCTGCCGTTGACCCTGTAATCCTTATTCAAATTTGCCCTACCAAAATGAATCACCTCGCACTTAGGGTTAAATTCCATCTGCCATTTTTCGGCCCAGCTCTGCATCCTATCAATGTCTCTTTGCAGCCTACAACTGCCCTCCACCTCATCCACTACTCCACCAATCTTGGTGTCATCAGCAAATTTACTGATCCACCCTTCAGTCCCCTCCTCCAAGTCATTGATAAAAATCACAAACAGCAGAGGACCCAGCACCGACCCCTGAGGCACACCGCTGGTAACTGGTCTCCAGTCCGAAAATGTTCCATCCACCACCACCCTCTGCCTTCTATGAGATAGCCAGTTACTTATCCAATCGGCCAAATTTCCCTCTATCCCACAACTCCTTACTTTCTTCATGAGACGACCATGGGGAACCTTATCAAACGCCTTACTAAAATCCATGTATACGACATCTGTGTGTAAATGCATGTCTTACTCGTAGATTAGAAATCTTACTAAAAGTTTTCTGCAAATTGAAGTCAGTGGAAAATAGTTCTTTTGAAAGATAGTAAGACATGATCTGAAGATAACGAGAGTGTAAAGATGGTCAGGTTTTAGGTTAGTGCTAATAAGAACTGCATGTGATGTGATTTCCTTTTAGGTTTAAGAAAAATTACCAAATATGTTCTTTTGGGAAATGGCAAAGATGCTTTACAAAAAAACATTGTAACTGGAATTCTAAAATGGTTACATTTTCTTAAGTAGAAAACAGTATTTTATTAATTTTCTGGTTTAAAGATTAAAACAGTGTTTGTAATGTCCTGCTTTAAAGATTAATCAGCAACAAAGGAAGTGGCAAACCACCTAAAAGCTCTACTGCATTTCCTGTTCAAACTAAAGGCGGTGGCTTGCAGTTGTGGTTTTGCTTTTTAAAAAAAGGAAAAAAAACCCAAGATGAATACTTTGGTATTGCTGCATCCCAATGATAAGTAACTGCTATCCTCCTACTACAAGACTAATGCTCATCTAACCACTATCTTGTAATTTATCATAGTATGAAGATGGATTTGTTTTTTGCGGCATGGGTAACTAATAGTAGATTGTAATTGAGATACAAGGTCGCAGGTTAAATAAATAAAGATGAGGCAGGCCATTCAGTTCATCTATATAGAGAGCTCCTAACAACCCCCTGCCCCCCACCCCCCATTGTAGCATCCTGCGGTTTTTAAATCGTTTTGGGTTTTTGCCTCCTCTACTTTATCTGTAAGCTTATTCCACAGATTGATCACTCTGTGTGTGAAGAAGGGTTTCCTGATATAAGTCCTAAAGCTACCTTTTACTAGTTGTAATCTGTTTCCCCTAGTTTTTCACCCACAATTTAATTTGCAGATGCAATTTAATGCAGATAAGTGTGAAGTGCTGCACTTTGGGAGAAACAACATGGAGAGGCAGTATAATCTCAATGGGACTGTTTTGAGGGGGGTGCAAGAGCAGAGGGACCTGGGGGTGCATATTCACAAATCCTTGAAGGGAGCAGGGCAAGTTGATAAGGCAATTAAGAAAGCGTATGAGATACTTGGCTTTGTAAATAGGGGTATTGAATACAAAGACAAGGAAGTCATGCTAAACTTTTACAAATCACTGGTTAGGCCCCAGCTAGAGTATTGTGTACAATTCTGGGCACCACACTTTAGGAAGGGTGTCAAGGCCTTGGAGAGGGTACAGAGGAGATTTACCAGGATGATACCAGGGGTGAGGGACTTCAGTTATGTGGCGAGATTGGAGAAGCTGGGATTGTTCTCTTCAGAGCAGAGAAGTACACCGTATAAAAAGGTTAAGGAGAGACCTAAAAGGGGTATTCAAAATTATGAGGGGTTTTGATAGAGTAAGTAGGGAGAAACTGTTTCCTCTGGCAAGTAGGTCAGTAACCAGAGGTCATAGATTTAAAATAGAGGGGAAATGAGGAGAAATTTTTTCACACAGAGGGTTGTTATGATCTGGAACGCACCACCTGAAAGGGTAGAGGAATCAGATTCCATAGGAACTTTCAAAAGACAATTGGACATTTATTTGAAGAGAACTAATTTGCAGGGCTATGGGGAAAAAGATGGGGTATGGGACTAAATTGGATAGCTATTTCAAAGTGCCGGCATAGGCATGACAGGCCGAATAGCCCCATTCTGTGGTGTAAGGTTCTATGATTTTTGGGTTAATATTTTCTATACCCTTAACAATCTTCTATACCTCCATAATATCACCTCTCGGAGGCCTCTTTTCTAGGCTGAAAAGCCCACATTTTTCAGACCCCTGACACTAGAGATTAGCCTTGTGGCTCTTCTCTGCACTGCCTCCAGTGCTTGAATGTCTCGTTCTTGTTTCTTGGTGACCAGAAAACAGCAGTGTTCAAGATGTGATCTGACTAGAGCACTGTAAAGATTTATCATGACTTTGTCTGACTTGTATTCTACTGTTTTACTATGTATTTCAATCTATTGGCTTGGTTGATTGCTGCTCTCCATTGGTGGACATATTTGGCACTGACTCTACTAAGACTCGTACTTCTCTTTCAGCTTCATGCTTAGCTATTTCAGTACCATTCATGGAGTATGCTGTCACCTATTTTTCCTTCCTGTTGTGTAGCACTTTACACTTGTCTGCATTAAATTTCATCTGCCATTGTTACACCCACTTACATATCTTGTTCAACTCATTCTATAATTTCAGAGCAGATTTTTCATTACCATTTGCATATTGGACCACTTTGCATTGAGTCTCTGAATCCAGGATATTTATGTAAATTAGAAACTGTAGTGTTCCTAGCACCAAGCCCTGATGTATGCAACTCAGTTCTTCCTCCGACTTGACATTACGCCTTTAACGAGTAATTGATTTTTCAGACACTTTCTTGTTCATTCCCATGCTTTACCCTGAATTCTCGCACATTTGAGTTTTATTCATAACCTTTGGTTGGAACTTTATCAAGAGCCCTTTGGAAGCCATAGTACACCTCATCATGGGGCTTACCACTTTCCACTTGGGTTGCCACTTCCTCAAAGAAGTCAAGGAAGTTGGTCAGATAGGAACTTCCCCTTCTGAGTCCACGCTGACTGCTGTTAACCAGGTTATTGTTGTACAGAAGATCCTCACGTTTACTCCCAATAATCAATTCCTTTATTTTACATAGAATTGAAACAAGACTAATTGGTCTGTAGTTGTCAGTGTCTGCTATGTTAGCCATTTTGAATATGGGCATCACATTAGCATGTTTCTAATTTATTGGTACCTCCCCAGTGTCCATTGGCTCCTTCATAATGATTTTCAGTGCCTCACAAATCTCCACCCTAGTCTCTGGATAAATACCATCCTAGTCTCTCGGGATATTTATTTGTTTTGCACCCATTTAGTCTGTCTAGAACATCCTTCTCATTTATAACAGTAATTGGCTGTGAAATTCGGCTCCATGGCACCCGGTTTTTCGGTGCTACGGGTGCAGTTTTGTGTACAAAACGCCGTCCGCGCTGCGTGCACACACCTCTGGTGCGGGCCGCGCCAGATGCCATTTTGGTGAGGTCGTCGGCGCCGGGAGCATGCGCCAGAAGTATGCAGAGTAGGCAGATTGTGATGTCAGTCAGCATGTAATGCTGATTTGACGCCAACCCTGCCATTTTCGACCTCAACGCTCCAGCTGACGCCTTCTCTTAAAGATGCACAACTGAACATGTGTTCAGCAGCAGAAGGAGCCTCCTCAAAAGGGCTATTTAAAGTGATCATCAACTGCTTTCAGGTTAGTTGCTGATTTATTTCTACTGGCTCTTGGTGAGTTTGTAGAAGTGTTTGGCGATTTGTTATCTTATTTGAAGTCTCCAGGGAGTGGTGTGGCAGGTTACTTTAAGGCTTCTGCTCAGACCAGTTGCTCCCAGGCATGGGTGCAATAGTTTGTATCCACCTTGACTTGCAAGAGAGAGGGAAGTGTATCAGAGTGTGGTGCAATGTGTTTGGGTGATGGGCCTGTCTTGGTTGAATAGCTGGCAGTGGCTGCAAGCTGAGAGATGTGGCTGTGAGGCTTGCAGCAGTGCTAAGTATGTGAGGGTGAGCTGAAGCTATGAATGAGGTATGAGTCGTGATTGATTGAAATTGTTGGTAGGTGAGTGAAGAGGGTGTGATAAATTGAGCAGTGTCTGAGCCTAGTGGTTCAGTTGTAAGGATATGGCATTTGAAGATAATTTCACTGACCATGACCACTCGTGAGGTTATTAAACTTCTTGCGGTTTTGCATCCAGGTCCTTGGGGCTACACTGCTGGCATTGACCGTGACAGCTGTCTGCTCCCATTGCCTTCTCACAGTTTGTCTGGAGGTCCTCCTGGCCCCCTGTGGATAGAGGAGCTCTCTCCTCGTGTCCACCTCCTGCACCAAGGCCTCTGATGCTGCGTCAGAAAGTCTTGGAGCCCGCTCTCTCCCCTGTTGTGCCATTAATGCATCATCTTCCTGTTCAGAATGTCTTCTCCAGCCACTTCCAGCACCTGCTGCATCCAGAATGCACTTCCCCTTTAAGAGCTGAAGGCTGACTTTAAGTGGTGCAGGCTAGCTTTAAGTGGTGCTAGCCTCGCATGAACTTTGTCCCTCTTCTGAGGCGTGCAGCCACTCAGCAGTGCGTTCAGCGCTGGGCTGCATGCGACCAAAATTTTAATTAGCAGGCAGCATGAAGTTTACGTGCTGCCTGCATCAGAATCGTGCATCGCGATCCCCGCTCCCGTTTTTGGGCCTTGTCTGATTTTTAGGCCATTGATTTTTATTGGGATATCTTTGGATAGGACATGTTGCTCATGTCTTCCTTTGTGAATACTTGGTGGAAGAAGTCATTCAAAATGTGCTCTTTTGTGCTCATCCTCTGTTTCAAGCTTGATGTATCTTTTATAGTTTTCATTTCTTCTCTGACTTCACTCTTGCTGATGCAGTACTGAGAGAATTGTTTTATTGTTGTGCTTAGCTTCAGCTGCTGTGCTTTCTTCCAAGTCTCTCTCTGACCCTCTGATCAACCTTTTAATGTGTTTTTGCATTTTTTTGTATTCATTCCAGTGAGCCCCTTCTCATTTCTCCCAGCAGTATTTGTACAGCCAGTTTTTCCCCTCCATCTCACTTTAAATGTGTTTGTTAATCCATTTAGGGTAACATGTTTGTTTAGCCTGAGTTTATTAGTTTAGGGCATGTATTTATCTTGCATACTTGACATTATACCTTTAAAGGTGTCTCGTTGTCTTGTACTGAAATGTTATGAAACAATCTCACCCAATCTACTTGCTTTAGTTATTCCCTCATTTCACTGAATTTAGCCCTGGCTCCTGGCCTTGGGTATATCTAACTTCTAGATCAGGTTAAACTTTATGGGGGAAAAATTCAGTTGGTTAGCTCCTCCAGGGGGGGCACTAACAGGGCGCTAGGAACTTGACGCCCGAGCGCGACGATTTTAGTGCTGCTCTCAAAATTGACCAGTCCTTTTGCAGTGGCGCTAAACACTACCGCCACGATCTCCTGCGCCCGCAGATCGTGACGTCAGTCGAGCGTGCAACGCCCCGGACCAGATATTGAGTCGCGCCCCCTGCCTTAGCGCCTGCCGCTAGGAACGACAGGTAGAGGGGAACGTTTTCAAGTCGGGAAGGGGCTGGGGGAGCACTATTTAAAGGCAGGCGCTTCCTGCCTTTTCTTGTCGGCAAAATTTTTGGTACACGCAGGTTGAGAGGGAGAGAGACGTCTGGAGAGATTTAACGCTGCCCTAAGGAGTTTTGGCCCTCAGCACCACTTTTGAGGTTCCTAAGCGCTGAGCTCTTTCCCTGGATCTATCCATTAGTGCTTCCAACACAATTGCTTTAGAGGTCTCTCCAGGCCGAGATTGAAGGCTGCACTGAGCAGGGTGTGGCTGGCCAGCAAGAGGGCCCCTCCCCTTTTAAGAACTGGATGGCGCCAGTCTGTCTGGCTTCGCCTGACATCGCCTGAGCTTCGGTAGCGTTCTGAGGTAGCGCCTCACTCCCCGATGTTTGCGCCTTAAGAGAGGTGTGTAGCGCCTGATTTAGCGCTCAAATCACTTCCATGGGCAATAGAGGCGAATTTTGCAGTCGGAGACGATAATTAGCGCCGGGCGCTAAACTTTGCACCCGGCCGATAGTAGTGCCCCAAAATGGGCGATACTCAATTTTTCCCCCAACTATTCTGTGGGTGCTGTCCTCTGGGGTACTGTGACTTCTATTTCATATATATTTTCTAGGTCTTGTATGAAGACCAGATCAAGAAGAATATTTACATTAATATAACTGTATCTATGCAATAATTATCATTGTGTAATTAAATAATGCAACTTGCAGCTAGGTCTATTACTTACTAATGACACGTCATTTTACTACACTTGTTAACTCATTTTGAAGCTAGCTATTGTTTCCTACTAGGTGATGCATTTGTGTGAATTATCTTTAATCTATAATGGAGAACATCAGCTTCCAGTTCAGGTTGTGGATATTACCTTTGAAAGATATTTTTATTTTCCCCGTCTGCCTTCTCCACTGCACTGAAATAGTAAACAAGTTGTTTATCGGCTATTGGCACCTGTGGAACGATACCCCACACAGGAAAACAGAAAATTCTTAAAACTGTGAATAGTCTTCTGACACCGACTTACTAGCTATGTTCACACATGAATTAAAAAAAAAACACTAACGGAAGTAGAATGACCAGAAAAATGCTTAAAGGAAAACATGAGATGATTAAATGGCTGGTGACATTAACATGAGACAATGGAAAGAAACATAAAAAAAGAAATTAGAAGCATTTAAGAGACACGGAGACCATTTTCTCCTCCCCATCTCTTTGTTCAGTTCCTTTTCAAATGCTGTTCATCTTTAGTTTTTTCCTGTTCTAATGAAGTGTGGAATCTGAAATGTTAACTGCTCTGTTCTCTCCACAGATGTGGACTCAACTGCTTAGTGTTCCAGAATTTCTGTTTTTGTTTCAGCTTTACATCTTTGAGTTTTTTTCTATTTATCCGAATTGTCTTAGTTGGGTCTTTATGAACTTCTTTAATTCCTGGAGATGGTTTCTGCATGGGTAATGAGCCAATGTATACTACTGTTGGGTTCTTTCTGACTTTTGGCCTGTGGTGGCTAGGCAGAGGCTTGAAACCTGTCATCTACGTTGGAAATGCTGCTTGACGTGGGTAGGTTTAAAGGGTAGGAGGCAAGTCCACAGTGTAAACTCAACACTGGTTGCTACACATGGCTGCTTTTGAAATTGAGGTTAGCATGTGATCTGAATGAATGTTGTTATCCTGTAGAAGATGCAAACATAACTTGGGTATTTTTAAAAATAAGTTCTGTGAATAATAATGAGATGAAAAATAAGTTAAGTCTTGGTTTAAGGCAACAAAGGGTTAAATAAATTCTTATTAAGCAAATGAGGAACAGCAAAAGAGGAAACCGTGGTGTCAAAAGTCCTCCAATTTATACATCAGTGGTGAAATAGTCTTATGAAAACATTTTCCATTACTCATGAAATTAAATTTATGTTGCAAGTTTCAACTCTAAGTTAACCAAACTCTAAACTCTTTCACTTGGAGCGGTTTTGAGGTAGTAGGTTTTACAGAAAGGGTTGGAAAGATTCCCTGTTTGTGTGAAAGTATTCTTTAGAGGCTAAAAATACTTAAAAGGAACCAAAAGACATGGGTAAAATCAGCTGTTACATTTTATTGCATCAAATTTTACGGACAGACCATTTATGAAACATGCAATACTTTTGTTGCTTTTTCCTGCAAATTTTCAAGTAAAACAAATTTCCTGGGTTTTAATTTATCTGCTTTCACTACCCCCAGAGATAACTATCTCGAGCAGTAAAATGATATACAGGAAACTTTCGTTTATCCGGCACCCAAATATCCGGAATTCTCGCTTAACCGGCAAAAATCATCCTCCGAAAACTCCTCTCAAATAACCGGCAATGTTGCCGAGTCGCAGTCGAGTCTTCGCGAACGCCGAGTGCTCCGAAAAATCCTCTCAAATAACCGGCAATGTTGCCGATCCCGATCCCGAGTCCGAGTCAGAGTCCGAGAACGCCGATTTAGTCAGTAGGGGTACTTTTCAAAAGTGCCACTACTCGGCCTCCTGGCGCTGTCGCAAGTCCGAAACATTGCAGTAGCAGGAGTAGATTCTCCTGTGCTGCTTGGAGTCTCTTTGTTAAAAATAGCCTCGGTAGATATAACTCTCTGTTATCCGGTACTTTCGATAAACCGGCACCACGCCGGTCCCGTCGATGCCGGATAAACGAAAGTTTCCTGTAGATAGACTTCCAATACGCAGTGCATTGGTAGTATGTCAAGCATTAATGTAGTCACTAACCCAAGTTTATATGGACTGCCCAGTAACTAGGAATTCAATTATTTTTATAAATTTTTTTTTTTTAAAAAGCTTTCAGTCCTGACTTCTTTAGTACTATCCTTGGAAAATTATGGTAAGATTAAATAGTTTACGTGGAAATTACCTACATTTATCGGATACATATTTTTTGGTTAAACCATTTTAAGCACTTGCAAGCTTAACTCGCTGTCGATTTCAACACTATAGTTTGCAACACTTGTCTTTTCACTGTAGGATCTAAGTTTAAATGCCGCCAAGACAAGAAGGAAGACAATCACTTGTCTGTAACTATTTTAGGATCACAGCTGAAATGATTTCACCAAATGTTGCAAATGTTACGCCCCTGTTCAAAAAAAGTGGAGAGGGATAAACCCAGAAACTACTGTCCAGTTGGCCTAATGTCGGTGGTGGGGAAACGTTTAGAAACATTGGGCCAGAAATTCAGCTTTCAGGCTTCCTGCGGGTGCAAGCATCGCGCGCATACTTGCCTACCGCGCCTGCAGTTGTGCTTTGGGCCCACGAGGACTTCGGGTCCTGGGCCTCCTCCAGCTGCCGGCGCGCAGTGCTTGTGTATCCCAGGGGCGCAGTTAGTTCAAAGCATCCCCTGGGATCATGTGGGCCATGGAGAGCCAATCCTAGCAGGGCATTTTCATTCATAGATTTGACAGGAAGACCTGTCAAATCTATGAATAGAGATCAGCCCCAAAACCACACTTAAACTTCAAATACATTTTTTTTTTAAATCACATTTTTAAAATAACTATAAGTTAAATAAATTAACTACTTTAAACAAATATTTAAATTTTTGAAAAAATTAATTATACTTTGTAACGGTGCTAAACATAAACTTACCTTTCTTTAAAGTATCTAAAAAAGATAAACCTGTTGAAAAATGTTTTAAATTGTAATTAATTAACCACTTACCTTGTTAAAAACAGGCCTTGTGCCTCCTTTTTAAAAGCGCAGCTTCTTCATACTTACCTTCCCGGAGAAACCTGAACAAAAAATCGAAGTTCGCTGCGTGCGCGCAGCCTCTCCCGCGCACGCGTTCGACTTCTGAACCCCTCCCTTCAGGGGAACGGAAGTTCCGGTTTCCCGCGCATGCTCAGTACATGCAGGAAACCGGCACTTCAGGTGGCCTTACGGGTGAGTACACAGCGCGTACTCACCCGACAACAGCCGAATTTCTGGCCCATTAATTCGGGACAAAATTAATTGGTACTTGGAAAAATATGGGTTAATAAATGAAAGCCAGCACGGATTTGTTAAAGGCAAATCTTGATTGACTAACTTGATTGAGTTTTTTGATGAAGGAACGGAGAGGGTGGATGTAGGTATGCGGTTGATGTGTATATAGACTTTCAAAAGGCGTTTGATAAAGTACTACATAATAGACTCGTTAGTAAAATTGAAGCCCATGGGATTAAAGGGGCTGTGGCTGCGTGGATATGAAATTGGCTAAGGGACAGAAAGCAGAGAGTGATGGTGAACAGTTGTTTTTCAGACTGGAGGGAAGTATACAGTGGTGTTCCCCAGTGGTCGGTGTTGGGGCCTCTGCTCTTTTTGATATATATTAATGACCTGGACTTGGGTATACAGGGCTTAATTTCAAAGTTTGCAGATGACACGAAACTCAGAAATGTAGTAAGCAGTGAGGAGGATAGTAACAGACTTCAAGAGGACAAAGACTGGTGAAACGGGCAGACACATGCCAGATGAAATTTAATGCAGAGAAGTGTGGAGTTGATGCATTTTGGTAGGAAGAATGAGGAGAGGCAATATAAACTAAATAGTACAATTTTAAAGGGGGTGCAGGAACAGAGAGACCTGGGGTTGTACGTACACAAGTCTTTGAAGGTGGCAGGACAAGTTGAGAAAGGTTAGAAAGGCATATGGGATCCTCGGCTTTATAAATAGAGGTATAGGTCTGGAGTTTCCGCTCAGTTGCGCTGGTTTTATCGGCACAATTCACCCGAAATCGGCGAAACCAGCTCAAAAGATCGAGGAATGTCAAGCGCAAATTATGTCCAGCGCAGATCGAGTTTCTGGGATCTTTTGCACTAGTTTTAAAAACATTGTGCTAGAAGCTGGCCCCGCCCACAACTGGCCACGCCCGCGATTGAATTAATCACCATTGTAAGTTTCCGCTAATTGCGCTTGTTTGTGGGCCTTCGAGGAGGTTCTTAAAATTAAGCTTTTTTTAGGCGCAAGGACACTAATAGGCACGTTTTAAAAGCTTTGAATACATTTTTTTTTAATTTACTAAGAAACTGACTACTGTACCCCAATATACAGGGGTAACTAGCAAATGGTTCTGTGTAGTTATTTTCAGTTATTTTAAAATTGGGTTACAGTTGGTGGACGAGACACTCCAATTAAAAAAAAAAATGCTTATTTTTTGTGAAAAACCTATTTTCAGCTGTATTAATCAAACTGCACCAAGTTACCATTCTTAAATATATCACGGAATATTTTTTAAAGACAAATTAAAAAAAAAAGACTTGTTCTCTAAACTGCTACCTGATTACGCTGGTCCATGGCAGATTTTATGTTCAGTGATACGCAAATTAGTTTCAGCAGAAAGTACACTTCTCAAAACTAGCACAATTTTAGGCGCAATTTGCGCCCGAATCGCTGATTGCACCCAAAGTGGAAACTCTACCCCATAGAGTACAAAAGCAAGGAAGTTATGCTAAACCTTAAACACTGGTTAGTCCCCAGAAGGAGTATTGTGGCCAATTCGGGGCACCACACTTTAGGAAGGTTGTCAAGGCCTTAGAAAGGGTGCAGAGAAGATTTACTAGAATGGTACCGGGATGAAAGACTTCAGTTACATAGTCATAGAATGATACAGCCATTCAGCCCATCATGCCTGTGCCGGCTCTTTGGTAGATCCATCCAATTAATCCCACTCGCCTGCTCTTTCCCCATAGTCCTGTAATTTTTTTCAAGTATTTATCCAATACTTGCAGAGAGACTAGAGAAATTGTGGTTCTCCTTAGAGCAGAGAAGGTTAAGGGGAGATTTGATAGAGGTGTTCAAAATCCTGTTGGGTTGTGATAGAGTAAATAAGGAGAAACTGTTTACAGTGGCAGAAGGGTCGGTAAACAGGACACCGATTTAAGGTAATTGGCAAAACAACTGGAGGCGACATGAGGAAAAACATTTTTACGCAGTGAGTTGTTATGATCTGGAATGCACTGCCTGAAAGGGTGGTGGAAGCAGATTCAGTAGTAACTTTCAAAAGGGAATTGGATAAATACTTGAAAAGGAGAAGTTTGCTGGGCTATGGGGAAAGAGCAAGGGAGTGGGACTGATTGGAGAGCTCTTTCAAAGAGCTGGCACAGGCACGATGGGCCAATTGTCCTTGGCCTCCTGTGCTGTACAATTCTATGATAGTCAGCAGTTATGTTAAAATGGTGCACTTCTCTTTAAATCAAAAAGATTTTGAAAGAATTTTCCTTCTTTAGGTCTGGTTTCCTTATTGGATCTCACAGACTGACTCCAACTGTGTGCATCCTTATTCCTTAGCTGGGCAGGAAGGCCAAAACCTGACCTCTGAGCCTCCAGCTGCTTTCCATAGTTTCACAGTTTCAAACCAGTAAAAAGCAAATTTAGCTTTGACATCAGAGTTTTTCACAAAGTGATCACCTGGAATGCACTTCTGAAGAGACCAGTCAAAATGAGAACCCTAAAATCGTTGAAGAACCAACTGAATGCTGCAATGGGGGGACTTTAGGGCTTGTTGGGTAAGTTAAGATGGGCCGAATGGTCTTCCTTATCTGCAATTATCTTGTGATCAAAAGTGTTTTGTTACTGTTGCCGGGGCTTATTTTCCACTTTTCTTTTCTAGCAAATGTATTTGTTTACTCCTGTTCCTCACCCCAAGTTGCTGGGCGAGATTCAGAGATGTGAATCCAGTATCCCAAAACAACACGGCACAGTGTGCTGAAATACGCACACGTGCCACCAATGTGTTTTTATTTTTAAACAGTGGCCTGTTTAGTGAACAATCTTGGTAATCTCAGGTGGTGTACAATGAAGTGGGTCTTGCCATTTTTGGTGAAAACTTGAATAACTAGATATCTAAAGAATTCTCTGAAGTTTTGTTTTTCAAATTCTACTGTTTGCTGTCTTGCAGGGCAATGCTCATGTTCTTAACATTATGTCAACCTTACACAGACGTGGAAGTTGAGGTAAGAGTACAAATTATAGTGCTAAACTGCTGGTATTGATTAAACCTTTCAATTCAACTTGGACTCTCGATTATAGAATCATAGAACGTAGAATAGTACAGCACAGAAGGAGGCCATTCGGCCCATCAATTCTGTGCCGGCTCTTTCGAAGAGTAGTCCAGTTAGTCCCACTCCCCTGCTCTTTCCCCATACCCCTGCAATTTTTTTCTCCTTCAAGTATTTATCCAGATCCCTTTTGAAGGTTACTATTGAATCTGTATCCACCACCATATCAGGCAGTGCATTCCAAATCCTAACCACTCGTTGCGTCAAAAAGCTTTTCCTCACGTCACCTCTGGTTTTTTTGCCAGTCAACTTAAATCTGTGCCCTCTGGTAATCGACCCTTCAGCCATTGGAAACAGTTTCTCTTTATTTACTCTATCTAAACCTTTCATGATTTTAAACACCTCTATCAAATCTCCTCTGAGCCTTCTCTTCCACATTCTTCTGTGCTGCACTCTTAGTCAATTTTGATCTTTCTCGGCCTCTGTTCCTCTGAGCTTCTGATCTTTTCTCTCTCCCTCCCCCTACCGCCCACCCCCCCAGCTTCATTAATCATATTCCTTCTCTAAAAGTTGACAGTCACCCAAGTCTTGAATACAAGTTTTATGGAAACTTGGAAATAAACTTTCCATTGGGGGGGAAAAAAAAGATTGAGAGGAGACATGATCAAGATGTTTAAAATGCTGAGGGGAATGGATAATTTGGATGCAAAGCAGGTTACTGGACTATGCACAGAACTTGAGGGCAAGAATGCATACGTGCCGATCTAGAAAGCTGACAAAAACTGATAGCCTCAAAAAAGCTAGCACAGCCCCAAAAAAGCCTGATCACCTGTGAAAATTAGGAGTTTGTCTGAAAGTGCAGCAGTACACAAATTTATCATAATTTAGGCTGCAGACATATCCAATATTCTATTGCATTTATAGCAGGCAAAAAGAAAACAAGTGCACTTTGCAGCAGGGGTGAATTTAGAATTTATTGAAGGGAGATGAAAGTGCTGAAGGCCAGAGATATATTTTCAAGAGGACTAATCCCTTTGTAATAAAGGCTAACATAACATTTGCTTTCCTAATTGCTTGCTGTACCTGCATTTTAACTTTTTGTGATTCGTATACAAGGACACCCAGGTCCCTCTGAATACCAGTCTCACCATTTAAAAAATATTCTGCTTTTCTATTTTTACTACCAAAGTGGATAACTTCACACTTCTCCACATTATATTCCATCTGCCACATTCTTGCCCAATCACTTAACCTGTCTAAATCCTTTTGCATCCTCCTCATTGCTTACTTTCCCACCTAACTTTGTATCGTCAGCAAACTTGGATACATTACACTCGGTCCCCTCATCTAAGTCATTGATGTAGATTGTAAATAGCTGAGGCCTAAGCACTGATCCTTCCAGTACCCCACTGCCAACCTGAAAATGACCCATTTATTCCTACTCTCTGTTTGTTTTCTGTCAGTTAACCATCCTTAATCCATGCTGATATATTACCCCCAATTCCATGAGCCCTAATTTTGTGTAATAACCTCTTGGGTGGCACCTTATTGAATGCTTTTTGAAAATCCAAATACACCACATCCACTGGTTTCCCCCTTATCCACCCTACCAGTTACAACCTCAAAAACCTTTAACAGATTTGTCAAACATGATTTCCCTTTCATAAATCCCAATCATATTATGATTTTCTGAGTGCCCTGCTATCACGTCCCTAATATCAGATTCTAGTAATTTTCCCTGGTACTGATGTCAGGCTAACTGGTCTGTAGTTACCTGTTTTCTCTCTTCCCTCCTTTCTTAAATAGTGGGGTTACATTTGCTACCTTCCAATCCACGGGGACCGTGCTAGAATCTTGTATCATTGAAGCAAAACCTTAGAACAAAGGGTCACATCTAAACCTTAACCACTTTTTCCCTCTTTTAGAGCTGATCAGTCTGCTGTTCATTTCAAATATTTTCTGATGTGAGGCTAGGAATTACTGTTGCTGATAACGGCTGATGAATGCTTGGAACACTCATAACATTTCTTTGTTTGCTATTTTAAGAGGAGATGACTTATTTAAAATTAATAGATTAATGCCTTCCAGTAAGATAGCAAACAGAAAAATTAGTTGAATGTGTTAAACATTCACCTGCCATTATCAGCAGCAGTAATATCTGGCCTATTGCTGTTTTGACTCCCATCAGAAAGATTTAGGGGGTGAAATTCCATAGCGCTGAAAAACGGGCGCAAGCACTGTGATGCGCGATGTGCCCGTTCAAGGAGCGCAGGCAGCACGTCAACTTTGTGCTGCCTGCTAATAATAATTATACCACACAGCCCAGTTGTGTGTTCAGCAGGGGGTCGAAGTTAGCGATATTCAAGCGAGCCTGTCTTTACTTAAAGCTAGTCTGCGCCTCTTAAAGGCAGTCTGCATCTCTTAAAGGTGAGCTGCCTTCTGCCGATCAAAAATGGTAAAAGTGCTTCAGCACTAACTAAAACGGCTCAACGGGCCAGGGAAAGGGCACCCAGGGCCTTGGACGCAGCACTCAAGCTTTGTGCAGAGGTGAACACTGGAAGAGAGGTCCTCTACCCATGGGTCCGGGAGGCCCTCCAGAAAGAAGGATGCGGGACCAGATCACCGAGGCGGTCACTGCCAGCAATGTCGCCCCCAGGACCTGACTCCAGTTCCCAAAGAAGTTTCATGACCTCAGACAAGTGGTCAAGGTCAGTGAATGCATCTTCAAAGGCCGTCTCCTACTAACTGCACCACTAGCCTCACACTGCTCAATGCACGACACCCCCCATCACTCAGCTACCAACAATCTCTACCAAACACGAAGCACACCTCACATCCCGAGCTTCACCTCAACCCCCTGGAGGAGACGGTGCTGGCCATTCTTGGCAGGGGCATGGCTGAGCCCTTGGCCAGCGCCAGGGCTAAAAGTATACAAGATGCCGGTATCCTCATAAGTTATCCTCCTTCTCACATTCCACTTCCCCCTCATCCCACAATATCTTCTGATTTACAAACTGCACATGGTGTAAGCATGCACCTCTTGCTTTACCCCCCTCCTCTCACCACAACCCTACCCTTGTGTCTTCCTCATTTCTGACACCCAAGAAATCCAGCCTGCCCAGCCAGTGGGTTAACAAGAAGAGTGAATCGATTTCACACTCCCAGCCATCAGCTCCTCAAGGTCGTCCTGCACTGCCATCTGCAGTCTCCCCCACTGAAAGTCAGAACCCTTTCACCAGCCATGCTGCAACCACTGGGGTAGCGCTGCATAAGAGCACTAGGATAGGCAAAGGCACACGCAAGACACTCACTAAGGGAATGCACAAGGGTGATTAGTTGATTTTCTTATGTAATATTGGATGCATATATGGATAAAGTTGGATTGGAAAGTTTGCTTTGTGGTGGCTTTTATTTCCGCATTGTGGCCAAGAGAACGCTATGATGGTCAGTAACAGAGGGACAAATGTTGAAAGGGGAATTGGCGTTGTGTTCACTGGTACGCAGGCGGATGATTCGATCCCGGATATCTCGGCCAGAAAGAGGCTGTCTGGGTTATCTCCTTCCTCCTCTTCCGCTTCTTCCTCTTCCTCTTCCCTCTGCGAGCAGCTTGTCCACTTTGCTGCCACTGCTCCATCTCCAAGTCATGCTGCAGCCCAAGGGGGGACTACAACTAGAGCCCCCAGGACTGGGAGCAAGTGGTGTTCTCAGAGGCCTCTCTTTAAGAGCCGAAGCCTTGCAAACGTCCAGCAGCACTCCCTGCACACTTTAACAACTTTTTAAATGTCTTACACCAAGCCAGTACTCCAATAAAATGACGCTGATTGACGTCACGATCTGACTAATTTCCATATCTGTGAGCACAGGCAACAGCAGCGCTGCCGACCTGCCCAAAACAGTGTTGCATGCCAGGAGTGAGCAGAAGCGAGGCAACCACCATTTTTTCATCCAATCCAGCCTTATCAGCCGGCGTAAACAGGCCGAATTTCACGGCTGTAGTTTCTTGTAGTGAAAATAAAAATCATTGCACAGTACAATCATTTAACAAAACCTAACATACACAAAATAATTGTTTGCAGGAATGGGAGGGGAGCTGAATTTTGTTCTCGGGTGGACCTGACTGCCTCAAGTCTGGGGTTTGCAACCAATAACCTGTATTCTCTTATCGTTAATTAGTCGATTTCTTGTGGGATTGCCTACAGGAAGTCAAGACCAAGTGTAATCTTCAGGGTAAGCGGGGTTAGAGGGCATTGGATAATTGGACCAAGGCATCTTTTATCATGTGTTAGAACAATATCACTCCTCACATTTTCCTGACCACTCTAATGCAGATAGTGTAGGCTAACGCCCCGATTACTGCATGATAATAAAGGCACTTCCACCACAAGCTGGTAAACAAACTGAAAACAGCTTTCAAAGTTACAGAACATAGCCAGGCACTGCAACTGCCCACATCATGCATCACAGTAGTACTCTAGTAATAATTCTTTAAGTGATGTAAAACTGGTCACTATTCCAACCCCTAGCAATTTGGCAAGTGTACTGACAGGAATTCTAAGTCAAGCCAATTAATATATTCACAGCCAGAAAATATCTTGGTTAGGAACCAATTTAAGGGTTATAAGTACAGTGGAAATGATTGCATGCTATGTGGAATATGATTGTTTCTGGAAATGGAAAATGCCATTCCAAATAAAGCAACTAATTCCTAATGAATAATACAGGATGTAAGATTGGATAAGTATTCTGGACTTTTGTTTTAGCCAGTGATCTGTTCCCCACAGCCACTGAGTTGGTGGGGGTGGGTGGGAGCTTGAGGCTTGTTAATTTTACACTTTAGCCATATAGTTCTTTTGAGAAATGTTGCACAACTTTCATTCAGAAATTAAAATGCATTGGGTTGTGTCCATGACATAGCATACATGCCCTGTGGAAGGAACAAACTTGCTGGGGTGAATGGCCTTTATGTTCCAGGCTTTCTTACATTCTCGTGCTCTTCAAAGCCAAGAATGGTGACTTGTATTCCCACGTGACCATTGAAGTTTGTTCTGTGGAGCTATGCAGATCACAAACTGTTGTGTATCTGAAGAAAGGAACATGAATGGCCAATTAAAATGCCACCCTTATGTGGTTGTGGATTTAAAAAAATAAAAATCCTACCAACACTGAGCAAGACATGAGGGGAAAAAAACACAATACAAAGGAGAAGTAACAAACAGAAAGATGTGATAGCTTTATCTAGACTACAATGTGATCTGTTTTCAGCTATTTTAAGTTCATTTTTCTTTTTGACTTATTTTCAATTGGGACTGCTTATGTCCCAAGTTAAAACAAGGGCTTAAATTCCTCATCCTTGCAGAATTAAAACAGGGTTCCACCACCACAGAGCATCACTCACAGCAATACCATTCATCCTGGTCACTTTCACATTATTCTGTGTAAATTAGTCCTCACTGAATTATAAACAGAAATCTTTAAAAAAACAAAACAGTTTTCCAATTAATCTGGAATGTGAACTCATCCATGAGTTTAATTCATAAATTATGTGGCCATCTTTATTCATTGCCTTTATCAGCTGCCCCCATTCCATTAAGTATTCTTTTTGTATATAATTCACGGATTTAAATTTTACTCTCTTTAGCTTTATTATGCTTAACATGGTAAACGCAGTCAACATTGTTATAAAAACATAATTTGAAAGGGTCCCTTGTATGTAGCATCATTTTGTCTTAAATACTATAGTTTAATTCAAAGATGATGGGGGTCGATTTTGGTTGTGTACATTGGGGGAGCAGTGGGCAGAACGATCTCTCTGCCCGATTGATGACATCATTGGAAGGCTGAAATTTTTCCAAGCAACAGCACAGTGGTTGGCATCCCGGGTGGTCCAGATCGTGAGTTGGAGAGGTCTGCACAGGATGATTCACTAAGCACTAGTGACAGTAGCGGGTACAAGTGGGAAAGACAGCCCAGGAACGAGCTTGTTAGAGGGAAAGCTCAGATCCTAGGCCTGCTGAAGAGAACAGAGATACAGACTCGGAGAAACCCAGTCTTCAGAAGAAAAATGCTTCATGTGCACCAGCAGTTGCTCAATGCATTGGACTACCTGCCTGGGAGCTACCATACCGTATTGGAGAGAGTTGAGTAGTCCACTACAAACTATGTTCATACTGGTGTCATACAGGCTCTGGGCTCCAACATCTCCTCTGTCTTCGACAGGCTGGGGGACCAGATGGACAGAGAATTCACTTGTGTACTCTCTCTGGCTGCACCTGCAGCTCCATGTGGTCCTTCCACTTCATGCTGCTGCTCCTCTTCCACTAGTCAGAATGGAATAAGCAAAAGGATTCCCCTTGACAGTATCTCCTTAAGCTTCCTGAACGTTTTGCAGCTACTACAAAAAAAAGATAAGTGATTCTGCAGTCAAAATTGACAGAGAAAGGCAAGCAAGATGTCTACCAAATGATTCCAGCGATTGAAATTAGAGCAGGTGAATGCCCTTTAAAGTAGCGTATGAACCGGCCACTTCCCACCCTATACTTCCCATGATTTGTGGGCAGGTTTAAGAAGCGGTTGCAGTGCTGAACCATTTGAAAATGGCCTTGGAGTCCCAAAGAGGTCATAAGACTCTGATTTAAATACATTCATTCGGCTTCTGCATATTTCCAACGGGAGCACTGATGGCCTAAATTGAAGACCGCTCAAAAATCGCATCAAGCTGGTCTTCGGCAGTAGGTCAGTGAATATTTGAAATGTGTTTTTTGTCCTGCTACCACTCCAGTCACACTGGAATAACGGATGGCAAGGGAGACCGAAATCGCCACTGCTGTGTGGCACCCTCCATTGATTTTTTTGATGCATAGTGCAGCATATTTTGCCTTGTGTGGAAGCAAGTAAAATGTAGAGAAAGAGGAAGTGACTTGTCTTTGTGGGTTTTTTTTGGTGTAGATCCAAAGATAGAAAAGAAAAATTATTCTAATTTGCTGTGTGCATAAATAACAATTTTGGATATCTTATTCACTGTTGATCCTTATTGACTTTTGAATTGTGGTCGGTTGGTAGCTGAATAGGTTAAGGGCTGATTCAATGCAGGATGTGGAGTTCTGAATAGGTAGAATTGTATTAGCTTCCCCCTCTCCTTTAAGTTAAATGTGCTTTGTGTATGTGTGCATATAATGAAAGTTTCTTGGATCATTATGGATTATGCACAATGAACTGAGTGAATGATTAGATATTTGTTGTGTGATTCTTTAACTTTTTCTTTCTAGCCATCCAGCCACTTGAGACCACTCTTTAAAAAAAAATACCTGCTGATTCACCTCATATAAAGGAAAGGAAATTACTTGCATTTATATAGTGCCATTCACGACCTCAGGATATGAAAGCTGCTATGACGTACTTTTGAAGTGTAGTCACTGTAGTAGGGAAACACGGCAACCAATTTACGCACAGCATTATCCCACAAACAGCAATGATTACATGATCAAATAATCTGTTTTAGTGATGTTGGTTCAGGGATAAATATTGGCCGTGACACCAGGAGAACTTCCCTCCTCTTCTTTGAATTGTGTCATGGGATCATTTACGTCCACCTGAGAGGGCAGACAGGGCCTCGGTTTAACATCTTATCCGAAAGACGGTACCTCCAACAATGCAGCACTCTCTCAGTACTGCACTGGAGTGTCAGCCTGGATTATGTGCTCAAGTCTCTGGAGTGGGACTTGAACCCATGACCATCTGACTTGGAGGTGAGAGCGCTACCTGCTGAGCCACGGCTGATCACAAAACCATCACTTTCTAATGGTCTTGTTCCAAGCGCACAGAAGCCTTTGAAATGCACGATTAATTTGATATTTCAGTTCATCTTGGCAAATCACAGAACTGAAGTCATGCCATTGAATGTTCATTCAGCAGTCTGTTTTTGTATTCCTACATGATAGTGTTACTTTTTGATGTAACCTTGACATCTGTTTTCATTATACGTGTTCTGAATTATTGGCCCAAGGTGAAATGTATTCTTTTGGATATCACTGGTTACTAATACTTGATTTATGTGCTGTTAATTCTTTTGTACAGGACCTGTTTAATCTAATATTGCTGGTTAGCTCATTCATCCTTGTGCTCTGGATGCTTCATACTTCTATGAAGTCAGAATTGGCTGATGTAATGCTAATAAAATTACACTTAACATTTGCAGTTTTTGCCTGTATATGTGCCGAATGAAGAAGAAAAATGTGATCCTTTCCTGTATGGCAGCAGAGTTCGTAATGCTATGGCCTTGTAAGTAACTTGAAACAAGCTTCACCTTGTTTTCCATAAAAAGTTTCCTATTAATTTTATATTTTTATTTACTATGTTCCTTCACAGACATGATCATTTCACTTTGCCTCTGTAATGGGAAAATATAAGACCACAAAAAAGAGACTATAAACATTTCTGGATTTTTAATAATAACTCAGCCTCACTCCTATTTTCCTACTTTGGTCATGGTTTTCAGTATCCTATTGGGAATACTTTAAATCATGTTAATAGACCTATGTAATGTAGGCAGAATAAATTGGCTGCAAAATGGTCTTTGTAACTTCCTATTGTAAATACCTGTTCAGGCAGGTAAAGTATCATGGTATTATTTATTTTGTTTCATGTTTTATGTTGGTAGTATCAGAATGTTTGCTGTAATGTATTTTATAATTTTTGTAGAGAATTGGATGTGCCAATTACAGATCACACATTTGAAGATTGCAGACTGATGATTTCAGCAGGTGAACTGACTTTGCCCATGGAAGCTGGCTTGGTGGAGTTTACCAAAATTAGCAAAAAACTCAAGTATGTTAAACTTACTTTATGGGGTGGTTTGAAAGCTTGTTTTGGGTTTAAAGTTTGACTATTTAAATAAGAGTACAAATACTCAGATTAAAATGCTAATTTTTTTCAGGAAATTGCTGGATCGAATGTTTCCTGTTGTAAACCCAGTATTTCAATCCAATACATATATGCTACTTCTAACATACTTTAGAAGTCACTCATCTCTATTAGTGTTTAAAGGTTAAGGGGGAGAAATTCAGTATCGGCCGGGTGCAAAGTTTAGCGCCTGGCGCTAATTATCGCCTCCGACTGCAAACTTGGCTTCTATTGCCCCTGGAGGTGATTGGAGCGCTAAATCAGGTGCTACACACCTCTCTTAAGGCGCTAACGCCGAGGAGCGAGGCGCTACCTCAGAGCGCTGGCGAAGCTCATGTGATGTCAGTTAGCAATGGAATACAGACACACTAGCGCCGGACAGTTCTTAAAGGGGAGGGTCGATCTTGCTCTCCATCCACACCCTGCTCATTGCAGCCTTGAATCTCAGCCTGGAGAGACCTGTACATCAATTCTGCTGGAAAGAACAATGGAGAGGCCATAGTCTCTTCTAAATCGATGCAAGGAAGGTCAAATCAAAATGAACCTGCAAAGTGCTGCTCAGTACCCAAAACTCCTTCACACAGCATTGAATCTCTCCAGAAGTCTGTCTCTCTCTCTCTCTCTCTCTCTCTCTCAGAATGCGTGGTGCAAAAATGTCGCCGACAAAAAAAAGGCAGGACGCGGCCGCCTTTAAATAACGCTCCCCCAGTCCCTTCCTGACTGCAAAACGTTCCCCTCTACCTGTCGTTGCTAGCGGCAGGCGGAAAGGCAGGGGGCGCCACTCAATATCCAGTCCGGGGCGTTGCACGCTCAACTGACGACACGATCTGCGGGCGCAGGAGATCGTGGCGGTAGTGTTTAGCGCCGCCGCAAAATGTCTGGTGAATTTCGCAAGCGGCGCAAACATCGTCGCGCCCGGGCGCTAGTTGCTTTGTGCCCCGTTAGCGCCCTAAGAGGGCGCTAACGGGAGGTGCAGAGCAACCGAATTTTTCCCCCTAAGCATTTTAAATACCTCCCGAATTTCATGATCAAGATATAGGGAGGGGAGGGAACAACACTGAAAATGGTTCACATACAAATGGAAAAGTTGTGCATCAGCACTGGTAGAACATTAGAACAGTGCCTGTTATAAGATGTTTGACATTGTCTAACGTGGGACATCGACCACCTGACCCCTTGTATTCGAATGTCATATTAAAGGTGAAGCAGATCCTAGAGGCTTCAGTTTGTTTTTCACAGTTCAGGAAAGCTTTCTGCTTCACACTGTTTTCCTCTTCAGCGTGCAAATTTTGGTTGCTTCAACTTGAGAAAGACTTATAGAAGAACCCTCAGTGACATTAGTTTTCTGCCAAATTCCCAAGTATAATTAGCAGCCATCATAGAAACATAGAAAAATAGGAGCAGGAGTAGGCCATTCGGCCCTTCGAGCCTGCTCCGCCATTCAATATGATCATGGCTGATCCTCTATCTCAATACCATATTCCCGCTCTCTCCCCATACCCCTTCATGTATTTTGTGTCTAGAAATCTATCTATCTCCTTCTTAAATATATTCAGTGACTTGGCCTCCACAACCTTCTGTGGTAGAGAATTCCACAGGTTCACCACCCTGTGAGTGAAGAAATTTCTCCTCATCTCAGTCCTAAATGTCCTACCCCGTATCCTGAGACTGTGACCCCTCGTTCTAGACCCCCCAGCCAGGGGAAACATCCTCCCTGCATCCAGTCTGTCTAGCCCTGTCAGAATTTTATACATTTCAATGAGATCCCCTCTCATTCTTCTAAACTCTAGTGAATACAGGCCTAGTCGACCCAATCTCTCCTCATACGACAGTCCTGCCATCCCAGGAATGGTGAACCTTCGCTGCACTCCCTCTATGGCAAGTATATCCTTTCTTGGGTAAGGAGACCAAAACTGCACACAGTACTCCAGGTGTGGTCTCACCAAGGCCCTGTTATAACTTCAGTAAGACATCCTTGCTCCTCTTGCAATGAAGGCCAACATACCATTTGCCTTCCTAACTGCTTGCTGCACCTGCATGTTTGCTTTCAGTGACTGGTGTACAAGGACACCCAGGTCCCTTTGTACATCAACATTTTCCAATCTATCACCATTTAAATAATAATACTCTGCCTTTCTGTTTTTCCTACCGAAGTGGATAACTTCACATTTATCCACGTTATACTGCATCTGCCATGTATTTGCCCAATCACTCAACTTGTCTAAATCGCCTTGAAGCCTCTTTGCATCCTCCTCACAACTTACAATCCCACCTAGTTTCGTGTCGTCAGCAAACTTGGAAATATTACATTTGGTTCCCTCATCCAAATTATTGATATATATTGTGAATAGCTGGGGCCCAAGTACTGATCCCTGCGGTACCCCACTAGTCACCACCTGCCATCCCGCAAAAGACCCATTTATTCCTACTCTCTGTTTCCTGTCTGTTAACCAATTTTCAATCCATGCCAGTATATTACCCCCAATCCCATGTGCTTTAATTTTGCACACTAACCTCTTATGTGGGACTTTATCAAAGGCCTTCTGAAAATCCACTGGTTCTCCCTTTTCTATTCTACCAGTTACATCCTCAAAAAAAAAAACTAAAGTAGGTTTGTCAAAGCATTTGTCTTGGTCCTTGGTACTGACTTCTCCTCCGTGTTTACCATTCGTTTTATTTGATGGCTGTCATCTCTGGTCTTTGTCACCCCCTCCACCTCCCCTATGCAGCTGGAATGGAAAAGGAGATAGATAGAAAATGGTAAATGGACACAAATAGAGGGGGGATGGAACAAAGGAATAGTGATGGAGAGAGGGTCAGAAAGGAAAAAGTGCAAAGAAAATTAAAGCAAGAAAGAAGGCAGGAAAAGGAGCAGAACAGGAGTGATATTAAAAGCAATCTGAGCCATGTGATGTAATGTTGCAAGTGGCAGCAGAATGCTGATTCTCTTCTGAAATTATGCATCTTAATTTGATGATGTTGTGCAATAGGAATATTTCCTGCCAAAACGTTGTACAATTTCTGAACCTCAAGTAAAATAATGGGGAAATACAACAGGAAGAAGTCTGACTTTGGCAAGACTATGAAATTCCTGTCTGTTGCTAGTGACAGTGCTCTAGTGAGCTCTGCTGCTCCTAGATTGAGCAGTGGTCATAAAGAAATTATCTGACGTCAAAAAATACTCAAATCAAAGAGCAGATGAGGCAAAGCGGGATATGATTCAGGTGCTGTCCAGATACATTTTGTCATGCTAAATAAAAAATATCCAACTCCATGGGCAAACCTTTGCATCCTGTAAGCAGAAACGTGACCTTGTGCACAAAGTAATCTAGAATGTAGCATGCCAAGGGCAAACAATGCATCCATTTACCATTGATATGTGCACTAGAAACAGTATGAGATATTATCGAACACGTCTGTCCTCTCTGCTAGATGGACAAATCATTTATGTATCTCAGGCTAAAAACTATGAATCAAGTTGATTTAAGATTAAACAGATTTCAGTTATATTGCACTCTATTTAACTCGGTTTCATTTTAAAAGAATGAAAATCTTGATCCCACAATAATTCCCATAACTTGGATCATATCTATGAGGAAAAGCTTTATATTGAATTGAACTCCAAGAAGTGTCTTATCAACCCTTGGCATGTTTAGCAGCATAAGCCACATAGGAAAAACACTAAAGATTATAAATGCTTCTCTAACCTTTGAAGTCAAGCTCTGACAAAGGAAGAGCAAAAGGTATCTTTCACAATTCGTCAAAATTGTTAGTCAAAGGTATCTCAGGCTGTTAAATATAGCCCCCCCTTTTGATGCAGACATCATGGGTCTTTCCAAAGCCTGATACAAAAGCAAATGAAAATGACTGTAAATACTAAAAGATCAATATTAATTATTCTTATTACCTGTGTGGGCTGAGAGTTTCTTCTCCTGTTGAGTAACAGGGCCATTGGTACTGGGGTCCTGGACCAAATAATGTGGGTATTCATACGAACATACGAATTAGGAGCAGGAGTAGGCCACTCGGCCCTTCGAGCCTGCTCCGCCATTCAATAAGATCATGGCTGATCTGATTACTCCACATTCCCGCCTACCCCTGCTAACTTTTCACCCCTTTGCTTACCAAGAATCTATTTACCTCTGCCTTAAAAATATTCAAAGACTCTGCTTCCACCGCCCTCTGAGGAAGAGAGTTCCAAAGACTCACGGCCCTCTTGAGAAAAAATTTCTCCTCATCTGTCTTAAATGGGCGACCTTATTTTTAAACAGTGACTCCTAGTTCTAGATTCTCCCACAAGAGGAAACATCCTCTCCACATCCACCCTGTCCAGACCCCTCAGGATCTTATGTTTCAATCAAGTCACCTCTTATTCTTCTAAACTCCAGCAGATACAAGCCTAGCCTGTCCAACCTTTCCTCATAAGACAACCCGCCCATTCCAGGTATTAGTCTAGTAAACCTTCTCTGAACTGCTTCCAACGCATTTACATCCTTCCTTAAATAAGGAGACCAATTCTGTACACAGTACTCCAGATGTGGTCTCACCAGTGCCCTGTATAATTGAAGCATAACCTCCCTACTTTTGTATTCAATTCCCCTCGCAATAAACGATAACGTTCCATTAGCTTTCCTAATTACTTGCTGTACCTGCATAGTAACCTTTTGTGATTCATGCACTGGGACACCCAGATCCCTCTGCATCTCAGAGCTCTGCAATCTCTCACCATTTAGATAATATGCTTTTTTATTCTTCCTGCCAAAATGGACAACTTCACATTTTCCCACATTATACTCCATTTACCAGATCTTTGCCCACTCACTTAACTTAACTATATCCCTTTGTAGCCTCCTTATGTCCTCTTCACAATTTACTTTCCTACCTATCTTTGTGTCATCAGTAAATTTAGCAACCATACCTTCAGTCCCTTCATCCAAGTCATTTATATAAATTGTAAAAAGTTGAGGCCCCAGCACTGATCCCTGTGGCACACCACTCGTTACATCTTGCCAATCAGAAAATTACCCATTTATGCCTACTCTCTGTTCCTGTTAGCTAGCCAATCTTCTATCCATGCCAATATGTTACCACCTACACCATGAGCTTTTATTTTCCGCAATAACCTTTGATGTGGCACCTTATCAAATGCCTTCTGGAAATCTAAGTACCGTACATCCACCGGTTCCCCTTTATCCACAGCACATGTTACTTCCTCAAAGAACTCCAATAAATTGGTTAAACATGATTTCCCTTGCACAAAACCATGTTGACTCTGCCTGATTACTTTGAACTTTTCTAAGTGCCCTGCTATAACGTCTTTAATAATAGCTTCTAACATCTTCCCTATGACAGATGTTAAGCTAACTGGCCTGTAGTTTCCTGCTTTCTGTCTCCCTTTTTGAATAAAGGAGTTACATTCGCTATTTTCCAATCTAATGGAACCTTCCCCGAATCTAGGGAATTTTGGAAAATTAAAACCAACGCATCAACTATCTCACTAGCCACTTCTTTTAAGACCCTCGGATGAAGTCCATCAGGACCCGGGGACTTGTCAGCCCGCAGCTCCAACAATTTGCTCAGTACCACTTCCCTGGTGATTTTAATTTTCTTCAGTTCCTCCCTCCCTTCCATTTCCTGATTTACAGCTATTTCTGGGATGTTACTTGTATCCTCTATAGTGAAGACCGATGCAAAATACCTGTTCAATTCAACTGCCATCTCCTTATTTTCCATTATTAATTCCCCAGACTCACTTTCTATAGGACCAACGCTCACTTTGTTAACTCTTTTTAAAATATCTATAGAAACTCTTACTATCTGTTTTTATATTTCTAGCTAGCTTTCTCTCGTACTCTAATTTTTCTCTCCTTATTAATCTTTTAGTCATTCTTTGCTGTTTTTTTATGTTCTGTCCAATCTTCTGACCTGCCACCCATCTTTGCGCAATGATATGCTTTTTCTTTAAGTTTAAAACTATCTTTAACTTTTTTAGTTAACCACGGATGGTGGGTCCTCCCCTTGGAATTTTTCTTTCTTGTTGGAAAGTATTTCCATTTTAGTAAACTGCTCCCAGCAAACCGTAGCCACGTAGCTAGACCTGGTGCTGTTTATCTGCTCAAATGTAATTGAAGGCCCCAGATAGGAAAAGGAACCTAACATCACACTAATTCTGATGAAAGATCAACAACCTGAAACGTTTACTCTGTTTCTCTTGCCACAGATTCTGCCTGACCTTCTGAGTGTTTCCAGCATTTTCTATTTTTATATTGCACTAATTAAATAGCTATGGGCCATTGGTACTGGGGTCCGGGACCAAATAATGTGGGTATTCCATTTTAGTAGACTGCTTCCCAACAAGCAGTAGCCAATTTAAAAGGGACATATACTGGCACAGCAAATGCCAGTACCTCTGCCCACCCCAAAAAAGTAGGTCGTCTTATGATGCTGAACAGGACACATCTCTGGTTTTGTTTCAACAAGAACTGATGGGAAACAGGACCAGATTTGTGAAGATGAAAGAGCAGTTGTCTGGCATCAAGAGCTGGTTAGCGACTCCCTTGATGAAGATTGATGGGCTAAAAAAAAAATCAAAATTGTTCATTTTGGAAAATCATTCAAGGAGAAGAAATTTCCATTTAATGGACCGGTCAAAGGGAAAGAATATTGTAACCTATTTTCGGGGTATCCTGCTGGAGCTTTCTCCAAAACTGCAAATTAACAGGCACATTACAGCCACGAGCAAATCCACAAAAGGGACCATGTGCTATTATCTCCAACATGCTCAGGTTCCAAGTCAAAGTGTAGATTCTAGCTAGGGCCAGTAACCTGAGGCTGGGTAGTGATCATTTAAAGATTTTTCCCTTGTATGTACAACTTGCAGACATGTTGGGCCCAGTTTAATGCCATTGAGAATTCTTGACATCGGGCACTTTTGATATAACCTCTTCTATCGTGCCTGCCTGTTAGAAAGTTGATGTAGGTGCTGTTGCAAGAACTAGAACATGAAACTCTAATGTTGAAAGTCTTTGAGACATTGATACACCCACCAGTAAATTTGTGCCTTGGGGCAATGCATATTTTCCTCTCTGATCTCTGGTGCACACTGCTATTTGAAGGAATTGCTGTTATTGCATAGCATGTTAGTTCCTTGACAACTGTTCTGTTTCATTTCCTTCCTTCCTATTTTAGTGTTCCCCATGATGCCCAGAGTTAAAGACTAGGAGAACCTGGGTCAGGCTAATCTTGATAGCTGGGTTACTAACTGTGGCCTCAGAAATCTTATTACTTTGGCTGTCCTTTCTAGACACATGTTCTTATCTAATGCTGGGTAGGGCACATCTATTGTCACAGTAGGAAGAGCTTTAATACCAACCTTTGTGCTTCTAGATTCAGTAATTTAAAGCCTTGGCCTTGGTGGATAAGACTAATGGTCTTAAGAAATTAAAAATGCCTAAGAATTTCTTAATGAAAGCCAAATGTGTTGCGTAGCGTCAAACCAGCTGCTTTCTGATTCATTGATTAAAGAATATTACATGTTTCAGTAAGCTCTGGAATTCCCTCCTAAACCTCTCCGCCTTTTTACCTCTCTCTCCTACTTTAAGACGCTTCTTAAAACCTGTCTCTTTGACCAAGCTTTTGGTCACCTTTCCTAATAGCTCCTTATGTCGCTCAAGGTCAAATTTCCTGTGACGCACCTTGGGACGTTTTACTACGTTAAAGGTGCTATATAAATGCAAATTGTTATCTGGTGTGAGCCCTGGCAACACTTAAGCACATTCCAGAAGGTTAGTAGCTACTGCTTGGTCTACTCTTGCAATTGTATCATGTGTGTAATTCAGCTTTGTGGAGTAACAAAGGTTTATTTTACACATAAGAGCCAATTTTCCATTTCGATGCTCATGGGGTGAGCAGTGGACAGAGAAATTGCAGTGCCTGCCCGATGATGCTCGCCAGAGGCCCAAACCATTTTTGTGGTTGCAATTAGAATTAGAATAATATTGTCGAGCTGCCAGCATTGAAGGCAGGAAATCCGGCGGCTCCTTTGCACAGGCAGCAGGCAGGAATATTTTTGTGGAGTCGGGAGCATTTATGCTTCTGCTGGCCCCATGAAAATCATTGGCAAAAGCAAATTTGAAACTATTTTTGGAACAGCCTGCAGCAATCCCTTCCATTGCATGGAGCGCACAGTGGAAGACCAAAAATGCATTGGACTCCTAAAAATGGTGTAGGACCCCAATTTAAATAGTTTAATGACGCTCCTGCCTGTTTTGGCTGGGAGCACTGGCAATGGTAAGGTTTTTTTTAATTCATCTCTCTGCCACGCTGTTTATGCTGAAAAAAGGGTAGTAGTGAGATGGAAATCATACCCATAGTATTTTGGACTGGTTACTATTGAGTTTTTTTCTTGTACGTGTGTGTTTCTGTCGTTATTTCAACAACAACAACTTATATTTGTATAGTGCCTTAAACATAATAAAACATCCCGAGGTGCTTCACAAGAATGTTATCAAAGAAAAAAAAAAATTTGTCACCGAGCCATATAGGATGTTAGGGCAGATGACCAAAAACTTGGTCAAAAGAAGTAGGTTTTAAGGAGCGTCTTAAAGGAGAAAAGAAAAGTGGAGAGGCGGAGAGATTTAGGGAGGGAATTCCAGAGATTAGGACCTAGGCAGCTGAAGGCACGACCGCCAATGGTGGAGCATTTTAAATCGGGGCTGTTCAAAAGGCCAGAATAGGCGGAGCTCAGAGGTTTTGGCAAATTATAGGGCTGGAGGAGATTAGAGATAAGGAGGGGCGAGGCCATGGAGGGATTTGAAAACTAGGATGACGATTTTAAAATTGAGGCGTTGCTTAACTGGGCGCCAATGTAGGTCAGCAAGCACGGGAGAATTTGTATGGAAATGTGAATAATTAAAATGTAATTGAACCCCGTCCTTTGGGGGAAAGCATTGAGTTACTTTGGGGAAGCATGTTGAACTTAAACTGATGGCCATCTTGTTGTGCTCAATACATAGAACAGGAAAGAGAAGATCACATGAATTCTATCTTTGAACTCTTGAAGCGTCTAATTTTTATGTCTCATTCTTTTCATTTTCTCTTTCTATTTCATCGCCCCATTGTATGTGATATAGTCATTCTTCAATTGCAAACATACCCAGTGATAAATAACCTGGCTTTTTCTAAAGCTGAAAGTCTTAGCTTTTAAAGTTTGCTAGTTTAACTAGTTACTTTTTACTATGTCCAATTATTTGCTTTACTCTTACAGTCTGAAATGGGACAATGTAAGAAAACAGCTGGACAATTTTGCTGCAATTGCCAGTAAATCCAAAGGTGGAAGGATTGGTATTGAGGAATTTGCAGAACACTTGAAACTGCCAATTTCACCTGCACTTAAGGAAGTGTTTGCTCTTTTTGATCGGGTAGGTGGTTTTTCTATATTTTTTAAAGGAAAAAATGTGTAGCAGGGAAATATATAGATGGGAAAGGAAGAAGCATTTTTTCCCAAATGTTTGTAACATTTTAATAAGTTTGTAGAACATTGATCATACCTCCAAGAGAAACTGAGCAATTCCAGTAATTAGACCAAGTTATTATGTGCTGCATGAGTTAATCTGGAAATAGAATTTTCAGGGTGATTCAATCAAAGTGGTAATTTCTCTATATAACGGGCATTAAAAGTAGTACTTGTAGTATAACTACGTTATTCAATGCAATGCTGTAATTACACCCACAAACATGACAAGCATACAATTGTAGTGCAAGTGTTCCATTTAATTGTAGTACTACATCTATTTACTAACTCAATTTATCAGATTTTGTATGGCAGATAATAACATTTCATAGGTAATAAACATGACCAACTGATGTTTTGTCTTTCTTTGTAGAATGGCGATGGCACCATAGATTTCAGAGAATATGTAATTGGTTTGGTGGTTCTTTGTAGTCCTGCCAACACAGAGGAGACTATTCAGTTTGCATTTAAGGTAAAAATAGTACAAACATTGCCACTCTGAGAGATTGAACTATTGATTTTGCCATTCGCTATACATTTTCCAAATTGAATAAAACCATTCAGATATGATTACATTTGAATTTAAAATAATTAAATGCAGAGCCAATGTTTCCTTGAAGTGTCCTGTTAAAATCAACTGGTTGCCATTATTCCTGGCACGTTGAACACCATAAGATCTTGGCATCAACAAGCTATTCCACTGCATGGAAAATGAAAAGGATGACCTTTTAAAATGTGTTTGATTTTGGGACATTGACAGCATAATTCTTCCTGCTCCTGTGTGATACAAGAGCAAAAAGAAAAGCAACTTTTGGTGCTGGAGTGGATGGACATTCTCCCAGTACCAGGGGTTTGTCTATCTTCTCTCTAGTGTAGTTCAGCGTTGGTTCCCTCCGTGGGGGCTGAGTGGGCATGAGCACCTTGCATTCTTGGGAGCTACCAGTACTGTACTGAGTGATATGAACCTCTTTTAGATACCTGCTTATCAGTGGGTGTGAGCAGGAGATTTACACCTCTACCTGACACCATATCCCATTTTTCCTCCTGCCATCCCGGAACCTTCTTGCTTCCTTTCCCAGCAGGTGTTGTAAAATGTGAAAGTGCCAAGATCTCACGACCTAGAGTGGAGGTCACAATAGTGACTGAGTTCAGAGTCTTTTATATAAATGTTTTGACTCAATCAGTTCCTTGATTCGTTAAACTCTCCATCTATAGTGTGCCTCTCTGTCCTTCCATAGTCAACAAATCTGAATCGTCCAAGGGTGATAAAGGGTATTTCTTTATTATTTGAACAAATGTTTCTTTTGATTTAAAATTCACTCTGTTGGTTTCCAAGTTAGTGAGGAAATTATAAAATATTAGCTGTAATTAGCCTGGATTTGAGTATATTCATGCTACTTTGTACACATTTACTGTTTTATTCATGGTGGCGTGGTCTTCCAGCTTTGTCATAAGTTGGATAAAATTCAACTTCTGAGCCACTTTACCAAATATATAGTTGTCATTTATATATAGTATATAAATAGTTTATAATGGTTATCTCTCTTTATTGGTAGCACCCTCGTCTCTGAATCAGAAGGTTGTGGGTTCAAGTCCCACTCCAGGGACTTGTGAACAAAATCTAGGCTGACACTCCAGTGCAGTGCTGCACTGTCGGAGGTGCCATCTTTCGGATGAGACGTTAAACCAAGGCCCTGCCTGCTCTCTCAGGTGGACGTAAAAGATCCTATAGCACTATTTCAAAGAAGAATAGGGGAGTTATCCGCGGTGTCCTGGCCAATATTTATCCGACAATCAACATCACTAAAAATCCAGATTATCTGGTCATAATCACATTGCTGTTTGTGGGAACTTGCAGTGCGCAAATTGGCTGCCAAATTTCCTACATTACAACAATGACTACATTTCAAAACAAGAAGTACTTCATTGCTGTAAAGCACTTTGGGACATCTGGTGGGCGTGAAAAGTTCTATATAAATCCAAGTGTGTATTTCATTCTTTCTATATCTCAGCTGTTTGACACGGATGAAGATGGATATATAACTGAAGAAGAGTTCTCCACTCTCTTGCGGTCAGGTTTGGGTGTGCATGAGCTTGATGTTTCCACATTGTTCGCATCTATCGATGTAAATACTGCAGGAAAGATTTCGTATGGTGAGTAAATTATGGTCGTGCAATTTCCAGTTACAAGAGAATGTTTTCATTCCTTCTCTGTATTTAGTAGAATTGTGAAAGCGTATTTTAAAAAAAAGTTTTCATGGTTTCCTCTATGATTTTTTTTAATTCACCTTGTGAAGGCAGGAGTAAGGTACCACAGCTGTTTACAGCCCTCGGGTACATTGTCTACCCTTTCACAAAAAAGGCCATTTAGGCAATGAGGATCAGTAGGCTATAAACTATAGAGCCATTACAGCCATTAGTTGTGCTGCCTTCAACTGACATGTACTTGTAGCAGGGTACAGGATAGTGCTCAGGAACGAGAATCTTGGATGGTAGTTCCTCACTTTCTTCTGTATACGTCCCTGGGAAAAACTCTTTCTCCCAAATCCATGCCCATCTTTACCACAAGTCCATGTTTGAACCTCTCCAATCAGATTTCCGCTCAGCAGTGAAACCGCCCTAATTAAAGTCACAAATGACATCCTATGTGACTGTGACCGTGGTGCATTATCTCTCCTCATCCTTCATACTGGATGTGCAAAAATTTCCTTCATTGGGAAGACTGGGTACCAGTGAACACAACCCTAATTCCCCTTTCAACATTTGTCCCACACCTTCCCTTCCCCCTGTTACTAACCATCACAGCATCCTCTTGGCCACAATGCTGAAATAAAAGGCACCACAAAGCAAACTTACCAATCCAACTTTATCCATATATGCATCCAATATTACATCAAAAAATCAACTAATCACCCTTTTTTTTTTCATTCCTGGTATGTGGGCATCGCTGGCAAGGCCAGCATTTATTGCCCATGCCTAATTGCCCTTGAGAAGGTGGTGGTGAGCTGCCTTCTTGAACTGCTGCAGTCCGTGTGGTGAAGAAACTTCCATAGTGCTGTTAGGGAGGGAGTTCCAGGATTTTGACCCAGTGATGATGAAGGAATGGCGATATATTTCCAAGTCAGGATGGTGTGTGACTTGAAGGGGAACTTGGAGGTGATGGTGTTCCCATACACCTGCTGCCCTTGTCCTTCTAGGCGGTAGAGGTCGAGGGTTTGGGAGGTGCTGTCGAAGAAGCCTTGGCAAGTTGCTGTGGTGCATCTTATAGATGATACACACTGCAGCCACAGTGCGCCGGTGGTGGAGGAAGTGGATGCTTAAGGTGGTGGATGGGGTGCCAATCAAGCGGGCTGCTTTGTCCTGGATGGTGTTGAGCTTCTTGAGTGTTGTTGGAGCTGCACTCATCCAGGCAAGTGGAGAGTATTCCATCACACTCCTGACTTGTGCCTTGTAGATGGTGGAAAGGCTTTGGGGAGTCAGGAGGTGAGACACTCGCCGCAGAATACCCAGCCTCTGACCTGCTCTTGTACGTTCCCTTAGTGAGTGTCTTGCGTCTGCCTTTGCTTATCCTCGTGATGTTACGCAGTTCTACTCCAGTGGCTGCAGCATAGCTGGTGGAAGGCTGCTGACTTTCAGTGGCGGTCACTGCAGATGGCCTTGCAGTTCGACCTCGAGGAGCTGGTGGCTGGGAGCGTAAAATCGTGTGATGGCGTTTCTTCGTCTTCTTCACTTTCCTCTCCCTCTTCTTGGTCAACTACTGTCTGGGCAGGCTGGATTTCTTGGGTGTCTGAGATGAGGAAGGCACAAGCGTTGGGTTGTGGTGAGGGGCGGTCGGAAAAGCAAGAGGTGCATGCTTACACCATGTGCAGCTTGTACATCAGAAGAGATTGTGGGATGATGGGGAAGTGGAATGTGAGAAGAAGGATAATGTATGAGGATACCAGCAACTTGTATTCATTCAGCCCTGCCACTGGCCAAGGGCTCAGCCATGCCCCTGCCAAGAATGGCCAGCACAGTCTCCTCCAAGGGGGTGAGGTGAAGCTAGGAATGTGAGGTGTGACTCCTGTTTGGTAGAGATTGTTGGTAGGTGAGTGCTGGGGGTTGGGGCGGTCGTGCCTTGAGCAGTGTGTGAGGCTAGTGGTGCAGTTGGTAGGAGATGGCTTTTGACGATGCATTCACTGACCTTGATCACTCGTCTGAGGTCATGAAACTTCTTTGGGCACTGGAGCCAGGTCCTGGGGATGACACTGCTGGCAGTGATGGCCTCGGTGATCTGGTCCCACATCCTTCTTTCTGGAGGGCATCCTGGACCCCTGTGGGGAGAGGATCTCTCTTGCAGTGTTGACGCCCTGCACAATGCTGGAGTGCTGTCTACGAGACCCTTTCCCTGGCCTGTTGAGCCGTTTGTGTTGGTGCTGAAGCACATTTACCATTTTTTATGTGCCGAAAGCAGTTCAGATTTAAGAGCTGCAGACTGCCTAGTTTTGAATGATTTTTAATTTTTTTTCAGAAGGCAGTTCACCTTTAAGGGCTCGAGACTGCCTTCAAAACTAACACGCTTGCTTTAAGAAAATGCAGCGTCGCTCCAGCGATGCGACCTTGGGCCTCCTGCTAAGCACATAACCTGTCAGCAGCGTGATGGTCACAGGGCTGTGCGCGAAAATCATTTAAATTAGCAGGCAGCGCCAAATTAACGTGCCGCATGTGCTTTCTAAATGGGCGCGAGCAAATCTCGCCCCGCGGTGCCCCCGCCTGCTTTCGAATTCCCAGCCATAGTTTGTACAGAATTTCCATTGCCAGCTGGTAAGGATGTAAGTTTTGAAGAAATTGGATGAAGTTTTGTATTTAATATCAACCACATTTTAGCTTTCACTTGAAAACCACAGATTTCTGTCTGGCCATTTCATGGAAACTAGAAATTTTCCAGATTTTTTTTTACTTTATTTTTGGTGACTTTTTTGTAATCAAGCTGAAGGATGTTGATGCTAAGGAATGGAGTACATTTTTGCTTCTTTCATCCAATCTTGTTATAGCATACTAATTCACTGGCCCAGAAATTCGCCTCTCCGGCTTGCCGCGGGGGTAAGGATCGCACGCGCTCTTACCTACCGCGCCTGCTGTTGTGTTTTGGGCCCACGGGAACTTCAGCTCCTGGGCCTGTTCCAACTGCCGGCGCGCAGTGCTTGCGTGTACCAGGGGCGTAGTTAGTGCGATGCGACCCCTGGGATCACGTGGGCCATGGAGAGCCAATGGCAGCAGACCATCTTTCATTCATAGATTTGACAGGAGACCTGTCAAATCTGTGAATTGAAATCAGCCCCAAAAGAACAGCTAAACTTAAAATAATTTTTTTTAAAAACCCATCACATTTATAAAATAACCATAGTTAAATAAATTAACCACTTTAAACAAAAATTAAAATTTTTGAAAAAATTAAAATACTTTTTAAAGGTGATAAAAATAAACTTCCCTTTCTTTAAAGTATCTAAAAAAGATAAACCTGTTGAAAAAGATTTAAAATTATACTTAATTAACCACTTACCTTGTTGAAAACGGGTCTTGCGCCTCCTTTTTAATAGCGTAGTTTCTTCAATACTTACCCTCGCGTAGAAACCTGAAAAAAAATCTAAGTTTGCTGCGTGTGCGCAGCCTCTACCGCGCACGCGGTTCACCTAGGAACCGCCCCCTTCACCATACCGGAAGTTCCGGTTTCCCGCGCATGCGCAGTGCATGCAGGAAACTGGCACTTCGGGACGTCTTACGGGTGAGTACTCACCCGGGAAGGGCCGAATTTTTGGCCCACTCTGGGCTGCTTTTCTTCATTAGAAGGAAAGGTACTCCGTGAATTCAGTTTGATGTGTTGTACCGATAATAAGAAACTCTCCCTCTATTCTTTGTATGACGATGTTCTTCAACTCCAAACTCCGAACAACACTCCGTTCCATCAGTACAAATTTTTCTAATTTCTGCACCAACCATCTTTATAACTACTTAGGGGGCGATTTTCCCAGCTCGGAGGCGGGTTTGGAGGTGGGACGGTTGGGAATATCGCAAAAAGTGAGGGCGGGTTCGGAACCCGCCTCCACGCAATTTTGCCGGAGGCGGGTTTCATGGGTGCGATTTGGTCCCGCCTCCATCAGTCGGGAGAGGTAGTTAAGACCCTTAACAAGTGGTATGGGGCCTCTATAATCCTATTTTGCCAGGCCTTTGATATTTTACCACATTTTCAGCGTGTTGCACAGCCCTCCTAAACCACGCCTACTAATCCTGGCGGGTTGACAAGTGGGTGGCCTCCTCAGAGCTGCAGCTCCACCATTAAAACGGAGCTTTCAACAGGGATCAGTTGCAGGTGGCAGAACTTTTGTTGCACAGGTCTTTCAGCACTTGTAGCAGGCCTACCGAAGTTGGAGGTGCTGCAGCTTCTATCTTTCAACTGTGGGACCTCCTTGGAAAACGCTCTCCCCGCTTGGACTGAGCGCTTCCCCAACGGAGGTATCTGCCAGCAACATGGGAACCATTTATTTCCTTTCATCATGGACCTCAGATTCGGATGAGGAGCAGCCACGGCAGCAGCAGAACCAGGCAGCTCAGCAGCAGCAGCAGGAGCGCCAACCTCCTGCTCATCCACCTGATGGTGCACAGGGCAGAAGGCGCCAGCGCATGGAAGCATGTCGCCGCAGGAGATACCCCCCTCTCAGGGTTTACAGACGGAGGATGAGCTACCTCAACATGAGTGAGCAGCAGTGCCAAAGGAGGCTGAGAGTTTCGCGCGAGGTTGTCAGAGACATCTGCGCACTGTGCAACCAAACCTGGAGCCCAGAGGAGCGGGTGGACACCTCTTACCAGTGGCTGTCAAAGTCACCACCGCCCTCAACTTTGTTGCCTCAGGCTCCTTCCAGGGATCATCAGCGGCATCTCCCAGTCGGCCGCCCACAGTAGCATCACAGGTTACCGATGCCCTTTTCGCAAAGGTGCACAATTACATTCACTTCTCAAGGGATCAAGCAAGTGTAACCGCATGTTCGGTTGGCTTTGCAAATATGACAGGCTTGCCAATGGTTCAGGGCGTCATAGACTGCACACGTGACCATTAGGGCACCCCATCAGAACCCAGCTATCTTTGTCAACCGTAAGGGCTTTCACTCCCTCAACGTACAACTGCTGTGTAACCACAAGAAGGAGATTTTGCATGTTTGCGCCAAGTTCTGTGGTAGTTGCCATGACTCGTTCATCCTGCGGAACTCTAGTGTTCCTCTGCTCTTCAATCTGCCAAACCAACTTAACGGATGGCTCCTTGGTGACGAGGGCGACCCCCTGAAGAAGTGGCTAATGATGCCGATCAGGAGGCCAGCTAACGAGGCTGAGGAGCGCTACAACGCCAGCCACATTTCGACAAGGTCCATCATCGAACAAACCATTGGCTTGCTGAAGATGCGATTCCGATGCCTTGACAGATCAGGTGGAGCCCTGCAGTACACAGCAGCCAGGGTCTCTAGAACGGTCGTGGTCTGCTGTGCACTGCACAACATCACGGTTTGCAGCTTCCTGATGAGCAAGTGGCTCAATACATAGCCTCCTCAGATGAGGATGAGGAGGAGGAGGACCGAGTGGCGGCACATCTACCAGCAGCAGTGGCAGCACGCGAGCACATTGCTGGCCGTGATGAAAGGGATGCACTAATCCTGGCCAGATTTGCATAGGTTGCCCATTGTGGCACATGTGCTTGGCTCCTTCTTAACACATGATATTCAATGGACATGACTCTTTGGCCTTCTTTCACTTTGACCACCAACCTGACCACGCAAGTGTCGCGGAGCCCGCAATGTGGAGCTGCCTAAGCCGAAAAAACAGATGCCATCACGCCAACAGTTTGCCATCACCTCATTTTAATACATTCACACAGGGATGGCATTTCATCAATAAACAAAAACAATCACCCAAATGCCTACCCGTGTGACTAATTGTGCTTTATTTTTCTCTTACGCGTGCTCCTACGTGGTGCTACCCCTGTGGCTTCAGCAGAAGTGGAGGCCCCTTGCTCACTTTCATGCTGCTCCTGCTTCGACACCTTTGGCGGGCGTCCTCTGGGTTTCCGAGCCTGTGAGGGCTCGCCAAATGTCTGCTCATCCTGCGTCCGTGCAGGGGCTGAGACGCCCATCTCAGTTGGGTGCGGACTCTGGTGGGGCTGTGACCAAGGGCTACGCAGTGGCATGGAAGTGTGAGCCCCCACTTCCTTGTTCTCTGCCATCAACTTCCCTCTCATGGGTCAGGTCCACCTCAGCGCTTGCAAGTGGCTTGAGAGCACCTTGCTGCACATCAGAGGGGCCATGGGGACCGACCCATATCTGCACTGGCAGTCCTACTCAAAGGACTTCCATGAAGCTCTGGTTTCTCTGCTCAATAGCTGCCCATCGCTCCTCCAGAGATGTCAGTCTATTCTGAACATTCACCATGTTTTCCTGACTCTGGCGACTTATTTCCTCCATGACCATAGCCATCCTCTCCTCTACCGTAGACACCTTTTCCAGAGAGGTAGCCATCATTACCACGGAGGTTGCCATCCTTTCCGTGGTGGTGCGTTCATGCGCCATTGCCTCCTCAAAGGCACTGCTCATGTTAGAGTTGGACTCCTCTATCCTCTCCACACTCGCAGTGACCCTGGAGACAAAACCTGCCAGAGTCTCCTGCACCTGCTCCTGGAGTTCCAGCACAGCTCTCCTTCTGGATGGACCCAGAGGCACAGGGTCCACATGCAGCGGAGCAAAGCTAGGAGAGTCCTGCGACCTCCGACGAGGACTCTCCACTGTTGTCCCTGTCTCCACCACCTGCTGCTGCTCACCTGTGAGCAGTGATACACACGGTGACAACACTACTGTATGTCCCGAAGGTCCCACCGAGGTGTGCGTGTCTGCGCTGGTGCTGGGTGTGCTTACCTCTGCTGACGCTGCACCCTCCGAGGTTGCAGGTTCCCCTGAGGAGTCTTGCTGCTCAGCCTCTTCCTCGTCGACAGTGGGGGGGCTCTCTGGATGGTCCTGTTGGGGAGTGAAGACATGGGTTAGACATTTCACGGAAGTGTGGCATGCACATACAATAGTGCAGATGATCAAGTGGCTTTCTATTAATGTACACCAGCAGCCATTTCAGTCACTCAAGCAGTTTAAATGAGAGATGCAAAACTATTCTGTCACCAGCTTGGTCTGCATCGTCCGTCTGTCCATCCCCCACTTCCACCTCCACCTCCGCGCCGGCGATGTCCAGGGCCGCCTCTTCAGCCTGGGTGAGAATGGCTAGGGAAGGTGGCCCTCCTCCTGTCTTCACCCTTTCCCTTCTATTGTGAGCTCTCTTTTCCTGCAGTGAGGGAGACAAGTGGAGTTGGAGTGAGAATGATAGAGTGAGTGTAGAGAGTCCAGAGCATAGATGCTTAGAAGGAGAAAAAGATGGAGTGAGGTTCCATGTCCAAGGGCCCTCCCTGTGCGTTGTTCGTCGTTGTCATTGCATAACAGTGAAAGGGAGTGTGAGGGCAGCATAGTCGAATAGTGAAGTGATTGGGTTCATAGACTGAGAGGGATGGTGAAGGGTGCAAGGGTTGTAAGGGTAAAGTGGGATGTGGAGGAGGAGGTTGACAATGCAGAGTGCTGGTGATGAGAGCAGAAGGAGGGTCAAGCTGAAGGTATACTCACTTTGCCTGATCTTACAAGGTCATTGAACCTTTTACAGCACTGCAGCCATGTCCTGCTGCACACAGACTGGAGGTTATATCCCTTGCCAGTTGGACCCACACAGCCTTGGTTTCTTTGGGAGGCCTCTTCCTCCCAGATGAGGGAAAGAGCACCTCCCTGCTAGCTCTCGCCCCCTCAACCAGGATACCCAGCACCTCATCCGAGAACCTCGGAGGCCCTTGCCTTGGAGCTGGCCATTCTTCAAGGAGATAAAAGTTTGGAGGTGGAGCAGCATCGACCAAAAACCAGTGGAACGAGCCAAGGCAGCAAGCAGCCCTTAAATGAAGCTGGATAAGTGACGTCAGCAGAGGCGAGTTTCAGTCCCAAAAGACCCAGGGGAACCCACACCTCTGAAATTAACTGGCCAATTAGGGGAAAATCGCAAATTTTTCCCACCGAACAGTGGAGACGGGTTTGGAACCCACCCAAACCGAAACCCGCCTCCAATGGGAAAATCGCCCCCTAAGTGTCAGAGTATCAGTTTAGTACTGAATTATGGCCAATTTTTTGTGCTGTGGGCTTGCACCCACAAGGAATGGGATTGAGATTTTCCAAACTTTGGTTACGATAGTCCATTCTAGCTAAAGTCCGAGAAAGGTTACATAATCCTGCCCCCGTTTTGTTTCTTAGAATTATCCTAGGTTTTAACCTAGTTAAAGATGTTCCAAGTACTTCCCCACTTTTTTCAGAACAAATAATATACTCATGAGAATCTGCTTTGACATTTTTACCAAAATTACTTTTGAGGGTTTTTTTGCTATAAAATGGGTGACTTGCTCTAAATGAAAGGTACTTCCCTAAACTTGCCTTCCCCTTTTAAGTGCAATTTATTTTTCAACAATAGCACTTGTATAGCAAATGTAGGATTTTCCCCCTCTTTGTTTAAATTAGCTTTCAATTACTACAAATTTAAATTTGAACTTTTAACAAAAGGAAGTCATTCCCAAATAGACTGAAATACATTTTTAGTATAGATCAGCGGTTAATGAGACAGGAAAGTGTAATGGGCTACAGCAGGTCAGCTGGCACAGGGAAGCTCAGATATTCTTCAAGTAAAGATGAAAGAATTGAAGTGCACTCATTACTTTCTGGGACTAGAAAATGCCACTCGCTGATTAATTTGAAAAGAGTTGCTTTCCAAATCACAAGGACCATTTCTCCATCTGGCTTTTGAGTGGCAATTTCCAGCCCATATAAACTTCTTATAACCCGCTAGAGTCTGTTCTTGCTGTGGGGTAAAGAGGGTTGCGGGACAATGTGACTTGAAATCACTGGGTGATGAACTAACCATGGCACTAGACAAAAAAGGGTTATCCATCTGTCCCTCCCCAAAGTATCAGAAGATACAGCTTCACCTCATTTCTACAGGTCATACAAGCGACATGGCCAGGGCGAGGTTTCGGTAAACCTTTTCCTTTTTTTTTCTCATGCATGAATCATTTACAACATTTGGGCAGAAGGAATGATGCCCATTTTCATGAAGCATCGCCCTTACTGAGGAAAACCCTGTTTTTTTTTGTATTAATGGGCCCAGCAGAACACTATACACGTAGACCTGTCCTAGATCAAAAATCAGATATAGAAAGAATCCATCATTTTAAAATGGCAGCACAAAAGGTCTGGCTTAGATGACTGGGGTTCCAACAATTTGTTGCAATGCTGTTAACTCTCTCTCTAACTTGGAGATTGAGAACACCAAATTGAAATGTTTTTCCCACTGGTGGCACAATTACCAACTCCAATTTGACTATGTTAATATTTTGAGATTAGGGACTCTACTTTTCTGACATGTTGCTGATCTTTCTGCCTACCTGCTATCTCAGCAGGGGTACTAATGGAAAAATAACCTATAGTGTCCTATGACTTGTGCCTGCAAAGCTCAGCCTTTTGTTCCATAGGATGTTTCTGTATGGCATTTGAACCTGGTTCAAGCATAGTATTTCTAGCATTTTCTGTTTATATTAAAAATCTATCGAGCTCAGTCTTAAGCTCCGATTGTCCTAGCATCCACAACCTTTTGGTAGAGAGAGTTCCAAATTTCTATTACCCTTCGTGCGAATGTCAGAAAATCTTTTTAGCTTAAAGTTCCGATGAGTTTAGTTTCTTACTCTCAAGATGTTTGTGATACCAGAGCTCATCCTTACATGAAGCATAAATGCACTGACTAACTCCTGATAGAATCATCAAATGTTACAGCACATTCAGCCCATTATCCTTTTTGCCAAGATTGTTTGTGAGCTTCTCTTGTTTCAGGAAGCTGTCAGTGAGATTTTATCAAACACCTCACATTTCCTCCATTGAAAAGAAGAATCATTGAGAAAAAAAAATACATTTTGGGAACAATAATAAAGAATGAAAATATCTCAACGGATATATTTCTCCAGTGTGGTAGAGGGGCAAATGTATGCAGATTCACAATCTTTAAAAGTGGCCACACAGGTTAAAATAAACAACTAAAAAGGTAAATGGGATTTTTGGAAACAAAGCCACCCTGATGATTCATTGCAGAATGCTGGTTAAATCTGTCTGAAAAACGATGTTCAGTTTTGGGCTTCAGACTAGAGGGAATATAATAGCCCTGGAGAAAGTGCTTTGCAGACTTACAAGAACGATAACAAGGAATGAAGGGTCTGAGTTACGTGGAAAGACTAGAGCAGCTTGGACTGTATTTTCTTGAATTAGAAGATCAAGTGGCGATTTGATAAAGGTGTTCAAAACGGGAAGAATGCACAAGATTATTTCCGTTACTAGGTAAATCGAAGACAAGAGGCCATGATCTCGAGGTAAACACTAGATACATAAAGGAGGAAATTAGAAAAAAATAATTCACGTGAAGAATTACTGGTATGTGGAATGCTTTGCCACATGTGGTGACCAATGGTTAATTAATTACAGCATTCAAAAGGTAATGGATAACTGACTTAAAGAGGATTGTAAATGAGTATGGTGAGAAAGCAGGAAATGGGCTTAGTTTGGGGGGAAAGCAAGAAAATGGGACTGTAAAATCAGCCTCCAAGAAAGGCCTAAATTCAGCAGAGGCAAGAAGTGCCTGTGTTAAAATGTGTATGTTTCTCTGTCACAGACAATTTTTACATAAGTGCATCATTCTGGACATGTTCTCTAGTGAATAGTACATGGTTATATTATTTCTCTAGATTAATTTGTTTTCTTTTTATATAGATATCAAAGATTTTAATGCTTTAGCTTCTTCAAATCAGGTTTTAAGTATACTTTTTAAATTAAATAATATTGGAATGTAGGTGAGTAATTCTTAATACAGTAGATGCATTAGAAAAATAACAAATAAAAAAATAACAAAAAGCATTTATAAAGCATCTCAAGTTTCAGGACCTCTCGTATCTCAGCCAATTGATTACTTTGAAGTGCAATGATTGTTATGTAGGCAAACAAATTAGTAACAGATCAGATTAATTAGATACTTTTATTGAAGCCTTTTGCACTTTGTGCTAAATTTCAAACTCATCCTAGACATTGTTTTTAAAGTATTGAGGCTTATTTAAGAAATTGGGTCATACAGAAGCTGCACAAATATGGGTTAGGATGTTTACTATATTACCCATGATATTCAGAGTATATTAAAAGAAGCCCTTAACTATTGTGCTGGTGAGAAGCTTGAGTTCCACATGCCTAATTCTAAATCTATGTTAGTAAGATACTGGCTTCTCTTCTCTCTAAACACTAAGGCTGCGATTTCGCCAGCGGAGGCGAGATCACGGCAGGCAAGGTGGCTGGCGGGTTCCGGTCCCGTTTCTGGCTGCAGCCGTTCTGTAAAAAGGATTTTCCATTAATAGGGCTTGTTAAGCCCACCCTGCGGGGTTCCCGGCCGATTAATAGGAAGCGGGTCTGATGGCGTCATTTGATGACGCGTCATCAGCCGGTTTCCTTAAAGGGTCCATGGCCGCATTAATTTTGACAGTTGTGCTTTCAGTGTTCTACAGCATTGAGGTGCTGCAAACACTGACAAGCACTGCACAAAGGTGTACAGCTGCACCCAGGCTCTCGCATGACTCCCTCCATATGCTTTTGGAGGGAGTCATAGCACGCAGGGAGGTTTTCTTCCCTTCCAATGGGCAGAAGACATCACCCCAGGAGACCAACGCAGCCTGATTGCACAGGAGGGCACAAGCAGGGATGTGGTCAGGAGTACCTGGCTGCAGTGGCGCAAACCTTTCAATGATCTCAGTAGATCACGAAGCGTTACTGCAAAGCCACACTCAACCTCATTCTGCTGTGCCACTCATCACATCCCCATAACTCTGCCTTCCCTACCCTACTCCTGCACATCCTTACTCACACCAACTTACCTTGCACCTCCACCCATCCCTCTCTCTCTATCTACATGATCACTTCCCCATCTCACTAGGCACCCTTCACTCTCACCCTCATCCTAGTGCAATCATACCAACTAACAACACACAAGGGTAGGCACTTGGGTGTTTAATGCAATGGTCATGTAAATTTTCTGTTAATGTGTTGTCAAACATATGAAATATTTATTTTCAACACTTTGCCTTATTGTACAGATCTGTGCTCACCCTTGGAAGTGTCTTAGTGAGTTGCAGTGAATGGTGAGACATAACGGTACCCCCCGCAATGGTGATAGGCGTGAAAGGAATGGCTTGGTCATTGTAGGAATGCTTTATGGTGCTGGTGTGGGGTGGTGGTAACCTGGCGCATCATGTGGCAGCCAGGGTGTACAGCGTCAAATGAAGTAAATCTGGACATGGTGATGCCATTGCTGACCTTCCGGGCAGCAATGTTGTCCGGTGCTGATGGCCTGTGTCTTGTGCAGCATCAGGTGACTACGGAGAAGGTTGGTAATGTTGTTGGTGATGTTGGTGTGCCTGGTGATGGTGTTGGAACTGATCGTGGAGGAATTCTGAGGACCAAGGTGAGATTTTTTCAAGGGCACCGATGTTGCTGGAATAGTTGGCAGCTGAAGTTGAGATGACAGAAGCGATCTGTCAATGGTGAGAGAGCTTGCTCCAAGGAGGTGACAGTGGATAAAGAGTTTACTCCAAAAACTTCCAAACTGCATACAGCTCAAAAGTGTCTTCCAAGTCCTGAAGGCTCAAGCTTCTGACATTGGAAAGTGACCAGCTGTGAAATGGTAGCTTTCATACCACTATTCACAGCAATGGGGAGACATAGAGAACCCGACCTACTTACCTGACGTTATCTCCAAACGATGTGCACCCCGTTAAAAATGTGGTAAAATAGAAAAAGGTTGGCAAAATAGTAGTAAACAAGCACTTAACAAGCAGTTAAGTATCTTAAATGCCTACATTGGCTCCCCGTTGAGCAACGCCTCGATTTCAAAATTCTTATCCTTGTTTTCAAATCCCTCCATGGCCTCGCCCCTCCCTATCTCTGTAATCTCAGCCCCACAACCCCCCGAGATATCTGCACTCCTCTAATTCTTCCCTCTTGAGCATCCCTGATTATAAATCGCTCAACTATTGGTGGCCGAGCCTTCTGTTGCCTGGGCCCTAAGCTCTGGAATTCCCTGCCTAAACCTCTCCGCCTCACTACCTCTCTTTCTCCTTGAAGACGCTCCTTAAAACCTACCTCTTTGACCAAGCTTTTGGTCATCTGCCCTAATTTCTCCTGATGTGGCTCGGTGTCAATTTTTTTTTTTTGTCTTCTAATACTCCTGTGAAGCGCTTTGGGACATTTTACTACATTAAAGGCACTATATAAATGCAAGTTGCTGTTGTTGTCGTCATTCTTACAGTTAAGAATGGTACAGTTTGTACATTGCTCACTCATTTTCCCAAAGCTGACTTGTACTTGTCCCTGTTGAGCAATACTGCAGCATAGGTTATCCATGGTACTCGACATGTAATGAATGAAAAAGGCGAGTAATAATGCATAATTGTTTTTTAGGTTAGTGTTGTGCATTTTTTGAATGAAACTATTGTGCTTCTCACTTCACAAGATATATATTTGTGGTTTTTTTTGGAATCAAAATTCATTTCAGTGGCAGCGAGAATTAAAGCTGGATGCTTGCAGCAGTTGTGCAAGAAGATAAGGTCATGTGGTTTCTCTCAAACTTCTTGCATAGTACTGTTCCAGTTAGGGACTTGGTGTAGAATTCCTCCATATCAATTTTGAGAAACAAAATCTAAGTTTTGAGAACTCTTAAATTTTAGGGCTTCTCTGTAAATCTTCACTTCAGCCAGGCTGTACTGAGTGAAAGAATTTTCTGAAACTGAAACCTAAATGCATTTAGTTGAATAAATGCCATCTTATATTCCCACTAATCACCCTTGGACCAAATAAGCAAAAGAAAATGTACTACTTATTAAACAATAAACTGAGTTGGAGATTAAAACAATTGCATTCAAATCTTTTGGTATCTCTAAAAGAAACTGATCTGGAGAAGTTGTGTAACTGTGGTATTTAGTAGAGAACAAAATGTCCAAAATTATGAATTAGCTCCATTGTTTAAAAAAATGTCTGCATTCTATTTTGTTCAATTTGTAACATGAAGGAAATAATTTCCTTCAGGAATACAGGATGTTGACATGAAGCACTGCATCTGGCAGTTTTTGAGTGCTTCTCTGGGCTCTCGATATTTACAGCCAAGGTCATTTTTAATCTTCCACTTGGACATATTGCCACCAGTCTTTTGTCACCCCACCTCCCACTCAATTTATGGTACATCAGTGTTTTCATTTGAGGTCAGTGCCTGGAAGGAATTGTTCTGAAGGAACCAGGTTCTCTAAGATTGTTAGCATTTCCCACCATTTTGTTGCTCTGTATCCTTCCACAGTTCTATTTTGGGATAAGGGATTTTCAAAGACAAAGCTCTTTCTGGACTTCAGCCTCATGGGTGATTGAATGTGTCCATGCAGTTGGTGTCTAGAATCATAATTCTGTTTTTGTGTCTCCTTTTTACTGAAGACATCCTGCTTCACTGATAGTGGTGCAATCCACACGAGGCAGTGCAGCAACAGTACGAGAGTCGGTTTCTAGGTCCTTGCGATTTATGAGAATGAAACAATGGCAAACACTGTTTGTCTTCGAATATAAAATCTTCGTATGAAATTGTGAAGTACCTTTAAAAGTAATTATTTTCTGATAAAGCATTTCTTTGTATTCATAGAAACATTCCGCAACTTTGCTCTGTCACATCCAGAGTATGCCAAGTTGTTTACCACATACCTTGAACTTCAGCGATATAAGGCACTGCAGACAAAAGACGACAATGACCATCCGGGAACATCAAAAAAAGTCACCTGCGATGATAGCTTAAGTAGCTCAGACAAAAAGGATGACTGAGTTCAAAGTACTGTTTTGTATTGTGAAGAAAAGTTACCAAATATCTTTTTGAGGTCCAAGCAGGATTGAGAAAATCTGCCAGCTGTTATTTTATTATGGTATAAATGCATGATGTCTGCCATTTTATAATGCTTCATCCTGTAAATATATTAAGATTTTTTTAAGCTAACTGCTCATAAAATGACCAAAATATATTCTGACATTTTAATTAAATTGCAGCTTTTTAAAAAGTTAAAACTAAGTCAAAATCTACTTGTTGCTGTTATGAGCAAAAAACATACAACAACTTGCACTTATAAAATGATTTTAACATAAACACCCCAAGGTGCTTCACAAAAGAGAAATAAGTGAGGAAATGGATGCCGAGGGAGGAAGGAAGAGATTAGGAAGTGTGGCAGAAAGTTTTGCCAAAAAGATGGATTTTGAGAAGGCTTTTGGATGTGGAGAGGCAAAGAGAGAAGTTTATAGAGGGAATTCCTGAGAACAGGACTCAGGCAGTTGAAGGCTTTGCCATGAACAGTGGGGCAGATGGTGGGAGAAAACAAAATATTTGAATGTTCTTATTCCTGAGCTACGCTATTGAATTTGCAGTATTTTTATGACTTGCCATAACAAGTCCGGATTAGACATTTAAATAAATCTAGGCTAGACCATATCAAACATAATTTGTATATACTTTACCTCTGATGTTTTAATTTGCTATTTTGTGTTTCAGCTGTAATGATGTTATTGTGCCTTCTACTATGCAAAAAATATATAATCAAATTATAGCAGGTAAACAACAAAAATGAATAATAAACTAATCTCCATTAGACGGGATCAATCTTTAGAAATGCAGGATTACATTCATCTTCAGAGTCAACTGTCAAGGTCAATGCATAATAAAATTTGTAACTTTGTTTCTTGGTAATCATAAAAGCTGTGTTGCATTTGTTTTGAGTTTTGCCCCATATTTTTTTGTATTGAAAACTAAAAAAGACAAACTGGGTTGTTAGGTGATTGCTGTTTTCCTATTGGCCAGCTTTCTCCCTTCATCCTGACTCTTGCTGAGGTACGGTTCACAGGCGTTGGCAGCTGTCTCATACCCTTCCATATGTAAATACGGGTAGAGTTGGGGGCATCTCGAGGGCAGACAGTAGTCCCACCCCCCCCCAACCTGGGTAATGAAACCCAGTCAAGAGGGGGCAGAAAGCCTAGGCCTGTGTCAGAAAGCTGTTGAACCCTGGATGGTAGCACAACCAAACCCAGTGCTGCCCAGAGTTGCACACATTTCCAGCAAGGGTCACTGGATAGCAATCAGAAGTGGGAACACTGGCTGATTTTTTTTTTTTCCTCTTCCCTTCACACTCCTAGGGTTGCCAAAGTCAATTGCTGCCCTTGCTGAGGTGAGTTAACTCAGCACAGACTGGGAATCTAGCCTGGAACCTATTGGTCAGTCTAAATTAGCACTGCACCACACAGTATCTTTACCCTCTAGGCCATGTTGGAACCCGAGTTTTCTCTTTTGCTACAATGTTAAATAAATGATACTTTTTTGTCTCTATTTTTCTTGTGTCCTTTCTTTCCTCACAGCAGTGTCATCTGTTGGGTTTCCCATAATGTAACTCTCATGGATAGTGATAGAAATAGGAAACCCAGCTAATCCACAGTGTTTAGTGCTGCTTGTCATGGCTCACAGACCTCTAAAATAGCCCAAGAAATTCAGAAATTCTCAGTGAAAATAAACATGTTTTCTCTGAGCATCTGTGCACACTTTTTTATGACAGATCTGCGCTCAAGGCTGCCTGAGTCAGAAGGTTCTCCAAGGCACTGTTATAGCTCTTTTTAACATACAGGAAACTCTTTATTAACCGGCACCGACGGGACCAGCGTGGTGCCGGTTAATCAAAAAGTCCGGATAACGGAGAGTTATATCTCCCAACGTACGAGAGCCCCGTACACACTGACATGCGCCTGCATTCGGAGCTCCGTCTCCCCGGGGACCGCCAGCTGACCATCTGTCGTGTCGGCTGCCTACCCGGGCTGCACATTCCCCTCCCAATCTACACGCTCCGATACAAGGCAAACGCCTCGGGGTTTTTTTTTAAGTTAATGTTAAACGAGAGAGGAAGGAAAACCCCGGTTACCTACTCAAGAATTTTGCCGGTTAAGAGAGATTTCCGGATATTTGGGTGCCGGTTAATAAAGAGTTTCCTGTATTTGGGTAAGACCGATTTGCCCCTGCATTCAGATTAATGAAATTTACTTCTGAATCAAAGTTAGAGGTCTCACATCCATAGCCTCTAACACAAATTTAGTGCTACTTTCTTTATTGGGAGCCCAAGAAAAATAATTTTAGGAACAAGAAAAGGCCATTTTTTAAACACAAAGAGGGTTTATAGCATTCAACGCTTAATTATTCCTTTCCTTGATCACAGCTCTGGCTTGTCACCTGGTAACTTCTCTTAATACCACATTTGTAAGAGAGATGACAAACTACTCCTAATTATAGATAAAGATAAATATATGCCTTCCACAAGCACTTTGTGTGTTTGTGATATATTAGTGTGTTTATATTATATAAATAATAGCATTTTATATATCAGTTAATAGATTCTTGTCTACGTAACCTAATTAAAATAGTTAAAATCCTTAGTCACTATATTCTTGAACAACCCAAGTGCCATTGTACCACAAAGTATGACATTTTGGAATTGTTTATTTTTCTTTGATACGCATACTTGTAGAAATAGGAAACAAATTTACAAGGGAATTGTGAGATGTAAAAAAAAAAGGTGGCATATTATGGATTTTACCCGACATTTAATTTGCTAGAGGAAAAGTTCAGTAAAATTTCTTTCTAATCCCCAGGGTTGATTGAGTAAAGTTCTGCAATATCTACAACTACACCTCCATTATTCAATCCAGGCCAATTACATTCCAAAAATGCTGGAGAAAAAATGTTCCATTTTTGTACCCACGTTAATATCCGATATTCTTCAATTGAATATGTAGAACATTGTCAGATGTAGAATAAAGTTCCCAACATTTAATGTTCAGAATTATGAGTGGATATCTGTTTGCCTTGTACCTCCCTTTCCCTTCTCTCTTCTCCTCCCCCCATCACCCCTCCTGCATTCTCTGACCAAGAACCAAGCTGAGACTGCATAAAATTATTTCATTTTAGGAATCTTGCTGTCAGTGTTGAATTTCAACCCCTCAGCACTAGCCCATTGATTACTGCAAGTTACAGCTCAGTACTGTATAGCAGGTATTTAGGTACATTGCATTTCAAAAGCATCCATTTCAACCATCTAAATCAGTCAATTCCTGTCATGTTTTTTAATCTTGGAGAAATGTTAAGTGTGCACTGTTCTCATAGGTCAAAATACTATTGTCATTTGGATACTCAATTGAATCAAGCTTGATTGACGATCCAAATTTCAAAGGGAAAAGTGTTGTAAAAGCGTAATTATATCTCCAGTTCATTTCTAAATCAAAGTATGTCAGCAGGAAAGACCTCGTAATGGATGTTCGTGCTGCATAAATTCACAACGGGTTTTCAAGGAACCAAAAGACATTGCTGAGTAGAGCTTATTCTACTATATTTGTTACTGAACTATGGAAGACTTTTCCTACTGGAGAAGTTGACAGCTAGACTATTCAGAGAACTTTCCTATGCTTAAATGTATGACAATATTGCCTTGTACTTATAGTATTGCCTAGTTTCTAAATTTCTGAACATAAGATTTAAGTGTAAATAAATACTGTGGTAATTTTACTCTAAGTGTTGTGGCTTGAGTGTGTCATTCCTGCATTTGAATTGATAGATGAATTGAGAATCCTACACAATTTCCAGTGTGCACTGTTACTGCAAGATATGGTAATTGCTAAATGTAGGCTTTGCAACCTTGGATGTACGCTCCTGAATCGCAATGATGTGGGAGTCTGGTGCAACATCCGAAAGGTAACTGTAAAAACCTGAAGCGTAACATATGTGCAATTAAATTAAAAGTTCAACATTTGTGATGTAAATGTGGATATGCAATAATTTACAATTGTGGTGGGTATATCTGTTGAGTTTTTTTTAATATGCTGTATGTTTTTTGAACCTGGGTCACATGGTTATTGTATAATCTATTAAATTGAAGTCTTGTCTTTCTAACAGTTAAAATATATTGCAGAATATACACGAGTTAATTATGCTGGCCTTTGAACTAGCAACTAATCTTGGATCTGAAGGGTAAAAGCATTAAGTTTCTCTGACATGTTCTACTGTTTTGGCTATGTGATTGTAAATTCTATTGGTTTTGTTGAGTGATGCTCTGCATTGGTTGGACATATTGAGCATTGAGTCTACTAAGACTCCTAGGTCTCTTTCAACTTCATCAATAGCGATTGAGTTCCTGTGACCAGGATTTTACTTGCCTCGGCGGGTCTGTGGCGGGCGACGTCGGTGGCAGGTCCCAACCCCGCTGCTGGCTCCATCCCGCTCTGGAAAATGAATTTCCCTTGATAGGGCTTGTTAAGCCCGTCCAGCGCATTTCCTGGCCAATTAGAGGAAGCGGGTCTGGTGACGTCATTTAATGACGCGTCATCGGCCGGTTTCCTTAAAGGGACCATGTCCAAATTTATTTTGACATTTGTGCTGTCAGTGTTCTACAGCATTGAGGTGCTGCAAACACTGACAGTCACTGCACAATAGCACAGGGCTGCACCCAGGCTCTCCCATGACTCCTTCCATATGCTTATGAAGGGAGTCACAGCATGCAGGGAGGTCCTTTTCCCTTCCCATGGGTGGAAGAGACCTCCCCAGGAGATCAACACAGCCTGGTTGCACATTGCAGAGGAGGGCACAAGCAGGGATGTGGTCAGGAGGACCTGGAAGCAGTGCTGCAAACGTTTCAATGATCTCAGCAGATCACGAAACGTTAGTACAAAGCCACACTCCCCTTCATCCTCCTGTGCCTCTCATCACATCCCCATCACTCTGCCTTCCCTACCCTACTCCTGCACATCCTTACACCAACTTACCTTGGACCTCCCACCATCCCTCTCTATCTATAATATCACACCCCCATCTCACTACCCACCTCTCACACTCACCCTCATCCTAGTGCAATCATACCAACCAACAATACACAAGGGTACCCACTTGGGTGTTTTATGCAATATTCATGTAAAGTTTCTGTTAATGTGGTGTCAAACATTGAAACTTTTATTTTCAACACTGTGTTCTTGGACAGATTTGTGTGCACCTTTGGAAGTGGCTTAGTGAGTTGCAGTGAATGGTGAGATATAACGGTACCCCCCGCATTGGGGCCGATGACGCGTCATCAAATGACGTCACCAGAATACGAGAAAAACAAGGGTGTGGCGAGAATGAGGAACTTAAAGAAATTATTCTTAGTAAAAAAACAGTACTAGCAAAATTAATGGGACTAAAAGTCGATAAATCCCAAGGACCGGATGACCTACATCCTAGGGTTTTGAAAGAGGTGGCCATTGGGATAGTGGATGCATTGGTTGTCATCTTCCAAAATTCTATAGATTCTGGAACGGTTCCTGCAGATTGGATGATAGCAAATGTAACCCCGCTATTTAAGAAAGGAGGGAGAGAGAAAACAGGGAACTACAGACCTGTTAGCCTCACATCAGTAGTTGGGAAAATGCTGGAATCTTATAAAGGATGCAATAACTGGGCACTTAGAAACTAATAGTAATATTGGGCAGAGTCAACATGATTTATGAAAGGGAAGTTCTGTTTGATAAACCTATTGGAGTTCTTTGAGGATGTAACTAGTGGAGTAGACAGAGGGGAACCGGTAGATGTGGTGTATTTGGATTTTCAGAAAGCCTTCAATAAGGTCCCACACAAGAGGTTGGTGAACAAAATTAGGGCACATAGAATTGGGGGTAATATACTAGCATGGATTGAGAATTGGTTAACAGACAAAACAAAGAGTAGGGATAAACGGGTCTTTTTCAGGATGGCAAGCTGTGACTAGTGGGGTACCGCAAGGATCAGTGCTTGGGCCCCAGCTATTCACAATCTATATCAATGATTTGGATGAGGGGGCTAAATGTAACATTTCCAAATTTGCTGATGACACAAAGCTAGGTGGCAGTGTCAGTTGCGAAGAGGATGTGAAGAGGCTTCAAGGGGATCTCGACAGGCTCAGTGAGTGGGCGAGAACATGGCAGATGGAATATAATGTGGATAAATGTGAAGTTATCCACTTTGGTAGAAAAAAAACAAAGGCAGAGTATTTCCTAAATGGTGAAAGATTGGGGAATGCAGATGCTCAAAGGGACCTGGGTGTCCTTGTACATGAGTCACTGAAAGTGAATGTGCAGGTGCAGCAAGCCATTGGGAAGGCAAATGGTATGCTGGCCTTCATTACAAGAGGATTTGAGTACAGGAGTAAAAAACTCTTACTCCAATTATATAGGGCCTTGGTGAGACCACACCTGGAATACTGTGTACAATTTTGGTCTCCTTACCTAAGGAAGGATATACTTGCCATAGAGGGAGTGCAATGAAGGTTCACGAGATTGATTCCTGGGATGGCGAGACTGTCGTATGAGAAGAGATTGAGTAAACTAGGCCTGTATTCTCTTGAATTCAGAAGGATGAGAGGGGATCTCATTGAAGCATACAAAATTATTACAGGGCTTGATAGGGTGGATGCTGGGAGAATGTTTCCCTTGGCTGGGGAGTCTAGAACCAGGGGCCACAGCCTCAGGATAAAGGGTAGGCCATTCAGGACTGAGATGAGAAGGAATTTCTTCACACACAGAGTGGTGAATATTTGGAATTCTCTACCCCAGAGGGCTGTGGAGGCTCAGTCATTGGGTATATTCAAAACAGAAGTCGATAGATTTCTGACTAGTAAAGGGCATCAAGGGATATGGCGATAGGGCCGGTGAATGGAATTGAGGCAGAAGATCAGCCATGATCTCACTGAATGGTGGAGAAGGCTCGAAGGGCCGAATGGCCTACTCCTGCTCCTATTTCTTATGTTCTTATGTAATGGTGATGAGTGTGAAAGGAATGGCTTGGTCATTTTAGGGATGCTTTATGGTGTTGGTGTGGGGTGCTGCCAACCTGGCCCATCATGTGGTAGCCAGGGTGTACAGCGTCAAGTGAAGTAAATCTGGCCATGGTGAGGCCATCCCTGGCCTCCCGGGCAGCAATGTGGTCGGGTGCTGATGCCCTGTGTCCTGTGCAGCATCAGTTGATTGCAGAGAAGGTTGCTGGTGTTGGGGCTGATCATGGTGGGATTCTGAGGACCAAGGTGAGAGAGTATAAAGGGCACCCATGTTGATGGAATAGTTGGCTGGTGAAGTAGAGATGACAGAAGCGATCTGTCAATGGTGAGAGAGGTAATGAGGTCAGACTAGATGGAGACTTGTGTAAAGACTTGCAGCATGGTGAATCTGTTGTGGCAATGCAGTGAGGAAGAGCTTGTGGCGGAGGGAAGATATCTCCATAAGGTGGGAGCTTTTACTTTACATTTGAAGCTGTCAAGGAATCAGCTGGAGCAATGGCCACTGAACTCCCGCCTCAGCTTGACAGACGTGGTCCATGACCAGCGTGGACCCCGTAAACAAGCTGTCAAATGAAAAAGGTGAGCTGAAAATCATTCTTAAATGGCTCTAAACAAGCCATTAATTACCTGAATTGGGCCCCCCGCCACTGCATGTCGGGTCTGCTCAGCGCTGACAGACCTGACATTGGAAAAGGTGCGTGGCGGCGGGGTCCCAACCCACTGTGGGGGAAAAAAAAACACTTTCCCACCCGACCTGCCACCGATCACGCCTGCTGACCTCCCGCAAAATTCTGGCCTTGTCACTCCAGAAATTAGTTCAAAATGGAACCGATTTGATTGATGGTGAAGGATATCTTTTTTAATCTTCCTTCACGTCCAATTGGGCATCAAAGAGAGGCTATTGCCCCATTTTCTTCCATTTTCCGATATTGCTGTGTTGCCATACAGTGTGGGGGCAAATAGGTATCTATGAGGATTCATCTTTCATAAATCTTTTCATTATGGACTTGTGTTACTGAAGAGAATTCCTAATATTTCAGAATTTTAAAAAAAGTAAACAGTTTCATGCACTGGTGAAAATTAAGTATTTCAATAATATTTTACTATGCTGATTTAACTTGCTTCTGTATAAATTTCTTTCTCAGGAATTATTCAAATATAACTTAAAATTTAAAGTCGGTCGGTGTGGTGTCTTACTGCTTTTTGGATAGGTCAGGAATAGACAGTAGCATCTCACACAATTTCCTGTCCCAAACTTAAACAAGATGTGATTCATCCTGTGGCATGCTATCCCATTTACAAGTTGAGTAGGAAGGATATAGTAACCCCAAATATGGGCTGTAATCTGGTACTTCAAACTACCTCTAAGATTGTGTATGATTACAAAATACATCAGACTGGTGAGAAATGTTTGATTGTGGCAGGTTAGTATTTGAAGTAATTTACACCAACATAAATTGAAAGCACCTCATGAGAATATACTTAGACATTTAATTCCAGAAACTTTTTATTGAATAAGACAGCAAGATTGAACGCACCTAAAGACAAAGCCAGTGGAGACCAGGGCATGATGTATTCAATGTGTTGTTGAAGGTGTTAAAGCAGTATCTAATAGGAGTGAGAAGTAAATGGATCCAACAGACTCCAGAAGTTTTATAAGACTATTTTGACCAACTGACGTGGATTAGATAAAATGATCTTTACACATCATGTAAGTAATTGAAACTAGTTAGACAAGTGAGAGGGAACAGGAAAACTCACACAGTGAAGAGAAATGAAACAATGATACCTAACTACCCTAGATTGGATGAGAATCTAAATGTTAACCAAGGAGGTAACATTTTAGATTGACTGATAAAGGAGACAATGGGAACTGGAGCAGAAGTTGCCTTATTGCTAAAAATGTTCAGTGGTCTAATGATAAACTTGATTTCCTTGAATATTGGGAGGCTTTGAAAAAAAGTTGGTGAAAGAAAGGGAGCAAAGATGGAAATCTAGTTCTGTAAGAAATCTAATTACTATAAACTAGTATCTTTTTCTCTCAAGGATTTAGATTTTCCTGTTTCACACCCACACACAATTTGCTTCTCTTGTCCAGACCCAGGAGGGCTGGAATTTCCTATCCCATGTAATTTATATAGTTGGCCCCCTGGCAGGGCCTAGATATTGTGGAAGGGGCAAGAAAGTCAGGCCTGCAGCTACATGTGGAACCTCCCGGGATCAAAACTTTCTGTTTGACCAGAAGATAGATGGCTTGACAGGGTAGAAGCTGAGAGGCTGTCTCTCCAGACTAGAGAGTCAAGAACTAGGGGTCTGTGGGGGCAATTTTGGCCAAATATTTTAGGTGCTAAGGAGGTGGCCAAGATGGGATCTTAAGCTGCAACATTGGGTTAGCCTGTGTTTAGTGTAAGATGCCATCTTGGTAAAGGAGTTGAAGCCAGTGCTAGTAATGACTGCCCAGAAAATCATTAAGGGGCTGGTTGACAATTAAATTGCCTGCTAGCACTCATTAAAGAGACTGCATGTCATTTTGGTGGATAAGGCGCCATTTAATGACCTCTCTTAATGACCAGCTGAACAGGAGTAAACAAGTCATTGATGAGAATTTCAAGTGCTACTTAAAACTATATCTCCCTTTATTGTTCATTTGCTGCTGGAGGTTTGAAGAGGACTTTTGAAACACATCGGGAGACTTTCTGGGACACTTTTGTCAAGACTTCACCAACACTCTATCAACCTGAACCAGAGGGGCACCAATATCCTGGGAGGGAAATTTGCTACGGCTCTTCGGGGGGGTTTAAACTAATTTGTCAGGGGGATGGGAAAAAGGGCTGTAGTCCAGGAGCCAGTGGTGAGTGTAGGGAGGTACTGAGGAGGGTATCAAGGTCGCAGGAATGTACCGGCAGACAGGAAGGTGGCTTGAAGTGTGTCTACTTCAATGCAAGGAGCATCCGGAATAAGGTAGGAGAACTTGGAGCGTGGATTCGTACTTGGGACTACGATGTGGTGGCCATTACGGAGATATGGTTAGAACAGGGACAGGAATGGTTGTTGGAAGTTCCGGGGTATAGATGTTTCAGTAAGAGTAGGGAAGGTGGTAAGAAAGGTGGAGGAGTAGCATTGTTAATCAAGGATAGTTTAACAGCGGCAGAAAGGCAGTTCGAGGGGGATCTGCCGTCTGAGGTAATATGGGCTGAAGTTAGAAATAGGAAAGGAGCGGTCACGTTGTTAGGAGTTTTCTACAGGCCCCCAAATAGTAATAGAGATGTGGAAGAAGAAATTGCAAAGCAGATTATGAATAGGTGTGGAGGTCACAGAGTAGTTGTCATGGGTGACTTCAACTTTCCAAATATTGATCGGAACCTTTATAGGTCAAACAGTTCGGATGGGATAGTTTTTGCACAGTGTGTGCAGGAGGGTTTCCTGACACAATATGTGGATAGGCCGACAAGAGGTGGGGCCACATTGGATTTGGTACTGGGTAATGAACCGGGCCAAGTGTTTGATTTGTATGTGGGAGAGCACTTTGGAGATAGCGACCACAATTCGGTGACTTTCACTATTGCAATGGAGAGGGATAGGGCCATACGGCAGGGCAGGGTTTATAATTGGGGGAGGGGTAATTATGATGCGATTAGGCAAGAATTAGGGAGCATAAGATGGGAACAGGAACAGAAACTATCAGGGAAAGGCACAAACGAAAAGTGGAGCTTTTTCATGGAGCAATTACTGCGTGTCCTTGATAGGTATGTCCCTGTCAGGCAGGGAGGAAATGGCCGAGTGAGAGAACCATGGTTCACAAAAGAGGTTGAATGTCTAGTCAAGAGGAAAAAGGAAGCGTATGTAAGGATGAGAAAACAAGGTTCAGTTGGGTCGATTGAGGGGTACAAGGTAGCAAGGAATGAGCTAAAAAAAAGAGCTTAGGAGAGCTAGGAGGGGGCATGAGAAGTCCTTGGCGGGTCGGATCAAGAAAAACCCCAAGGCTTTTTACTCTTATGTGAGAAATAAAAGAATGACCAGGGTGAGGGTAGGGCCGGTCAAGGACAGTAGTGGGAACTTGTGCATGGAGTCAGAAGAGATAGGAGAGGTGATGAATTAATACTTTTCGTCAGTGTTCACCGAGGAGAGGGGCCATGTTTTTGAGGATGAGAGTGTGATAAAGGTGGATAGGCTGGAGGAGGTAGATGTTCTGAGGGAAGATGTTTTAGCAATTTTGAAGAACCTGAGGGTCGATAAGTCCCCTGGGCCAGATGGGATATATCCTAGGATTCTTTGGGAGGCAAGGGAGGAGATTGCAGAGCCTTTGGCTTTGATCTTTGGGTCCTCACTGTCCACGGGGATGGTGCCAGAGGACTGGAGAGTGGCGAATGTTGTTCCTCTCTTCAAGAAAGGAAATAGGAATGACCCTGGTAATTATAGGCCGGTTAGTCTTATTCGGTGGTTGGTAAGATAATGGAAAAGGTCCTGAGGGATAGGGTTTATGACCATTTGGAAAGAGGCAACTTAATCAGGGATAGTCAACACGGATTCGTGAAGGGTAAGTCTTGCCTAACAAATTTGATTGAATTCTTTGAGGAGGTAACTAAGTGTGTAGATGAAGGTAGAGCAGTTGATGTCGTATACATGGATTTTAGTAAGGCGTTTGATAAGGTTCCCCATGGTCGGCTCATGAAGAAAGTAAGGAGTTGTGGGATAGAGGGAAATTTGGCCGATTGGATAAGTAACTGGCTATCTCATAGAAGGCAGAGGGTGGTGGATGGAAAATTTTCGGACTGGAGACCAGTTACCAGCGGTGTGCCACAGGGGTCGGTGCTGGGTCCTCTGCTGTTTGTGATTTTTATCAATGACTTGGAGGAGGGGACTGAAGGGTGGATCAGTAAATTTGCTGATGACACCAAGATTGGTGGAGTAGTGGATGAGGTGGAGGGCTGTTGTAAGCTGCAAGGAGACATTGATAGGATGCAGAGCTGGGCCGAAAAATGGCAGATGGAATTTAACCCTGATAAGTGCGAGGTGATTCATTTTGGTAGGGCAAATTTGAATAAGGATTACAGGGTCAACGGCAGGGTTCTGAGGAACGTGGAGGAACAGAGGGATCTGGGGGTTCATATCCACAGATCTCTGAAGGTTGCCACTCAAGTGGATAGAGCAGTAAGGAAGGCCTATAGTGTGTTGGCGTTTATTAACAAGGGGTTTGAGTTTAAGAACCGTGAGGTTATGCTACAATTGTACAGGACCTTGATGAGACCACATTTGGAATATTGTGTGCAGTTCTGGTCACCTCACTATAGGAAGGACGTGGAAGCATTGGAGAGAGTGCAAAGGAGATTTACCAGGATGCTGCCTGGTTTGGGGGGGAGGTCTTATGAGGAAAGATTGAGGGAGTTAGGGCTTTTCTCTTTAGAGCGGAGGAGGATGAGAGGCGACTTAATAGAGGTTTATAAGATGATGAGGGGGATAGATAGAGTGGATGTTCAGAGACTATTTCCTCGGGTAGAGGCAGCTGTTACAAGGGGGCATAACTATAAGGTGCATGGGGGGAGATATAGAAGGGATGTCCGAGGTAGATTCTTTACTCAGAGAGTGGTTGGGGTGTGGAATGGACTGCCTGCTGTGATAGTGGAGTCGGACACTTTAGGAACTTTCAAGCGGTTATTGGATAAGCACATGGAGCACACCAGAGTGATAGGGAGTGTGATAGCTTGATCTTGGTCTCGGACAATGCTCGGCACAACATCGAGGGCTGAAGGGCCTGTACTGTGCTGTACTGTTCTATAATCTATAAAAAAAAACATTTATTCTGGAAATTCTCTTGAGGACTTCACCTAAAAAGAGAGTGCTGTACTACTCTACCTTATTGGACACCTTATAGGAGTCCCCAGGAGAAAGGGAGTGCTTGATCAGTGGCATCTTGCTAGGGAGCCCCCTTGGTCTGCAGGAGGAGTGGGATGAGGCCAGACAGAGCAGCACCAGCTGCTGCAGGAGAGAGGGATAGGAGGGCGAGCTGGACTGCTCCACCCCCTTCCCCCTGCGGGTACAGGACATCCCTCCTCCACTAGGACCCAGTGCCACATCTGAGAACCTATGCGCTCTCTCACTTGGTCCCTGCGCCATCCTGAAACCTGCTGCTGTGTGTCAGCCAGCCCACTCCACACCTTCAGTGGAAGTGGGTCACTGTTGTAATGTAGGAAACACGGCAGCCAATTTGCACACAGCAAGCTCTCACAAACAGCAATGTGATAATGACCAGATAATCCTTTTATTATGTTGGTTGAGGGATAAATATTGGCCAGGACACCAGGGATAACGCCCCTGCTCTTCTTCGAAATAGTGCCATGGGATCGTTTACGTCCACCTGAGAGAGCAGACAGGGCCTCGGTTTAACGTCTCATCTGAAAGATGGCACCTCCGACAGTGCAGCTCTCCCTCAGCACTGCACTAGAGTGTCAGCCTAGCTTTATGTGCTCAAGTCCCTGGAGTGGGACTTGAACCCACAACTTTCTGACTCAGAGGCGAGTGTGCTACACACTGAACCACAGCTGAACATTTAGGACTGAGATGAGAATTTTCTTCACTCAGACAGTTGTGAATCTTTGGAATTCTCTACCCCAGAGGGCTGTGGATGCTCAGTCGTTGAGTATATTCAAGGCAGAGAGCGATAGATTTTTGGGCACTAAGGGAATCAAGGGATATGGGGATAGGGCGGGAAAGTGGAGTTGAGGTAGATGATCAGCCGTGATCTTATTGAATGGCAGAGCAGGCTCAAGGGGCCGCATGGCCTACTCTTGCTCCTATTTCTTATGTTCTTATTCCTGCCTTGTCTTGTAGACACAGACCCACTTGTCTCAATGCCAAACATCGGTTCAGGCAAAACTTACTGCCTTACCTTCTGTCAACTAATTATCACTGACAGTGTCTCATTTAGTAGGTGCCTCTCAGCTCAAGAACGGGTCTACCAGTATGTAGCAAGGTGCTCTTTACCTGGAACTTTTACACCACTGGTTCCTTTACAGCCAGCTGTGCACCACTGCATCAAGCAAGTGATATTTGCCGCCTTTGTCAGGGCAAACACCTTCACCAATCTCGCCATAGAAACCAGCCAGCAACCTAAGAAAGCCCTGCACCTCTTTCATATGACGTGCTTCCCCAAAGTACCTTGTATTGATGGTACACATGTGGCCATGCAGGCCCTGCCCCCCCACTCCCCCGCCCCTCCCAATCCCTTCAAAGACAAAGTTCTGACCATTTACATGAGCACCTTTAGAACAACAAAGTTAGGTTTTAGAATAGTAAATGGTCTGTGTTCAGTGGAGCTGCTCTGAGATGTAAGCAAGCTGACCCTACAACATAGGTCAACAGATTAGCTCATGAGGGGAGAGACCGCAATTTAGGTTTCTGTGGAGTTCGAAACTACCTACAGAAATTACGATATTTCCTGAAAGGTATAAGATATTGGGCCAAAGATTGCGGTCGGAGGCATTCCTCCAGAGTACGTCTCCGACCCGCGAAAGAATTACACACCTACCTGACGGCAGCGAGGCTGCGAAACTTGCAGTCTGAGGATGCGAGGCGGAGGGCAGCGTAATGGCCGACGAATCTCAGGGACGCAGGCAGTGCGGAAGTGTACCTGGGATCACGTGGGCCTGGTCCTCCAATCACAAAGGAGAATTTGATTTTAATCATTTCCGAGGGGAATCCCGTAATGAGCTGTGATGGAATCCCGAAATCTGATCTAATTACAATTTACAGAATTGAAATTTAATTCATAATTAGCTTCATTCCACCAACCTCACTAAAAATTTAATTTTTTGATCATTTTCAATATCATTAAAACTCTAATCCAGGCTAATATTTGCAGAAACACATTTGATACAGTATATGTGTATAATTTCTGATATGAAAATGTTTTAATCATGCCTGAGGTATCCCCTTACACTGATGCAAACAGGCCCTGTGCCTGTTTACATCAACCATAACATTTCCGTGTGTAATTGCTGGCCAGGCGGTGGGCAAATAGCCCAACTCTGCACCAGCAATTGCTTTCTCGTGGCCCGCGCAGAGGGCTTGTCAACGCGTACAGTGACAGACCGCAAGTTCCAGATTTCGCGCATGCAGAAATCCCGAAGTTGCGGTGGATTTCAAAGGAGGTATGGGGGCGTACTCTGAGAGTATGCCGCCATACCAACTGTAAATTCCGGGCCGTAATGTTGAAGTGGAAGAGCACTTTGTACAGAAAGTACCTTCTCCAAGACATTTTACAACTGTTCAATAAAATCTCCCACCCCACACAAAAAAAGAGATTGGTGGCTGATGGGCCAGGGAAGTTTATGAGCAATGTAAAAGCTGACATAAATGCGGTTAAAATAAAAACAAATTGTGATTAACACCTCAAATCAAAAAGCAGAGAACATCTCTTATTGCCAATCACCAAAAACGTAATTTCCCCACTCACACGTCCAATGCTTTCCTGTGCACTCTGGAGAATATGCCTTCAGTGACCTCTATTTTCACATTGCTAATTACTAGAGTGGTGTAATGCACTTCCAAGATCCTTAGAATAGTATTGGATTTAGCAGCATGCCAATTTGAATAATATGTTTTTTATTTTATTTCTAAGACGTAGAAACACATGTAAACAGTTGCTTAATATAATCACTCCTTGTTGGATCAGCACAATCCCTTCTGAAATGTCTTTACATAGTGAGTCTTTAGCTCAGGTAGGCTGTTGGACGAGGCACTGCAAAGGCCAGGCACTTCATAAGAAAGGCAAACTGTAAAAGTGAGTCAACTGCGCTATTGGCATTTGCGAAGGCCTAAGAGCACTGAATGAGGAATGAAAAGTATGCTGGGGAAAAGGAATTAAATGAGAGGAGAGGAGAATTGTTTTTAAAGCAATGCTCTAATCCCCATACCAGTCAGTCAGTGAAGAATTAATGTCTGTGTGAAAGAATTAAAACAGGTTAATTTTCCCAGGAAGAATCTTCAGTGAATTCAACAATACCTTGGGAACAGGTCGCTAATTCTGCTCTATTATTTGTATGTACTTGTCACAATTAAATTTTCACAGGTCCTGAAGTTAAACTCTCAAATTCCCTATTTAATTTAAGTCTATAGTGTTGAAGCAAATACATTGTAATCTAGGTCTTTGTTTTAACTAGATCCCTCTCAGTAGAGAATTCTCTCCTTCAGCCTCCTTAAGTGCTTTCCTTTAGCCTTTTGCCTTATTACTCTTAGTATTTCGTCATCAGCCTGTTCAACCTTATGCAGACACTTTCATTAATTGCCTGCTTTTCTGCATAGAAAATATGTTTTGTATTCACCTTCCAGATACTGAGAACATTGCAAGCAAAACAGGAGGTGAGGATGGCACAGTCAATATCATTTTGTTCCTCTACAATAATGTACTTCAAATTTCAGCCTAAAATAATTACTGAAAGAGTAAAGAGTTTCAAATAACAATTCAACTGTTCATTTTTTGACGTACAATTTTAAGATTGATTTTAGCGCTCACATGTAATTAAAATTGTTTTCTATGCAGTATCCTCTATGTAACTTGAAATAGTATTTAATTGCTTAATTTGGTACCAATGTCATGTTTGTAATCTAACCAATGGTTTGCATACTGCCGTACTTTGTAAGTGCTAAGGTTTTGCTAGTTCCCCCACCCCAAATAGAAAGCAAAAATTCAACAGGATTTTAAAAATTTGTACACTAACTAGTGCTTTAAAAATATGAAACTATAATTTATTATGGCTGTAGTGTATTTGTTCCACTCAGATTCTTAATTTTTAATCAAGTTGTTATATATTTCTTTTCCCTCAAATTTCAGATTTTAAGTGGTAAGCTTACAATTTTTCACACGCCACCAAGCAAGTGCTCTCAGCAAAGTTTCAAAGCTAGTGAGCCAATTGCCTTATGGCGGTCTGATGCAGCAGAGTAGCATGCATATTATGTGACCGTTATTCTCTTCTTCATTAAGGACTTTTGTAGCACAATACTATTTTGTTTAATAACGCTCCTGTAAAGCCCCTTGGGACGTTTTAATACGTTAAAGGCACCATATAAATGCAAGTTGTTGCTTTAGAGGGGTCAGATATTCTATTAATGTGATTTTAGAGACAGAACAAAGGTGATTTTATCTGTTCAGCAGTAGCACTACAACAACAACAACTTGCATTTATATAGCACCTTTAATGTAGTAAAATGTTCCAAGGTTCTTCACAGGAGTGTAATCACACAAACATTGACAATACTGTTACCTCATAGGTAACATAGCAGCAGTGTTACAGTGTCATTTTCTAAATGTATCTTTTTTCATACTATTTTTCTCCCATTTCTTCCCACCTCTCCTGAAAGCAGCGACTTCTGCTCTGGAAAAATTTAACATTCTTCATATGTGAGTCTTGACAGTGAACACTGGCAGGCTATTTGGTCATGGATATTCACAGCCAAGCACAATTCCACCCTCAAACTGAGGGGATGCTGGATGTTGTTCAACCAAATAAAATGGATTTTGGGGTACAAATGGCACAAACTAAGCTCTATATTACCTTTGACAGCAATGTAAATGGTTCTTTGTCAACTGATTGTTCTATTCCCTCCCCCCCCCCCCCACCCCCCAACGGAATGTCTCCCTACATACCCTGCTTCAAGTATGTTCAGGTATGTAGGGTTTTCTCTGTTATCTCACCAATTGTCCATGTATGACCCTATCTACTGCATCATCAAGTCAGTTGAGGGGCATCACAGCTGAGACATTATCTTGTCCTTTCCTGATGTTCACACATGTATAGCGATGAAGAGATTGGCCTCAGGACTGGTTAATGATGTTTTATTTGGAAAACTACAGTGTTATGCATGTGGGCAGGGCAAATGCTCAACATACATACACCCTTCAGGGAAAATAAGGTGGAGAAAGAAAGAGATCTGGGCATTCTAGTGCATACAGCTCTAAAGGTACATAAGCAATGCCATGAAGCAATAGCTAGAATGAATAGGGTGGTGGGGTGCATTCATAGGACAATTGATTATTTGACGAAGCATACTGTTTTGTCCTTATACAAGACCTTGGTCAGGCCTCACTGCGGTGGACACCGATTCGCTGAATTCCTTCAAGCGAGAGCTGGACCTGTTTCTGGCTGGGGTGGACATCACCGCTTACAAAAGGTAGGTACTTCAGGGAATTGGGGGCCAGAGTGATCTGGACTAGTTTCGATCGCCTAGATAGGTTGGAGAGGAATTTCGCAGATTTATTTCCCCAAATTGGCCTGGGTTTTTATCTGGTTTCTTGCCTCTCGCAGAGGATTACATGGTTTTGGGTGAGGTGGAAAGTGTATCACAATTGTGTGGGACAGGTTGGATGGACCAGAGGATCTTTACCTGCCCATCATTGTTCGTATGTTCGTAAAGCTATATACACAGCATAAATAAAAGTTGAAACCAAATCTGGGTTACTTTCTTTATTCTTTTCCGGTATTTTGGAAATGTCCTTTACCCTTGCACCTAGAAAGCAACAAAGCAAGTAGGACTCTTGGTCTGCATTGCAAAAGATAGCACCAATGCCTCTAACTATTGAGTCTCCTATTCCTACTGTATTCCTAACTAAATTGCTAATCCCACCCCTCCCCTTGAGCCATCTAATGTTTTTTGGGACCATTGCAATCCATTTGTTGGTCCTGTCCAAAGTCCTCATCCTCCCCACAGGAAGCCAGTGCTTCAAACTGATTGGAGAGGGTAATTTGCTCTGGATGTTCTTGCTCTAGCCTCTCACTCCTTGCATATCCTGACTTGTGGATAGCCACCACTCCTTCCTCTACCACTGCCAGCTCCCTATCTTTCAATGGGGTGACTACCTCTGAAACGTTTGCTCCAGAAACATCTCTCCCTTCCTGATAGAAACATAGAAACATAGAAGATAGGAGCAGGAGTAGGCCATTCGGCCCCTCGAGCCTGCTCTGCCATTCGATGAGATCATGGCTGATCATCCAAACTCAGTACCCTGTCCCTGCCTTCTCCCCATATCCCTTGATACCTTTAGCCTTAAGAAATATATCTAACTCCTTCTTGAATATATTTACTGACTTGGTCTCAACTGCCTTCTGTGGTAGAGAATTCCACAGGTTCACCACTCTCTGGGTGAAGAAATTCCTCCTCATCTCTGTCCTAAATGGCTTACCCCTTATCTTTAGACTGTGACCTCTTGTTCTGGACTCACCCGCCATCGGGAACATCCTTCCTGCATCCAGTCTGTCTAGCCCTGTTAGAATTTTATAAGTTTCAATGAGATCTCCTCTCATTCTTCTAAACTCCAGCGAGTATAAGCCCAATCGACCCAATCTCTCCTCGTACGTCATTCCTGCCATCCCAGGTATCAGTCTGGTGAATCTTCGCTGCACACCCTCCAACGTCAAGAACATCCTTCCTCAGATAAGGCGACCAAAACTGCACACACTACTCAAGGTGTGGTCTCACACCTGTACAGCTGCAGCAAAGATGTGTCAGATTGCCTCCAACTCCAAGTTCTGAGATCTTGAGCTCGGTAATTTCTGATGGAGACACTTCTTTCAGATGTGTTTATCTGAGTTAACATCTCCTACTCAAAATTGCCACATCCTGCAGGAGCCACATATCACGGTTCCTCCCTGTGCTACTATTCTTGCTATAAATGCTAAAGTTATAGTTGAGTTTTAAGTTTATATTCTTTATCTACTTAAATTTCAATTAAACCTCTCTGTTCCTCCTTTCTCTCTGTTCCAAATGCCCGTTTTGGTAGTGCTGTTTTCCTATTCCTATCGCATTCCATCTCCACCTTACTCTGAATAATTGGACCAGGACGCACAGAAATAATTCAGTCCCCTATTTAAAATTGTATATTATGTCCTTATTTTCAGATAATACATCAAATTAATTTTATTATTTAGAGTTAAATAGCACAACTTAATGGCAATTTGAGAAGCAAATACATACAGTTAGCTGACCGTTGGAGTTTCTCTATCATACAGGCGGGGGAAGTGGGAAGTGTAAAACTGAGGATGGACAGCAGCACCACTGTTGGGAGGGTGTAATCAGAGTGTGACAAGTTTACATGGCCAGTTTTCATTATAAATGTGGACATAGAAATTCATAATGGAAAAGGTGATACATTATATAGATATTCTTGCAAATAAGCTCCCCGCTGGAGTGGAGCTAATTTACAGAACAAACGGGAAACTGTTCAACCTCCGTCGCCTCCAGTCCAGATCCAAGGTCGTCCCATCCTCTGTCGTCGAATTACAGTATGCAGACGACACTTGCCTCTGCGCTCACTCGGAGGTCAAACTCCAAACCATCGTCAACACCTTCACTGAAGCGTACGAGAGCATAGGCCTTACACTAAACATCTGTAAGACAAAGGTCCTCTACCAACCTGCCCCTGCCACACAGTACTGCCCCCCGATTATCAAAATCCACGACAAGGCCTTGGACAACGTGGACCACTTTCCATACCTCGGGAGCCTACTGTCAACAAGGGCAGACGTTGATGACGAAGTCCAACACCGCCTTCAGTGTGCCAGTGCAGCCTTCGGTCACCTGAGGAAGAGAGTGTTTGAAGACCAGGACCTCAAACCCTGCACTAAGCTCATGGTCTACAGAGCAGCAGTGATACCCGCCCTCAGAGACATGGACCATGTACAGCAGGCACCTCAAAGCACTGGAGAGGTACCACCAATGCTGCTTCCGCAAGATCCTGCAAATCCATTGGCAGGATAGGCTCACCAACGTCCGTGTCCTCACTCAGGCCAACATCCCCAGAATCGAAGCTTTGACCACGCTCGATCAGCTCCGATGGATGGGTCACATCGTCCACATGCCCGATACAAGACTCCCAAAACAAGCGCTCTACTCGGAGCTCCGACACGGCAAGAGAGCCCCAGGTGGGCAGAGGAAACGCTTCAAGGACACCCTCAAAGCCTCCTTGAAAAAGTGCAACATCCCCACTGACACCTGGGAATCCCTGGCCCAAGACCGCACAAAGTGGAGGAGACGCATCCGGGAAGGCGCCGAACACCTCGAGTCTCTTCGCCGGAAACAAGCGGAAGCCAAGCGCAAGGAGCGTACGTCAACCCAAGCACCCCACCCACCCGCGCCTTCAACCACCGTCTGCCCCACCTGTGACAGAGACTGTAGGTCCCACATTGGACTCATCAGTCACCTGAGAACTCATTTTTAATGTGGAAGCAAGTCATCCTCGGTTCCGAGGGACTGCCTAAGAAGAAGATTCTTGCAAACCACTGTGTAAATATGATGTACTATGACTGAATCATTACCTTGTGCCTGCAGTTGTAATTATATTTTTTTAAATGACTTCAACCTACAAATTGTCCAGAAGATGGTGCTAGCCACAGTATTTTGTTGCATTTGACTTGCTTTTTGTAGTCTGAAACCTTTTCAACAGATACTATTGTCAGTAAGGATTCTCTAATATGTCATCAGCAAAATAAATTACATGCAACTTTTTCAAACAGTCCATTGTACCATTGTAAGCATGGCTACGATGTTTGTTAAAAGATAATCACTGATTTTTTAGAGCTAAGGAATGGTTACTCATGCAGGAAAATTATATTCTGTACAAAGAATATTAAGGGAGTGGCTCACCAATGTATTGTTTCTTATAATTACCGTGCGATATTTTGTGGAGATGGCATTTGTTGTAGAGATTTATTGTCTAATGTTTACTTTAATTCTAAATTACATCGACATATAAGGAAAATCTCACCATCAACAACCCTTTCTTTTATAAATCAACCTGTTAAAAAGTAATACAACCAAGTTTTGCATCCCTTGTGTTAATATTTAGTCATTCCTAGTTAATAAAGAGTGAATGGTGATGAACTCTTTCGCTAAATGACAAAGTTTTTCGGTGGAGTTGAAGCTGAACCACTCTGGGTTAATGATGAGGGAATGGTAGCATAGTGTCATGTTACTGGACTAGTAATCCAGAGGCCTAGACTAATAATCTGGAGATGTGAGTTCAAAACCCACCACGGCAGTTGGGGAATTTAACTTCAGTTAATTAAATAAATCTGGAATAAAAAGCTAGTATCAGTAATGGAGACCATGAAACCACCGGATTGTTGTAAAATCCCAACTGGTTCACTCATGTCCTTTAGGGAGGGAAACCTGCCATCTGTACCCGGTCTGGCTTATATGTGACTCCAGACCTACAGCAATGTGGTTGACTCTTAACTGCTCTCTGAAATGGCCACTGACAAGCCACTCTTGTCGTATCAAAAAAAAACTGCTATGACGGACTGCAGTGGTTCAAGAAGGCGGCTCACCACCACCTTCTCCAGGGCAATTAGGGATGGGCAATAAATGCTGGCATTGCCAGCAACGCCCACATCCCATAAACAAATAATAAAAAAGCACACCCTGTGGTAGCGAGTTCCACATTCTCACCACTCTCTGGGTAAAGAAGTTTCTTCTGAATTCCCTATTTGATTTCTTGGTGACTATCTTATAGTGATGGCCTCTAGTGATGCTCTTCCCCACAAGTGGAAACACTCTCTCTGTGTCTACTCTATCAAAACCTTTCATAATTTTAAATACATCTATTAGGTTACCCCTCAGCCTTCTCTTTTCAAGCGAAAAGAGACCCAGACTGTTTATCCTTTCCTGATAGGTATAACCTCACATTTCTGGTATCATTCTTGTAAATCATTTTTGTACCCTCTCCAGTGCCTCTATATCCTTTTTATAATATGGCGACCAGAATTGTACACAGTACTCCAAGTGTGGTTTAACCAAGGTTCAATACAAGTTTAGCATAACTTCTCTACTTTTTTAATTCTATCCCTCTAGAAATAAACCCTAGTGCTTGGTTTGCTTATTTTATGGCCTTGTTAACCTGTGTTGCTAATTTAGTGATTTGTGTATTTTTACTCTGATATCTTTGCTCTTCTACCCCATTTAGATTCTTATTTTCCAAGTAATAGGATCTGATTTTTCTTACCACTTACCAAAACATTTATCTGTGTTGAAATTCATTTGCCAATTATATGCCCATTCTTCAAGTTTATTAAAGTCGTCTTGTAATTTGTTGCAGTCCTCCTCAGTATTGACTCCACCCCCCCCCCCCCCAATCAGTGTTATAAGTGTTAACACTTTTATTATTACTTATTGCATAGTTATACTGCACATTGGAGGTTAGATGATGCCCAAAACTGGCTCAGTGTCATGGCCAGTGAGACTATTATACACAATTTAGTGATGGCACAATTGGAATATGGGGATAGAATTTCGACAGTAGTTCCCCGATCTCCCGCTCTAATTTCAGCAGGTGATCAGCGGAAACCCCAGAAAAATGGCCCAAATGGTTGTTTACGCAGTTCCATTTCTCCGGGGGTTCCGCTCCCGTCAATCTTCCACCGAAGTTACGACAGACCATTGGGAACCCTCCACAAATACAAAAGTAAGTGGAATAGACTCCTAGATAAAGTAATTAATCTTGTGTCAATTGAGAATTTTTTTAAAGAGCTGGCCAGGCATAGTATTCGTGGTTGTAAGTACAAATCCAAATTATTTGATGCTGAGTGGAACCTGATAATTCCTGAGTTGCCAGAACCAGAAAGAAAGGATGCCAAGGAAGGATTTGAATAATATAAAATATAAGATTAGATGGTTATTCTATAGTTTTACTTAATTTATCTTTTTTAGGGGGGGGGGGAGGAAAAATTAAAAAAAACTTTGCAATGACTGTCCTTAGAGGACAAAAAGGGTTGATTATATTCCACGACTGTGTGTGCACAGTATGTGAAAGGAACCTTCTTGATTGTCAGAATTGCCTTTTCTGGTGTCATGTTTGTATTCTTAAGTAAAACTTTACAATTTTTAACTAAGAGGTGAAGTAGCACCTTATTGAACGGAAGATGGCGCTAAATAAATGTGGAAAGCATTAAACCCACAGATTTCAGAAGAGTGCACGTTGTGCTGGAAATTAAGCTATCAAGAACTGACATACAATTACCCTAAATTAATCGGCAAATACTAGTAGTTAAACTATGAATGTTATTATATTTCCAGTTATTCCAAATTATTTTAATATGTCGTGTTTCTTTTATAAATGTTACTTTGAATTACTTTATTAAAAAAAATATATATAAAATATACGACGTGCTGCCTTTTTAATCCATGTACATTGCAAACCAATCATGCTCAGCAGACCGAGCTCTATATTCTGACGTTTCCGGTGGGGTAATAGCGATATCGCACGATGTCAATGATTCTCAAGACGCTCGGCATCAACCTCAAATGCATCAACTCCAACCGCAACACAAATAATCCCATTCCAATCTGGGACAGTGAGGCCTCAAAGTTAACGGTAAGTCACAGTGTCCCACGCGTGTTTATATACAAGAGCAGGCAGGGTCTCATTCTAAATTACTTGCCAGCGGAGTTGGAACATTGTATCCACCTATTCGTGCTGTAACAATATCTGAATGATGTATGGGGTAGTTACATGTTAATCGGATTTATTTCATATGTAAACTTCAAAAACGAACCGATCCCCTGGAAATACTAACTACGCAGAATTTATAGCGTAATAACTGTTGGCATTCACTTTATAAATCGAGTTTAGAGCTGCCAAATAAACCGATAATCCACGTATGACCAATACTTCCTATTATTGTCTGGTCAAAGAGCCGAAAGTCTTATTGGGAATCGGTATGAGAAGATTTGAATTAATGAGCCATTTTCTGCGCGTTGAGTTGTAGTTGGTAAACTCTTCCACTTGGAGGGGCAAATGTCTTTCATTTAACACCGCAAACTCCACACGCGTTCTCCGGGCAACTGCAAAATAGATATACTTCAAACCGTGTGATCACAGATAGGGAAAAGGAGGCTCGGAGTTACGCTATGTTGCCAGCTTGTTTTTTTTTAATCCCAGTTCTGGATCCAGTTATCATTTCGAAATTAATCTGACACACTTTGGTGCCGGTTTTTTTTACGCTGAATGGCCCATTCATTAGTAGGGCGCGGATTTGAGAAGACTGCCCTGCCGACCTCCTGGTGCACCTTGGCATGTTCGGCAGTCGGTGCAGAATTTCATGTGGGGGTGTGTGGGTCGGCTTCCAATACTTAGACCGTGCAAAGAAAATAAAATTCTCTAACCGGCGATAGGCACTAGAGCTTTGGAACCCGTCAGTCCGTTTAAGCAATGTTGCATTTAGCCGTGAACTTATTACAGACATGGTTTTTTTAATGCACAAAAAGTGAAAGTGTCTCCAATCTCTCAAACATTCCAAATATACCAACTTCATTAACCTGAAGATTTCTGAGAGCCTGTCTTTTGAAACTGTGCAATTAGCACTTGCTGTTCCCGGAAGGACAGTTATTTATATTTAATCTTACTTTATCTTAAGTTTTAAACCCATTCATCGCACACTGAAAACCATATTTCAAGCTGCTGTTTTGATGCTTCCCCTAATATTGCAGGTATTCGGGATTACTTCTGAGCTGTTGTATTGCTGAAGTATGATATGCCTCAATCAAATGGATGCAAGCGAGACTAGTTTTTGAACAGACACCTGTTTGGTTTTGTCTACATCAATTCATTAAAACTATTTATTTTAGAAGATTGCATTAACCGCCCAGAGCCAGCAGTCCTTTACTTGCCAATAACGCAAGCTTCCTTCAATAGAGGCTGCAGTGGTTTTTCGCCCCTACACCGGGAGGGTTTAACGCCCCGTAATTTTGTAATCAGCTGACCTTCTGATCCAGACCAAATTGTGCACGGACATTGATCTCTAATTATGTTTTCGCGTTAACGAAGCTTTAATCCAGCCTCGGCTCGATAAACACCGTTGAGAAAATCTTTCATTTGTGCCCTAACCTGTTGCATTCATTCAATTTCAATCGATCGGAAAAGGAACACAAGAACATTAACGACAGACAATTGTCCCCTCGGGTTGTTGCAATTGGGGTTGAGTTATAATGATTTGCATTTAAATCGGACTAAAGGGGCAGGTGGTTAAAGTTAATCGAGTAATGACGAAATAACCAGTAAACAAAACTTGCGTATTCCAAAAGTGCGTGTTTTGCAAACTCTAAGGAATCATGCCCATGCACCTTCGCAACTAGCGAGTACTGTAACAGCCAAAGAATGTCTACCTTCCCTTAATGGTGAGATTACCCTCTTCTATGACTCTGCTTTACTCTCACGTGTATATTTGATCACATACTGTACAGCGGCACTGAAGGTAAAAGTTACAAGTCCTCTGCTTCTTGTTTAAAATTAATACCTTTGCAGAAGATATCCGATGGGACTGGATGTTTAGTACTCCTTAATGAGTGTAAAAGAAAGGAGTAAATTATGCAAGCCACTCTTGATAGTTTAAAAAAAGCTATAACATAACATTAAGTAATAGGAGTAGGGTATAGACCCCTCCAGCCTGCTCCACCATTCAATAAGCTGAACTTTTATCCCAACTTCACTTTCCTGCCCTATCCCCATATCCCTTAGTGCCCAAAAATCTATCGATCTCTGTCTTGAATATACTCAAGGACTGAGCATCCGCAGCCCTCTGGGGTAGAGAATTCCAAAGATTCACAACCCTCTGAGTGAAGAAATTTCTCCTCATCTCAGTCCTAAATGGCTGCTCCCTTATCCTTAGACTATGATTCCTAGTTCTAGACTCCCCAGCCAGGGGAAACAGCCTCTCCGCATCTACACTGTCAAACCCTCTTAACAATTTTATACGTTTCAATGAGATCTCCTCTCGTTCTTCTAAACCCCAGAGAGTATAGACCCATTCTACTCAATCGCTCCTCATAGGACAACCCTCTCAACCCAGGAATCAATCTAGTGAACCTACATTGCACCCCTCTAAGGCAAGTATATCCTTCCTTGGGTAAGGAGACCAAAACTGTACACCGTACTCCAGGTGTGGTCTCAGCAAAGCCCTATATAAGAAAGAAAGACTTACATTTCTATAGCGCCTTTCATGACCACCAGACGTCTCAAAGCGCTTTACAGCCAATTAAGTACTTTTGAAGTGTAGTCACTGTTGTAATGTGGGAAACGCGGCAGCCAATTTGCGCACAACAAGCTCCCACAAACAGCAATGTGATAATGACCAGATAATCTGTTTTATTATGTTGGTTGAGGGATAAATATTGGCCAGAACACCGGGGATAACTCCCCTGCTCTTCTTTGAAATAGTGCCATGGGATCTTTTACGTCCACCTGAGCGAGCAGATGAGGCCTCAGTTTAACGTCTCATCTGAAAGACGGCACCTCCGACAGTGCAGCGCTCCCTCAGCCTAGAGTGTCAGCCTAGATTTATGTGCTCAAGTCCCTGGAGTTGGACTTGAACCCACAGCAAGATATAATTGCAGCAAGATGTCTTTACTCTTATACTGCAACCCCCTTGCAATAAAGGCTAACATACTATTTTCTTTCCTAATTGCTTGCTGTATCTACATGTTTATTTTCTGTGATTCGTGTACAAAGATGCCCAAATCCCTCAGAATCCCAACATTTACTAGTCTTATTTTTTTTTTAAAGTCTACTTTTCCATTATTCCTACCACATGGATAATTTCACACTCCCTCACATTATACTCCATCTGCCACTTTCTTGCCCAATCACTTAACATGTCTATATCCCTTTGCAGCCTCTTTATGCCCTCCTCACAGCTTACTTTCCCACCTAGCTTTGTATTATCAGCAAAATTGGATATATTACACCCAGTCCCCTCATCTAAGTCATTGATATTAGATTGTAAATAGCTGAGGCCCAAGCACTGATCCTTGCGGCAGTCCACTAGTTACACTCTGCCATCCTGAAAATCGCCTGTTTATTCCTACTTTCAGTTTTCTGTCCGTTAACTAATCCTCAATTCATACTAATATAATACCCTCAACTGGATGAGCCTTAGTCTTGTGTAACATCCTATTGTGTGGCACCTTAACGAATGCCTGCTGGGTAACTTGTTTATACCACACACACTGGTATTTTTCAAAATGGAAAGTTATATATACTTGTGATGGCACACCTTTATGCAGAAGCAACTTGGGTGTTAATGAGTATCAATGGGGGCATGAGCTGTGACTGAACCACTGTACACTGCACAGTGCAGAATGTCAACAAGGGGAAGATAAAAGGAGAGTAGGTGTGGGGGATGAGATGGAGATTGTACAAAAAGAGTAAAAGTGGCAGATAGTGAGGAAGAAATAGCCGTGGAGAGATCAATGATAGGAGTGGTAGAAAATTAAGAGGAAAGGAGAAGGGTTCATTTTGCTTGGGGCTATAAATCTGCAAACTGAGATGGTCTTTGATAATTATTTATTGCTTTTCCCTTGTCCAACAGCTCCTTTTATACTTCTAATTCTTCGGTCCATACTAGTGAAGTAACTAATGCTAATCTACCTGGAATAGAAGGTTTCATATCTCACTTTTCCTGAGCCTCAGATCTGGAACTGTATTTCAGTTCTATCATCCTGCTATTTGATCTTAAAAAATCTACCACCTAGCATCCCAAGGCTACTTTATTTCCACATGCAAATTCTGTAAGTTCAAGATTTGAGCTATCTTCATTGGAAAAATATCAACTGCCGTATACCTGCTTATCAAGGTGTTATTCTTCCAATCTTGATAGCGTTGTCTCTTGTAACTCCTGCAAATTTTTGCTTCCTTCTTCCCTTTATCCTGATTGATTCAATTACTATTTCTCCTAAACAGAAAACTGATCTGGATTTGCTTTTCACCCCCAACTCTAATCTTAAAGGTCTTGACACATCATAGAAGAGTCATAGAAACTTAAATCTCAGAAGGAGGCTATTCGGCATGGGGTGCCTGTGCTGGCTCTTTGAAAGAGCAGTCATGCTTAGTCCCACACCCTCACTTACTGTCTGTAACACTAAGTTCCTCATCCTCAAGTACCTGCCCAACTCCATTTAAAATTATTCATGGAATCCGCTTCCACCACCTTTTCAGGTAGAGCGTTCCAGATCCCGACTACTCTGAGTGAAAAGAATTGTCCTCATCTCCCCTCTAGATCTTTTGCCAATGATTTTCAATCTATGATCTCTGGTTATTAACACACTCGCCAGAGGTAATAGTTTTTATCTATCTACTCCATCAAAACCGCTCAACAACTTGAAAACGGGGGTACGGTAACCTATGTCACTGGACTAGTAATCCAGAGGCCTGGACTGATGATCTGGAGACATGAGTTCAAATCCCACCACGACAGCTGGGGAATTTAAATTCAGTTAACTAAATACATCTGGAATAAAAAGCTAGTATCAGTAATGGTGACCGTGAAACTACCGGATTAACGTAAAAACCCATCTGGTTCACTAATGTCCTTTTAGGGAAGGAAATCTGCCATCCTTGCCTGGTCTGGCCTAGCAACTCAGTTGTGAAAAACAATAATAAGAATAAAACTGGACGGACCACCTGGCATCGGATTCGGACACGGCAAAGGCACACCCAGCCAAGTCGACCCTGCAAAGTCCTCCTCACTAACATCTGGGGAGTTGTGCCAAAATTGGGAGAGCTGTCCCACAGACTAGTCTGACTTGGTCATACTCACAGAATCATGCCTTTCAGCCAATGTCCCAGACTTTTCCATCACCATCCCTGGGTATGTCCTGTCCCACCGGCAGGACAGACCCACCAGAGGTAGCGGCACAGTCGGGAAGGAGTGGCCCTGGGAGTCCTCAACATTGACCCTGGCCCCCATGAAGTCTCATGGCATCAGGTCAAACTTGGACAAGGAAATCTCCTGCTGATTACCACCTACCGCCCTCCCTCAGCTGATGAATTCTCCACGTTGAACACCACTTGGAAGAAGCACTGAGGGTAGCAAGGGCACAGAATGTACTCTGGGTGGGGGACTTCAATGCCCACCACCAAGAGTGGCTCGGTAGCACCACTAATGACCAAGGTGGTCGAGTCCTGAAGGACATAGCTGCCAGACTGGGCCTGAGGCAGGTGGTGAGAGAACCAACACGAGGGAAAAACCAACTTGACCTCATCCTCACCAATCAACCTGTTGCAGATGCATCTGTCCATGACAGTATTGGCAGCAGTGACCACCACACAGTCCTTGTGGAGACAAAGTCCTGTCTTCATACTGAGGACACACTCCATCATGTTGTGTGCCACTACCACCGTGCTAAATGGGATAGATTCAAAACAGATCTAGCAACTCAAAACTGAGCATCCATGAAGCACTGTAGGCCATCAGCATTGTATTCCATCACAAAGTGTAACCTCATGGCCCGGCATATCCCTTACTTTACCATTGCCATCAAGCCAGGGAACTAACCCTGGTTCAATGAGGAGTGTAGAAGAGCATGCCAGGGGCAGCACCAGGCATACCTAAAAATTAGGAGCCAACCTGGGGAAGCTGCAACACAGGACTACATGCATGCTAAACAGCGGAAGCAGCATGCTATAGACAGAGCTAAGCGATTCCCACAACCAATGGATCAGATCAAAGCTCTGCAGTCCTGCCACATCCAGTCATGAATGGTGAAGGATAATTAAACAACTAACAGGAGGAGGAGGCTCCATGAACATCCCCATCCTCCATGACGGTGGAGCCCAGCACGTGAGTGCAAAAGACGAGGCTGAAGTGTTTGCAAACATCTTCAGCCGCAAGTGCTGAGTGGATGATCCAGCTCGGCTTCCTCCCGAGGTCCCCACCATCACAGAAGCCAGTCTTCAGCCAATTCGATTCACTCCATGTGTTATCAAGAAACAGCTGAGCGCACTGGATACAACAAAGGCTATGGGCCCCGACAACATCCCGGCTATCGTGCTGAAGACTTGTGCTCCAGAACTAGCTGTGCCTCTCGCCAAGCTGTTCCAGTACAGCTACAACACTGGCATCTATCTGACAATGTGGAAAATTGCCCAGGTATGTCCTGTCCACAAAAAGCAGGACAAATCCAATCTGGCCAATTATCGCCCCATCAGTCTACTCTCAATCATCGGCAAAGTGATGGAAGGTATCGTCAACAGTGCAATTAAACAGCACTTACTCACTAATTGAGGTGAGAGTGACTGCCCTTGACATCAAGGCAGCGTTTGACTGAGTGTGGCATCAAGGAGCCCTAGTAAAACTGACGTCAATGGGAATCGGGGAAAATTCTCCACTGGCAAACCTAGCACAAAGGAAAATGGTTGTGGTTGTTGGTGGCCAATCATCTCCGCTCAGGACATTGCTGCAGGAGTTCCTCAGGGCAGTGTCCTAGGCCCAACCATCTTCAGTTGCTTCATCAATGACCTTCCCTCCATCATAAGGTCAGAAGTGGGGATGTTTGTTGATGATTGTTCAGTTCCATTCGCAACTCCTCAGATAATGAAGCAGTCCATGCCTGCATGCAGCAAGACCTGGATGACATTCAGGCTTGGGCTGATAAGTGGCAAGTAACATTCATGCCATTCAAGTGCCAGGCAATGACGATCTCCAACAAGAGAGAGTCTAATCACCTCCTCTTGACATTCAACGGGATTACCATCGCCGAAACCCCCACCATCAACAACCTGGGGGTCACCATTGACCAGAAACCTAACTGGACCAGCTACATAAATACTTTGGCCACAAGAGCAAGTGAGAGGCTGGGTATTCTGCGGCGAATGACTCCCCTCCTGACTAATGTTCCCCCTAACTTTATTTTGGGTGCGTGGCCCATTCAAATTGCTGCGCATGCACCGTTTTTCCATTGTAAAGCCAGCAAGCGGCCTGCATGGGACCTCCAGACAGCCGTGTGGCTGTGCAGCATAACGGGAATATTGCTCCTGACTCCCCAAAACCTTTCCACCATCTACAAGGCACAGATCAGGAGTGTGACGGAATACTCTCCACTTGCCTGGATGAGTGCAGCAACAGTTAAGAAGCTTGACACCATCCAGAACAAAGCATCCCGCTTAATTGGCACCCCATTCACCACCGTAAACATTGACTCCCTCCTCCACCAGTGCACCATCTACAAGATGCACTGCAGAAACTCGCCAAAGCTTTTTCAACACCTCCCAAGCCCATGACCTCTACCACCTAGAATGACGAGGGCAACAGGTGCATAGAAACAACATAGGAACACCACCACCACCAAGTTCCCCTCCAAGTCACACACCATCCTGACTTGGAAATATATCGCTGTTCCTTCATCATCGCTGGGTCAAAATCCTGGAACTTCCTACCTAACTGTGGGAGTACCTTCACACACAGGCTCCAGCAGTTCAAGAAGGTGGCTCACCACCTTCTCGAGGGCAGTTAGGCATAGGCAGTAAATGCTGGCCTTGCCAGCGACGCCCACATCCTTTTAACAGGTTTTGGCATTGTGCACTTCTAAACAAGTTGCCATTATTAAAGATATATTCATAACGATTTTATTTCTTCTAAGATCACTCTATCTCCTGTAGATAATGGTTTGTCCACTGATTGTTTTTCCATCAACTCGAATTCCCCAGGGTTCCTGTTCCCTCCCATTCTATTCCTTCTCCAGATCAATTAACTCCTGCCCTCATCAACTGAATTTAAAAAAAAAACCTCTTAGGTCACCTCTTAACCTTTTCTGTTCCAAGGAGAACAGTCCTAACTTTTCCAACCTCTCCTCTATTGCTCCATTCTGTTCTACCAATCAGGTTTTGTCCTCACCATGTTTGCCAGACACGCCATCCTTTGGCAGTCCAATAATACCTTTGGTCCTGATGGGGTATCCCTCCTATTATTCTGAAGAAATATTCCCCTCAAACTACCCAGATCCTAAGACATTTCTCCTACTCCCATCTAACTTTCCTTCATTTTGGAAATTTACTTGTGCTCATCCTTTCTAAAGAAGATGATGCCCATTATCCTCCCAATTACTGCCATATTTTTACCTTCTAAAGTTATAGAAAGTAATGTCTGCTTTCAAATTATCTATGATTACAATGGCCATTCTATAGCTGATCATCCTGCTAAAGTTACACACACCTTTTGGAATTTTACACGTGAACATCACTTTAGACATCTCCAAAACCTTTGACAGGTTTTAGCATTGTGCACTTTTAAACAAGTTGCCAGGGCCCCAAACACTCCTTCCAGGTGAAACAGCGATTTACGTGTACTTCTTGCAATTTAGTATACTGTATTCACTGCTCACGATGCGGTCTCCTCTACACTGGGGAGACCAAACGCAGATTCGGTGACCACTTTGCGGAACACCTCCGTTCAGTCCGCAAGCGTGACCGCGAGCTTCCGGCCGCCTGTCACTTTAATTCTCTGCTCCACTCCCACTCTGACCTCTCTGTCCTCGGACTCTTACACTGTTCCAATGAAGCTCAACATAAGTTCAAGGAACAGCAACTAATCTTTCTATTAGGCACTTTACAGCCTTCTGGACTCAACATCGAGTTCAACAATTTCAGACCATAACCTCTGCCCCTATTTTTTCAGATGGCAGCTGTTGATGATTCTGCCATTCCCATTTACACCTCTTCTAGACCCATCTTTTGTTTCTTTACTTGTCCCATTACCATCTCCTTTTGCTTTGTACAATTAAACCTTTTTGTCATTTAATCACTCCTGCCTTCCACCCGATCACAGACCTTCCCCTTTTGTTCTTTCCTCCCCTCCCCCCTTTCCCTGCCCCTGCACTTGCTTAAAATCTGTTACATCTCTAACTTTTTCCAGTTCTGATGAAAGGTCATTGACCTGAAACATTAACTCTGTTTCTCTCCCCACAGATGCTGCCTGACCTGCTGAGTATTTCCAGCATTTTCTGTTTTTATGCCATTATTAAAGTTACATTCATAATTTTGTTTCTTCTTAGATCACTATCTCCTGTAGGTAATGGTTTGTCCACTGATTCTTTTTCCATCAACTGTGGAATTCCCCAGGGTTCCTGTTCCCTCTCCCATTCTATTCCTTCTCCAGATCAATGAACTCCTCCACTCATCAACTGATCATTTGCAGCTTCAAGTGACATGCTGTCAGTGCGCACCCCTTTATTCCCCACATAATACAATGGTTGAATCATTGTAACTTTATATATTTCATGCACTTTGATGGTACAATGAAAACCTTGCTTCTCCTGATTTCTTTAGAGACAATTATTTTGTGCCACAAATCCAAACAGCTGCTACCACCTCTTACCTTTGACAATCCTTAGTCATTCTTCATCTGTTGATATTTGTGACTTAACAATTTCCATATATGAACCATTACTAAACCTGTCTCCAAGATGCTTGATTACCTTTTTTTGTGGTTAAATTTCTTCCCTCTCAACAATTCTTAACTCTGTATAAAGCCATTCTCCTGTATCCTCCCTAGCTTGAGATCAAGTGTCCCTGGGATCACGTGGGCCAATCAAACAAGGGGATTCCATTTACGTACGGAATCCCCATAAGCGTAATAGAAATCCCCAAATAAATAAGAATTCACACCACCTAAATAAAAATGATCACATGTTCAAAATTAATTAAAAGACCCTTTTACTTAAGCAATTAAAATAAAAATTACATTTTAAAACGGGCCAAAGTTTACCTAAACTAATTTTAAATGTATGTGTATGTTTAAATCATTTAAAAAAAATTATTTTCGCATTTATTTTAACCCTTATGCTGGTAAAAGAAGGCCTTATGCCCGCTTTTACCAGGCATAAGGGTTTCATGGGCATTTGCCAGGCAGGAGTTCTCTGCGCCACCAAAAGTGATTTTGTAGTGGATGCGGTGGATCTGTCCAAGTGAAACTTGACAGATTGCAAGTTCCGGGTTTTTCCGCAGGCGCAGCGCATGATGAAACCCGGAACTTGCGGGGCCATTCTGAAGGCTTATGCTGTCGGAAGCACCGTAATTTAAGGCCCTATGTCAATTGAGAATAAATAGTACTGTGAGGGGGGTAAACAGTGATCGTTTCATAATACACTTATGAATTTATCTCAGCATTAAAATTAAATTTACATTTAATTTTCAGCACTTTATTTTTAATTACTTACTTGACATGTACAACAACAACAACTTGCATTTTTATAGCATCGTGTAGCAAAATATCCCAAGGTGCTTCACAGGAGCGATTATCAAACAAAATTTGACACAAAGTCACATATTAGGACAGGTGACCAAAAGCTTGGTCCGAGGTAATATGAAGAGAAGAGATATGAAGGTGCCTGGTATCTATGTCGCACTGGTGCCACTGACCATAACTTGCTCAGGAACTATCGGGTAAGTTCACCTGTGGACTTCTATAATTAGGGGGATAAATAGCATCCTCTGCAGCCAAGAATGAGAATCCTGAAGGGTGTGTTGCCTACCCGGTGCCAGGGTAAGGGATATCTCACGGCAGCTGGAGAGGAACTTGGAAAGGGAGGGTGAAAATCCAGCTGTCGTGGTCCATCTTGGAACAAACAACATAGGTAGGAACAGGGAGGAGGTCCTGCTGAAAGAGTATGAGGAGTTAGGACCTAAATTAAAAAGCAGGACCTCGAGGATAATAATCCCTGGATTATTGCCCGAGCCACGTGCAAATTGGCATAGAAGCAGACAGATCAGGAGAATTAATACATGGCTAAAGGGCTGGTGTGGGAAAGAAGGGTTCCTTTTCATGGGACACTGGCACCAGTTCTGGGACGGGAAGGAGCTGTACCGATTTGATGGGCTCCACCTGCACCGGGATGGGATCCGTGTCCTAGCAGAAAAGGTAAATAGGGAGGCGGCAAAGGCTTTAAACCAGTAAGATGGGGGGAGTGATCTACAAGAAACGTAACCTGCCTAAATATAAATAATGAGTGAAAATTTGTAAAAAACATAGAATAATAATCATGGGGGATCTCAACTACCCTGATATTAATTGGACAGAAAAGGTAGGTAAAGGGGATAAGGGAATGGAGTTCCTACAATGTGTACAGGACTCCTTTCTAACCCAATATGTAAAAAGCCCAACAAGGGAGGATTTGCTATTGGATCTAGTAATGGGGAATGAACCAGAGCAGATAAGAGAAGTAAAAGTAGGGGAACATCTAGGCAATAGTGACCATAATATAATATGCTTTAAGATGATAATTGAGAAGGACATAAGTATGACGAAAACCAGGTTAATAGATTGGAGAAGAGCTGATTTTGAGGGGCTGAGAATAGAACTTGGGGGGGAAAAAATGGGCAACAATATTGGCAAACAACAATGTAGAATAGCAATGGGAAACATTTAAAACGGTGTTCAACAGATTGCAGGAAAAATATATGAAAGGAAAGAACAAACTAAACAATAATGAGACTCCATGGATGAATAAAGCCATAAGTTAACAATTGAGGGTAAAGAAAGAAGCATTCATTAAGTACATAGATAGCAAGGGAGTGCATGATAAAGGAGAATACGAAAAGATTAGGAGAGAAGTCAAAAAAATCAATTAGGGAGGCAAAGAGGAACATTGAAATTAAATTATCAAGGAACATAAAGCAAAATAGTAAAATATTTTACAGGCACATCAATTAAAAAAAAAAAAGGAAAGTTGGGATGGGAATAGGGCCATTAAGGGATAGACAGGATAATACCACAGGTAACAATAGAGAGATGGCAGAAATGGAGTGCTATGATCTTCTAAATTACAATTGGTTGCTTGAATTACCTGAACAGCTTTTTTGCATTTGAGAATTGATTAAGAAATATCATTCAGGTACATATGAAGAACCTACATCTGTGCCATTAGTTTCTTTTAATACCAGTATTATGGGTAATTTTGCAGAAGAACCATAAGTCCTCAATTGCATCATTTTTCTGTAATTCTTAGTAAGACAAATATAACAATGCAAATGGCAAAAATAAATAACCATAGAATGATATTGGGCAGAGCAGCATGAAACCGCTGAGAACATTCACTGTAATTAAATAGGGAGTCATGTAATTAATGCAATTAAAAGAATGATTTCGGCCCTGGGGAGTAGGTCCCTTCCAAAGTCTAACTAATGTTGTTCTGGATCATACAAAGGTAGCTCTACATCACAACAGTGGCAATATGTCTGTTCATTTAAAAAACAATCTTTACCTCTTGGTCTGAATATTAATTTTCCTCATTACAATTATCTTATCACCAAAATCACAGAAATCAAATCTCAAACAGGGAGTAAAGGCATCATAAAGTTACAATTAATTTCTGCGATGGAGAAAAAATTGGGGAAATGGGGAATCAAAGAGTCACTCTAAAGAGACCAGTAATACCTGATGTCTAGGATTCTGTTGCAGTGTAACTTGTGCGCGAGACTTTTATCAGCTGTCCTTTTTAAGATTAAAATTTAACCCTCAACTCCATTCCCCTTTGACAGAAAGTGATAACGTGGAAGCCTGCAGTAACTTGGAGCTGCTAGGCCTTCCTCACTCTATACAGTTACTGGCTTTGTAAATGGCATGTGTACAGCTTTGCTTCTCTGAAGATATGTTTTAATGTTAGCAGAGATGAAGCCCTGCTCTCATAACATTAAAAACATTCCATCCAGATTTTAAAGTTTTGTGGGTGGTCCAATGGACTGCCTGGACACGATTAAAATGCAGCTTTGAGTTGTGTACACCCAGTGTAAAGCCTCAGTGGTGTGATTACTGACTATAGGTGGTCTCTCAGTTGCAATGCATTGCAAGGCCAGACCAGGGCCTGATTCTTGAGTTATATTGATCTTTTTGCATTGATGCACATCGTAAACCACTTTTCATGAACAAGAAAGTGATAGTGTAATGACAGCCTCACAGCACTGATGACAGCTTTAGGTTTACTTTGTGTCAGTTGTTCCATTCAGCTTTAAAAATACAGTTTGAAAAGATTCCAGGCAGTCCACTTCGGCTGCCTTTCAGTTTTTCATGCCAGTAAGTAGGACCATTTTGTCTTCAGTGCTCCCATTGCAAAGCATCACATGTCAGGAATGCATATGGGAAAACTGGGCATATGCTGCCCACAATTTTCCACCCATTCATTTTAATCATAGGAAGTGCCAGCCTGATATTCCGATTTGTGTTTCTTCACACAAAAGTCTACAGCGTGAAAGATAAAAAAAAATTACTCCTTTTGTATTTTTGGATACTTATGACTCAAGTGACACCAGCTAAAATTCTTCCAAGTGAAAAATAATCACCCTCCAATGACCCTTGTGTGAACCAAGAGTATGCAAGCATATATGGTAGCCACTCTTCTCTTGAGTAAACTTGTCATGTTGGCTATGTTCATGGGGAATTAGGAATGTATTCCTTGCCATGGAATATACTTTATAGCTAACTGCCTCGTAACCTGGTCATAACTCAGTCAAAAATGAGCCTTCCATTGAGTTGAACTCTGCATGTGCATCCAAACATTCATGTACATAATTCCTTTGTCTCTGGGCTCAGTGTGTGCCCCAGCGAGATACAGCCAGTAGCATAACTCAATTCTGCCAGGCTGAAGACTATCATTATACTACAGGCATCAGTGAGACTGCAGAGTCTGTAGCCTAGATTTTCTGCTAGAGTTGCACAGGCTCCCCATTTGCCATCCGCCACTTTTGTGATTTTTCTGTCAAAAATGATGGGGATGTGGGCGGGTCTGTTCAAACACCATCAATTGATGGAAATACATCACCCAATGTGATTTTTTGCTCTAGCAATGCTAGACGAGAAATGCCTTGTGCATTCACCATGTAAAATGTTGCAAAAGGTGGCCAAGGCAAAATTTTTAAAAATAAAGGGCCAGAAAGCCAAGGCAGTTTAAAAAGAAAAACCTCTTTTCAATTACACTTAGCCCAGGAGGCTGGATGCCACTCTGTGCTGCTCAAAGTCTGCTGCAGCCAATCTCCATGCCCCTTTCAGGCAGATTCCACAGCGGCGCACTCAAAAAAGATATAAATCACCTTCACCCTGGAACATCGGGCGGAATCAGGAATGCATCCTTATGGTAAGCAGTATTTCCATGGTGTAACAGCTGCACATGTCAGTATTGGTAGAGTGTGAAGTACAGCCAGCAGTTATTCTCTTGGCTACACATACCTAGGGATTCCAGTAAGTTCAGTAACACAGAAGCTCTACGCACGTGAGCTTGGACATGCACGCTGAGCTGCACTCCACTTAGTGTTATGAGAGAGCAGATGGAAGCAGCACCCTTGGCACCGCGCCTGTTGTCGTGCTGTTTGAATTTCTATCCAACATCAAGTTGTGAATGAATCCGAACTTTCTGCAGATCAACATTGGAAAGACCAAGGCCATCCTGTTTGGGTCTCAACAGAAATTATAGCTCTTGACTCCATGCCCTTCCTGGCTGCTCACTCGAGCTTAATCCTGTTTGATCCTGAGCTTCAAGCCCACATCAGATCCATTACCAAAGTCACCTATTTCCACTTCCAAAACATATAGAATCTACAGCACAAGAGCAGGCCACTCGGCCCAACTGGTCGATGCCGGTGTCTATACTCCACACAAGCTTCCTCCCACTCAGCCCCTATATCCCTCTATTCCCTTCTCCCTCATGGATGCATCAAGCCTCCCTTTACATGCATCCATGTTATCTGTTTCAAGCATGCCATGTATCAATGATTTCTATATTCTCCCTGCTTCTGTGTGAAGAAATTCCTCCTAATATCTTTCTTTGATTTGTTAGTGGCTATCTCATGTATATGCCCCCTTGTTCTGGACTCGCCCACAAAAGGAAACAGTTTCTCCACATCCACCATATCGAATCCCTTTATCATTTTAATGACCTCTATCAGGACTCCTCTTAGCCTTCTCTTTTCCAAAGAAAAGAAGCCCCATCCTGCTCTTCATGATCTCCAAGCTCAGCTTCTGCAATGCTCCTTTCATCAGCCTCCCAAGCTGTAGCTTACATAAACTGCAACTCTGCACTGATTCCAAACTCCTTGTTTACAAATCCTGTCAGGGCCTTCTCTACCCAACATCTGTAACCTCCTCAATCCAATCTCACAGCCTGAGTTCATCTAGCTCTGGTGGGCTGTGTCTCCCTCCTACTGTCGGTATATTTGACGGTAGAAACCTTTGGCTGCTATGCCACTGTACTCTGGAATTCTCTTCCTTACCTCCTCTGCTTTGCTGTATCTCTCCCCACCTTCAAAATCCCTCCTAAAAAACCTACCTGGTCACTACCCGAACTCTTCTCCCAACTCCTGCTAGGTATTTGCTCTCTCACGCAATCTGGGTGCAAATCAAATATGCGGCCTAAAAAAATCACAGAATTTTGGGCTAATTACAATACGCCAAAATCTCCTAAATCTTTTACAACTGTCTATCTATCCCTCTGCCCAAACACATCTCTGCCCATAATAATGGCTGTGCCTCCAATTTAGAGCCTTGTATGCAAGTTTCTTGCAGTTGCACTTGCTCAGAGGCTCCATTCAAATTACGGCCAGATTTTCAAGTGCAACAGGCAAACAGTCGTTTTTCTGATGTTTTACTGACTTTTTTGAGCTTTTTTTAAATAAAATTATCCTCAGAGACCTGCTCTGTATTTTCTGTTTCTTTGAATGCATTTTTATGGCAAGGTTATGTTACATTAAAAATTGAAAAGCTTCCCTAATTGCAGGTTCTTAAACATGCTGTACCTGATGTGCATGAATGATGGTTATATGGCTTGAAACTTTAATTTTCATGCTTGTGAAGAAATAATATGGTGCGAGTTCTGCACTTCCCTTGGGCCCAGATTGTTCATGCTGATTTTCGCCCAATAACGCACATCTTGCGTTCAGACATATTCCAATGTGATTCACAGAAAATTGGAGCGTAACTTAACATTGCCTGAATGGATGTATCAAGTCCCACTCCAGAGACTTGAGCAGAAAATCTAGCTGACACTCCAGTGCAGTACTGAGGAGCGCTCCATTGTCTGAGGTGCCGTCGTTTGGATAAGACGTAAAAGATCCCATGGCACAGTTTCAAAGAAGAGCAGGGGAGTTCTCCCTGCCATGGCACTGAAACAGCCCTAATCAAAGTCACAAATGATATCCTATGTAACTGTGACCATGGTAAACTATCCCTTCTTGACCTGTCTGCAGCCTTTGACATGGTTGACCACACCATCCTCCTCCAATACCCCTCCTCCGTCATCCAGCTGGGTGGAACTGCACTCACCTGGTTCCATTCCTATCTATCCAGTCATAGCCAGAGAATCACCTGCAATGGCTTCTCTTCCTCCTCCTGCACCATTGCTTCTGGAGTCCCCCAATAATCTATCCTTGGCCCCATCCTATTTCTTATCTACATGCTGTCCCTCAGCGGCATCATCTGAAAACACAATGTCAAGTTCCACATGTACACTGACAACACCCAGCTCTACCTCACTACCATCGCTCTCGACCCCTCCACTGCCTATGATTTGTCAAGTTGCTTGTCTGACATCCAGTACTGGATGAGCAGAAATTTTCTCAAACTAAATATTGAGAAGACTGAAGCCATTGCTTTTGGTCCCCACCACAAACTCGGTTCCCTAGCCACCAACTCCATCTCTCTCTCTCTCTCTCTCTCTCTCTCTCTCTCCCCACTGTCTGAGGCTGAACCAGACCGTTTGCAACCTTGGCATCCTATCTGACCTTGAGATCAGCTTTCAACAACACCGCCTACTTGCTCCTCCATAACATCGCCCATCTCCACCCCTGCCTCAGCTCATCTGCTGCTGAAACCCTCAACCATGCCTTTTTACCTCTAGACTTGACTACTCTAATGCACTCCTGGCTGGTCTCCCATCTTCCACGCTCCATAAATTTGAGCTTATCCAAAACTCTGCTGCTCGTATCCTAATTTGCACTAAGTCTTATTCACCCATCACACCTGTGCTCGCTGACCTACATTGGCTCCCATTCAATTTAATTTTTTTTTTTTAGAATTCCTCCATGGCCTCACCCTTCCCTATTTCTGTAACCTCCTCAAGCTCTACAACACTCCAGGATCTCTGCGCTATTCCAGTTCTGGCCTCTTGCGCATCCCCAATTTAAATCACTCCACCATTGGCGACCATGCCCTCAGCTGCCTAAGCCCTAAACTCTGAAATTCCCGCCCTAAACCTCTCTGCCTCTCCACCTGTCTCCTTTTAAAACACTCTTAAAACCTACCTCTTTGACCAAGCTTTTGGTCACTTGTCCTAATATCTCCTTATGTGGTTCGGTGTCGAATTTTGTTTGATAATGCTCCTGTGAAGCGCTTTGGGACTTTTTACTATGTTAAAGGCGTTATTTGAATGCAAGTTGTTTTTGGTGTCCTGGCCAATATTTATGCCGCAACCAACATTACCAAAAAAAGAGATGATCTGGTCATTAGAACATTACTGTTTGTGGGAGCTTGCTGTGTGCAAATTGGCTGCCGCATTTCCTACATTACAACTTCAAAAAGTACTTAATTTGCTATAAAGCACTTTTGGACTTCCTGAGGTTGTGAAAGGTGCTATATAAATGCAAATCTTTTTTCTTTATTTTTGGGTCTAACCTTCGGGTTGCGCCCATGGAGAAAATGGAAATGTTTTCCTCCACTACAGTAACTCCCCATGATTTTAAAATTTATTTTCCTGATGAATAGTCCTATGGAAAACTACCAAATAACATTGATTTACTAAGTATAGCTACGGACTGAGTGGATACACCAAAACCAATAGCAAACTATAGGAGAATAAATGACCTCCAAGTGCAACATTTTCTGTGCATTTTTGTACGGTGTTACCTACTGGCTATTGTTCACTGATTTATCGCCTTCCTCCCAGTAGAAATACAAATTTAAGGTGCAGTGTATATTGGAAATAATAAAGAAGCAATTGCTAGCAATGCCTTTAAACCTAACTTCCTATTATAAGTCCATGGTGATTCCCATCCAAAGGGGGAATACATTTTTCAGTAATGTAGTTCTGATGGTCCTGTGTCAGAATGCCTAAAATGTCGCCATCTGGTTTGGGAGAATGAATGACTCCTTTTGTTCATGGAAAAGACCATTCATCGGATCACTGATAAAGAGAGACTTTCATTTATATAGCGCCTTTCATGACCATGGGATGTCCCAAAGCGCTTTACAACCAATTAATTACTTTTGAAATGTAGCCACTGTTGTAATGTAGGAAACATTGTGCACAGCAAGGTCCCGCAAACAATATAGGAATAGCAATATAGTTTTTTGTGATGGTGGTTGTGGGCTAAATATTGCCCAGGACACTGAGGAGAACTCCGCTGCGCTTCGAAACAGCGCCATGGGATCTTTAGGTCCACCTGAGAGGGCAGAAGGGGCTTCAGTTTAATCTCGCATCTCTGACACCTCAGCAATACACTGGAATGTCAGCCGAGATTTTGTGCACAAGTCGCTGGAGTGGGACTTGAACCCACAACCTCTGACTCACAGGCGAGGCGGCTACTCACTGAGCCACAGCATGCTGGGACTGACAGCCCAGTGGGCTCTATTTACGCAAAATCACCTTTTTGATTATAAGAAATCCCATTCGATTAAAACACAGGGCACATTGAAACAATCATACCGTCTGATAAAATGGAGGGGGAGCGATTCCCAGTAAACTATTTTACATGTAAATTGGAGTGTAAACATTAGCTTCCATCCGCGGTATGTATCACACAAAGTGTAAAACTGTAAACAGTTCTGAGAAGTTAGAAACTGGTATATGTCTGGTTATAAAAACGGGAACGTTTATTGTAGCATTCACTTTAACTTTACCCGAGCATTTCCCAAATGAAAGATATTGTAAACTCCAATTTGTGCTAAACTTTCTACTGAAAACAGAGTATCGGTATCGTTTGATTTAATCTGCCCTGATCAGGTTACTAACGATCAATTAAAATAATCTGTGCTTTTCTGTGCAATTTGAAAGCTTGATATATCAATTTCAACCGGGCCTGAGGGTATATGTCTAGTCAACGTCTCTCACTGGGAGCGAGCTAAGTGTCTAATTTAATTTTTTTTACCATGGCCCGAGCCAAAACAAAATTATGACTTTATTTTGATATGTATTCTTTGTTTGTAAAATTATATTAAAAGTATGGGTGATTTGTAAATATTGTCAATTAGAACTTTTCGCTTTATTTGCATTTAATCCTGAGATGTGGCTGGGAAATTGTTCATGAAAGGCTCAGGTCCAGGTCCAATTAGCTGTAACTGCAGAACTGACTTGTCAAACCCCACTGAACGTTTTTCAGGAATAATTCAGTTTGTGCGTACGGGGAAACATGAGGGCTCCCTGGCACTTGAAGGATGTCAGTTTAGTTGTGATTTGAATTATATGCCTCTGTTCTGTTGCAATATACCGAGACATTTCCCTGCTTTTTGTCAACCCCGCTTTCTTGCGAAGATATACCATTTTTGCATAAAGTTTTTTTAAAATCTCCAACTTACGAGGTCTGTGCAAGAAATATCGGTAGCACCTTAGAAACCGGAGGTTTTTTTTCCTGGCAAAAGTTAGGAAAGCCTGTTTTTTTTTTAAAGGAGATGTTATTGTTTGCAGTACTGGATGTTAGAATGTCGGTTCAAAAGCATCAAACAAATGTTGGTGAGCGTTTTATCAGTGTGCAGTTTAAAAATGACTGTACATTTTAGACCCGTGGTTATGTGTTTAGTTCAATGTACTTGTTGCGAGGTTTGAGAGGCTGGTTGGCGGCTGCGACTTAATAAATAAACACTAATGGCAGCGTTTCTTCGACAGCTTGTTTGCTGCTGTTCAGAACGCTGAGCTAAGCACACACTTCAACACCCATAAAACCCAAACAATCGGGGAGCCCGATGCCAACGTTAATGAAGCGTTTGGTGACGATTCTCCAAATAAAGTTACCGTGAAAATACCTTACAAAAAAAATAAGGAGCCAGCAAAGGCTATTTGGACTCATCCGATGATTCACTCGCTACATCTGCCCAGGTTCCTCGCTCAGGCTGTCCGATGCTGTTTCCATAACTTTTTGACGTGTTATTTGTTTACTTCTGCAAAATGATTGTCTTTGCTGTGACATTTGGAAGTGCATTTATACACCAGACCTGTCTCGTGCTTTCAAATTCCTACTTGTCTCATCCCTTCAAGTAGTTGGCTTCCAGCCCTGACCCTGCAACAAATATTTTGTAACCCGCTGACAAAGCTCGGGCTGTTAATTCCAAGAACGTCAGCTTCCATTTCTTGGAAAACAAAATTTCCTAACGACCTCCAGTTGTGTTTTCTTGTTCTGCCCTTTGCAATATTTATGAAGATATAATTATATCCATGCTATAAATTCCCCTGTTTAAAATGTTTGTATCCTATCCACCTCGGCTTTCCTTGCCTCGAGAGCCTCAGCTTGTTTCATTGTTCATGAGGCTGAAAGCAGGAACCGTTCTGTTCCCTTCCCCTCCCGCTTAAATGTCAGTTTACTTTTTCAAATTTATATTTTCGGTTTCATTTTTGTGCTCCTCAAAGGGCCAGTCCTGGGGAATGGGACATTTCGTGCTCAAATCTAACAGCAAGCACTCCGGTGTCATGTGTTCTGATGAAAGGTCATCGACCTGAAACATTGGCCCAGATTTTGGGTTATAATGACTGCAAAACTCTCGGTGTTCACCATCATTACCCCTCTGAAACTGAGCGCATGTGCAGAAATCCTGATAGGATAGCAAAATACTGCGGATGCTGGAAATCCGAAATAACAACAGAAAACGCTGGAAAAACTCAGCAGGCCAGGCAGCATCCGTGGAGCGAGAAACAGAGTTAATGTTTCAGGTCGAAGACCTTTTGTCAGAACTGGAAAAAAGCAGGAAATGAAATAGATTTAAAGCAAGGATAAAGCTGGGAAAAGGGGGAGGGGATGAAAGAACAAAAGGAGAGATTAAGATACATTGAGAGACATTAAGAGATAATCAAGGCAAGAGGAGGTGTTAATGTGCCAGGTTGAGGCTAAATGAAGTGTGAAATGCACTGGCAGAATGAAGGACAGCTGCCAGCTTCTGGGAGGGAAAAAAAAGGGGGGGACAAACAAAAGGGTGGATGAAAAAATAAAATATAAATGTGATAGGGGCTGAGGTTATGATCTAAAATTGTTGAACTCGATATTGAGTCCAGAGGGCTGTAGGGTGCCTAAACAAAAGATGAGATGCTGTTCCTCGAGCTTACGCTGAGCTTCCGTGGAACAGTGCAATAGGCCGAGGACGGTGAGGTCAGAGTGGGAGTGGAGCGGAGATTTAAAGTGACAGGCCACCGGGAGCTCGGGGTCCCCCTTACGGACTGAACCGAGGTGTTCCGCAAAGCGGTCACCCAATCTGCGGAAATCCTGATGTTACGGTCAGTCATTCACTGCTTTGCCACAGGTTGCACTATGGAACTCCCCAGAGCCAGCAATCAGTTGAAATCACATATATAAGGACGAAAACTTCCCCTTTTATGATGCAATATCACTGTTTAAAAAAAAAACCCTAAAACTTTAAGCCTTGTTGAAAGAGGTGTAACTGGCTTTTTAACAGAGTACTGACTGCTGAACAATTGTTCTGGCCCTGAAAAACTAATTTTATATTTGTGGGATGTCAATATTTTCCATTTATATGATTTAAGAATTACAAGTTTTTAATTTTTTTAAAGTTTATTCATGATATTTCAGCTTCTACCTTAATCACATGTGTATGTCCCAATCTTTATTTCACACTCTCAAATTTATAAAAAAGTTAAATTAGAATCTGTGCATTTTACTTCCTGGTTTGCTGTCTGTGAGAATTCTTCAATGTGAAGCTGCTTAGCCTGCTTGATGACATCACTGTTGCTAAATGTTTAGGATTCGCTTGATTTGGCACCAGATTCAAACAAAGGTCGGGACAGCTCAAATTGACGCCACAGAGATCACTAGATCTTTGTGGGCAGCTTTCTTCGAGGTCAGCGGCGCGCGTCAGTGTTTCGTCGCTGACCACAAATTCTGGGCCATTAACTATGTTTTTCTCTCCACAGATGCTGCCTCACCTGCTAAGTGTTTCCATCATTTTCTCTTTTTATGTCAAGGTATTGCACAGATTTAGAGTTAAACTGCCTCTATTCTGTCCCAGTAATGTGCATTAACTTCCACATCAAAGGAGTGCTAAATACTGATCAGTGTGATTTTTTTTTTTCCCCATTTTTCACACCAACCATTGTTGTGGCCTATCTGAGATCACTCATTTGTGGTTAATTGTGTTGTGAACTGAAGCCTATTAGGAAATGTGTTGAAAATGGACCAAATCATTTCATGTAACGTCAGCAAAGAAAGAAGATACCCATCTCTTCAGTTCAGGCTGGTTTTAAGACCAGCTTTCAACAGTCAAAGGCTAGTTTGTTGACCAAGTGCGTCACCCACTGGCTCAGCAAAAGTACCCTTGATCATAGAGACACATAAGCAGATCTTATTGGGAAATAACATCCTGTGACTGTGAGTTACTAACATTTTCCATATGTATATTTTACTCCTGGAGTTATTTCTTTGTTTCTTGTGATGAACCTTAAAATGTTTCTGTTGTGGTTGTATTATTTTCTCGCTTATTTCTTTGCAGCTTTATCTTTGCAACAGTAAAGTTTGTACTTTGGTTATCGAGAATATCAGCCTTACTATTGTTGCACTATTTTTGCCCTTTGCAAATGAAATGTTGAATTTAATGTAGTCACTTGTAACCAAGTATTCCCTCATTTTCAGGTTGTTAACCACATTCTGTACTTTGCAAAGTAAAAGATCCAGTTCAGAACATAGCCAAGAAGCAGCCCAGTACTAGCTTTATACAATTAATTTTTCTATTTTGCCACAAAATCCCATATTTCTAAAAAGTTCAAATCTACCTTTGGTTATTCTCTAGTCTGTAAATGGAGTCATTCTTTGAATAATTAATTCATTAACTGTTTTTGAGTGACACTCATGTTTTTCTTGCACGATTGCCATAGAAATGCAAACTGAAACATTACTACAACATTGTCCTCTTAATTCTTCTACTCTAGATTTTTGCTTCATATTCAAATATATCCTCACCCAGTCAATAAATTCCTTCCTTATTTACCCCTAGTCTAAGTTATCTTTTTATGAGATCGACTATGTTATTTTGTGGTCTCCCAGACTCGTTTATTTAGATATAGGCCGCCCTTAGAAAAGAACCTTTGCCTACCCGAGAAAACTTTGTGCAAATAAACAAAATCATTCTTGTATCCATCATATGTTAAGCCATTTAATTACAATGAAGAGTACAGAAAATATTATGTTGCTTTCCTTATCATCAAAATCTTGTACAATGTCTTTTTTTTAGTTTCTTAGGCTGTAGATATTTAATTTTACAATTTGTTTATCCCTATCTGGACTATTAGTACTCATTAAGAGGTACCTTCAGGCAGGAGAATTTGGAAAATTGCGAGTGTATTCTTGGCACAGTGCCTTGACTAGTTAAATAAGAAGGTTAAGGGGAGTGAGTGGTGCAGTGGGTTACATACTGCACTTTAATTTCTAGAGCCTGGGTTTGAATCTAGTCCAGACTGGTGGGACAGAAGTTTCTTTTCTCTATTAACTGTGCAGGCTCTACATGAAATGAATTTGGGCAGTCTTAAACCAATTCCCAATGTGAGGCTACAACTGCTCCTAAATGACACAAGAAGTGTTTGTGTGTTCACTACTTGCAATGAAATCATAAGGAACATAGGAAATCTTCCTGTTATGTATAATGTTGCTAACGCATCGGATCCAGAGGAAATGTTCCCCATTGTTGGAGAGGAGAAAACCGTTGGATCCAGGATGTCTTTTGATGCTGACATTGAATGACAAAATTTGAAAAATTGTTCCATTCCCCAGCACTGAAACCTTTCACACCAAGAAATAAGTGTATTAAAATTGTTTGGTCAATCAGGCTGTTTTCACAGTAGTTCCTTTGGAACAAGTTAACTGTTGAGTCTTTTATAGCTAGGTTTTGCTGCTGTGTCCACATCACTATGAACAGAAATGTAGAACCAAATCTCAATATAGAGACACTTGCACTGCCTTGCTTCTAGAAAGAATTCTTTAAGGTGGTGAACTTGAGATGAATTTGCAATGTGTCACCTCAAGCCTACCGCTAGGAACCAACAGAAAACCTCATGAATATCACTGACACTTCTCAGTATAATAATGACATTCATGTTTAACTCACTTGATTAGATGGACTCTGATGATCTACCGATAGGTAAATATCTTTTGTGCTAGCTGGTAATAGTGCTATATATGCTGTATAAACTGGTTTCCTCCAAATTGCAGAATGTGATCAGTCCCATATCCCAACAGGTATATAAAGCATGATATAATCATGTCCTGTACTGCATGGTGGTGCAATGCTACAGAATCTGAGGATCACTACATGGTCAGTGTAGCAGGGTTGATACAAGTTGGCACATCAAGAACAGCAGCTAGAACCCAGGCAAGTAAGTATAAAGGGAAAATTTGGCACTAAGAGTTATTCATTTTTTAATCAGTTATGCTTGCACCTAGAGGCAACAAGTTGACTTCTTGTTCTTCATGTTCTTCAATGTGGAGTGACTGTCAGGAGTGTGTAGTTGCTGTTCCTGCTCTTTCAAAAGGAACGAGCAGAACATCAAACAAAGAGAAGTTTGCTACAGAAAGGAGGAAAAAAAGCACTATGCATTATGTTGCAGAAACACTGCCACAGTGTCAAGGCAACACATGGCAGGGGCAGGTGAGGTATGGGACTAAGAACACTGGAAAGCTGGTAGGACAGCACAAGGTAAATTGCCAGGTGAGCAGCAGGCAGGCTTGGCCAAGAAAAGATATAGAATGAGACAAGCTTCTGCTGAACGCGGGGTGAAGATTGGAGAGAGGAGAAGAAAGATAAGGAGACCATGATCATTTAAGAGCAGGTCTACAAATCAGTCTTTTGGGGGGAATACACTACAATACCTTAAAGAAACAGACTTTGAGAATTAGATGGTGCTGTGGGTTGAACCAGGGCTTGTCATGTCTAGGCCCTGGTTCAGTACTAGATTGGATAGGTGCATAAAGGAAAGGAGGATAAAGGGTTTTGGGAACAAGGCAGGTAAATGTGATTAGGACTATTTGCTTGCATGGTGAGTAAACACTGACATCAAATGGCCTGTTGAAACTTCTCAGTATTAATTCCAGCAAAGACTGATGAGGGTAAAGTCTCCTGTGTCTGCTGACTGTAAGGGGCCTATGTGAAATTAGTTTGGACAATCTCAATTCAGTTCCTAGCAAACATGGGCCTACAGCACAAAACTTGGCACTAAATGGTAATCTCATTCAGAGAGACCACAGGATGGCTAGTGTGAGAAATGGAAAAAATGTCCCATTGATGCAGAAGGGAACATCTGGGGTTGGGGCTGCGACACATTGGTGGGGCTGAGTAGAGGGAGCTTTACTCTGCATCAGGCTATATTATACCTGACCTGGGATTGATTGCAGCTGACAATAATGGTTGGAGCTGCGCTCTTCCATTCTGCTGAGCACTGACACCAACGGAAACATCTAGGGACATGGTTAATTTATACATTACAATATTTGTGCCACCGTTGAGTTGCCCACCTCTGGTGGGAGAGAGGGAAATGGTGGCATCACTGACTGAAGATTTTTTTTAAAATTCAAAAATGTTGCTGTCTTGTTGTGTAATCGATTGCACTAGGAAAGATGGCCCTTTCAGTTTTAATCCTACTCTCCTGATTTAGCAATGATGGATGCCAGGTATACCCCAGCATTCCTGATGCCCAGCATTGCTAGGGCATTAATAATGAGAAATCCATTGGATGATGCTTTCCTGTCATTAAAATCTTATTTAAATATTTCTGCCAACATATGGGTTTGGATGTATTAAATATCTGCTGTCCCTTCAAATGCGGTGGTGAGCACTGGAAGCTGGTGGGTTGGTTATCCAACCCACGTCCTGTCTTTGACCACCCCACGACTGCCAAAAATTGTGTGGTAGTGCTGTACAAAATCTGCCCTCAGTACATGAAATGGGAAGAATTCCATGCACCAATACTAACAATCCATCACCTTGATATATAGAAAAATTTAAAGCAAAAATAAACAAATATGAAGCCGACTGACATCTTAACGGAATGATTTAGCTGTAGAATATTTCATGATCCTATTGATTTTAGGCAAGACAAATATAGCAACAGCTGGAACTAATTCAGGTAACAGTTATTTAGAAATAACTGTGTAATAATTGCCAGCAGTTTACTTTGTACCTGACAGGTTTAATATTGTATAGCCCAGGCACAGCTCAATTCAATATTAGTATTAAAAATGGGGACTGCAAATGCTGGAAATTTTAAATAAAAGCAGAAGATGCTGGAAACACGCAGTAGCTTCATCAGCATTTGAAAGAGAAAGGTAGGTTAACATTTCAGCTGTACTTCTTTGTCAGAATTTAGTGGTAGTGAGTTGTATTTATTCGTGTCCATATCCCTCCGGAACACTTATTACATTTAAGAACATTCAAGGGTGAGAAAAAGCCATTTGGTCCATTGAAGTTCGTTCCTGAAAGTCATTGCACACCAATTCCCTTCCACAGGCCTTGACTATAGATCATTTACACTATAATGCAATATATCCTAACCTCTTTAATTACTGAGAAGAATTGTTCTGGAAAATTGTCATTGTGTTCTTTTTGAAAGCTTTTATGATGTTGGTACACATAGTGACCAGAGCAATTTACCTCTCATAGATACTTAAAAAGGATAATATTTGTTTAATTTCAGAAATTGTAGTCAACTGGATTTCTAGTCATGCCTACATGGTTGACTGACAGCTTTGAAAAATAAAATACAACATTTATATTATAGTCCAATAATTTCAAGTAATTTGAGCCTGAATTGTTTTATTTTATTGAAGATTTTAATAAATCTTGCCAAGATGAGAGTTATCAGTGCTCAGGAATGCAATGGTTACTCACTTCTTGTATTGCTTGTCCATATCAAGCACTGTCAGGGAGATATGGGTGACATTCAGAATACAGCTACATCAACACTACCTCAAAAACTTTGAAGCATGCTTAGCATGGCATTTGCTTTCATTCTATTGGCCACCCAGGTGGACTATCTGAGTGATACTGCCAGTACCAATTAGTGCTGTACTATTGTCAGTTTTGTGTTGTAATTTAATGCCCACTAGACCAGGAACTGGCTTGAGACCACCTAAACTTATTTTACTTAGTCTTTGTTTGTTGTAAATATTCTAACATGACCCTCAAATGCCAAAAACATATGCAATAGAATTCAATATTGAACTATAGACACAATGGCCCGTAATTTTTGGTCAGCGGCGATGCAATGGCAATCGCCACTGCCCTCGAAGAAAGCTACCCACAAATCTAGCAATCTCTGAGGTGCAAACTTTAGCTTTCTCGATGTGTATTTGATTGCAGCACGATGAAAAGGGAATTCCTAGCGTAGTGCAGCATTGACATCATCATGCTGTCTAAGCAGCCAATCACATTGAAGAATTCTCACTGACAGCAAACCAGGAAATTAAAAGCACTGATTATCTGCACATTTTAAAAATGTTACAGAGAGCGAAATAAAGATTGGGACATACACATGGGGTTAAGTAGAAGCTGAAATATCATGAACAAACTTAAAAAAAAAAAAAAATTGTAATTTTTATCATTAATGGAGAAATTTGACATTCCACGAATATAAAAATTAGTTTTTCAGGGCCAGAACGATTGTTTAGCAGTCAATATGATGTTAAAACCCCAGTTACACCTATTCCAACAAGGCTTAACATTTAATGATGTGGAGATGCCGGTGTTGGACTGGGGTGGACAAATGTGAGAAGTCGCACAACACCAGGTTATAGTCCAACAGTTTTATTTGAAATCACAAGCTTTCGGAGCGCTGCTCCTTCGTCAGGTGAAGTGAAGAGATGTATATAGGCACAGCATATATAGTCAGAGAACACTGCCAGATGATTACAGTTAATCTTTCTAACTGCCCTTTATCACACCTCGGCAGAGAGATAATCACAGCAATCAAAGGTGTGGATGGTGTCCAAACAGGTCAGTCAGGAAAACATTACATCAAAGACAATGAGGTGGGGTCACAAGGGGTCAAATGTGGCAGATGCTGGGGTCTGTATGGAAAACAAAAAACTTTTTTTGCTGGAAATCACAGCAGGTCCGGCCGCATCTGTGTAGAGAGAACAAGCCAACGACAACGCGAGTCTGGATGACTCTACGTCAGGTAGGGTTACATGTAGCGTGACATGAACCCAAGATCCCGGTTGAGGCCATCCTCATGGGTGCGGAACTTGGTTATCAGTTTCTACTCGACGATTTTGCGTTGTCGTGTGTCTCGAAGGCCGCCTTGGAGAACGCTTACCCGAATGGGGTGTTTAACAGCGACGTTAGCATGGAAAAGCTCAAGTTTTTGTCAGTTCAACTGATTGCCGGCTGGGGTGGCGGGGAGGTAGTCCACAGCGCAGCCTGTGTCGGAGCAGGGAATGATTGATCGCAACTTCAGGATTTTCGCATTTAGCTGTGCATGCGCTTAAATCCTGAAGTTACGGTCAGTTTCAGAGGGGTAATGACGGCGAACGCTGACAGTTCACCATCATTACCCACTGCAAAATCCTGGCCATTATAGTGTCTTTCTGCCATTGCGGGTGGGTACAGTACAGGTGCTACCAGAAAGCTAGATAAATGTCTATTGCCCAGCAAAAGAGAAGCCAAGGTTTGGCTTTTGTCGACAATGTCCTTTTGGCTAGAACATGGGTGTTGTGTTGCAGCAGTTTGTAACCAAAAGCACAAATCCAGTTGGTGATTGCATTTATCCCCACATTCCGAGAGGTGAGCTGTGCTAAGTACGCTTCTGTGTTTCACCGAGATGCGAGTGCTAATGGAGCTCGACCAATATTTCGTTACAAGTCATTTACAAGTAAGAAAAAATCGTGGGCGTTTTTAACCATATTTCAGCAATAATGAAGTACAACTCAAACACCGCGGGTAATCTGCAATGCACAGAAAGCATCCGATAGCATAAAATCTTAATACCAACAACAAAAACTCCGTTTCAGTGTTTTTTTTTTGTTAGTTTCATTTTCAGAAGAGTAACCAAACTAATTGTTTTGCTAGGCAGGCGGCTAAGTTGCTTGAATCAACGCCCTGCACGCTTACAAAGACAACTGCTGAGTGTCATTGGCGTCAGTCTTGTTCGCGTTCACAATCCCTGTTTAGTGAGGGGTGGGGATTCTGCATTGTAGACAAGATTTTCATGTAAAGTAACTGATCCGTAAATAACTTTTGAAAATCCTGGCGAGCTGGCTGCGTCTGCGATTATTCAACGATGAAACCCCACAGCAGAGTAATTGAAGGCCATTTTAAGACAGGTGGCGGTGTTATAATGGGCTCGGGTGGAGTTTTACTGAAGTTGGCTCGGTGGTGTTCGAAGATGTGACGATGTTCTCGCTGTGATCTCAATGCGGATATATTTATCAGGGATCCTGCAGGTTAACTGGACTTTTACATATAAAAGTAAAACCCTTTAACCAGTTAGAGACTGAAGAACATTTAGAATTTCTGGAAAACAAATAATTGAAACCCCCCGCCCCCCAAAAAATGTTGTCCTACAAATAAAGGTGAATATATCTGGAGGTTGTGTGAATACTATTGAAGGACTAGGAGGTGCTAGATGTAAAAATGAATGAAAATAGCTGTGGTTTAAAATAAAAATGGAAAATCCCGATCTATGCAACAGGCATCGAGCAGTTAAATCTTGGTGTGCGAGCTCTTCTTAAAGCGTGTTATGATTGTTAAATTGAAGGCATGTGGGGTGGGGCGGGAGAACACACGCCTTAAATGTAGTGTGCAGATGCATCAGTCGGATCGGGATGGGTTCAGAACATGCTGAAGTCAAGTGGTGGCACTGTTTGGCAAAATACTGACTTCAGACCACGTGAAGTGAGTGGAGCCTGATTTAAAACCTGACATATAACATCGCCTGCAGCTCATTGCCTCACAAACTTCCATCGGAAGCAAAAGACTTTTGCAGCTTGTCCAGGGATCCCAGCCTGGGTGGCAAGCGTTTATACAGTCCCCTACTCCTCTCGATTGAAGTACTGTGCATCGTTTTATTTCGCTGACCATTGCCTATATCTTTTTTTTTTCTTGCACGATGTTTCTATTTAGTAATAAAGCAACTGTTTTCATTTTGTTTTATGTCTCCACAGCTGGCGGCCGCTAAGGAACTCCTGGTCAGGCTCCATCAGTGAGGCTTGCCGGCTGGATTGCCATTGCTGTGATTTATTTATTTTTGGTATAACATTTGGTTGTGTGTGTGTGTTTATCCCAGTTTTCCCCAGAACATTCTTCCACTTTTCCGCGAGGAATGATGAATAAGCAAGTCCTTTCTGATCACAAGCTGGCATCTGTTGCTCCAATGAAAGAGTGCAACGACGTGGAGAGGAAGGACGTGGAGCTGGTTCTGGTGAAGGAGCACAATGGGGTTCAGTACACAAACACTGCCCTCCTCGGCAATCCCCCCCCGTTCACCGGCGCCGACAGAGAGGGAGAGGACCGGGAGATCTGGGGCAAGAAGATCGACTTCTTGCTCTCTGTTATCGGCTTTGCCGTAGACCTGGCGAACGTGTGGAGATTCCCCTTTCTCTGTTACAAGAACGGAGGCGGTGAGTGAGACTTTTCTCTCTCTCTCTCTCTTTCTTTTCCATTTCTGCTTGAATTGGTTTGAGGCACGATTCACGTTGAGCCCAGCGGCTGGTTTGTTTTAAATTGAAACCTGTACAATATCCAGCTGTGATTTCTGGGTTATGTGCTGTTGGTTGACGACCGTGCGTTTTTAATGTTAGACTGAGCCGATGCTTTGCTACTGTTGCACCTCCCCATCCAATATAGTGTCAGATAACCCAGTTTGGGTCCAATCCTACTATCTGACGGTCCCAGAAAGGCATTCCAACCCAAATAAATCGCCCTACCGTTTATTTAAGAGCATATGCGCTCGCCTGATGGACCCGTCACTTCTTTTGACGAAGTGTGGGGGAGAGAGCAGCTCTTTCACCGAGCATTAACTGTGCTGCGATTTTTAAAATGATGAGGATTAGTAATTTCTGATAAAATGCTTCTCCTCGCTCAGATGGTGTCCTCTGGGACCGGGGACGGATATCCGAATATAACCCAGGGATAGGTAACTAAAGTTGACATATTATTAAAGTTCCGATTGTCTCTGCCTAGTCCCCGGTGGGATCACGGAACCAACCTTCTCCAGTTCGACTGCTCTCCTGGGGCATGCGAAGAATGGAGATGTCTGCCATGTCACTGAAGTGATAGTTCTAACTTTTCATTGGTGAAATGTTACACCATATCTGACCTGGACCAGATATGTACAGGAATCACTGGTTACCACAAAATGATACTGTGCCATTTCCCCCGACTTAGTAAATAAACAGATTGTATTCTTCCTGTTTATAGGTGCATTCCTTATTCCTTACTTGTTCTTTCTGTTAATCGCTGGAATGCCCCTGTTTTACATGGAGCTAGCATTGGGACAGTACAATCGAGAGGGTGCTGCTACCGTCTGGAAAATCTGTCCCATCTTCAAAGGTGGGGATGTTATTTATGTCATATCAATAGAAGAACGCATATTAATTTACATGTGGTCTGCTTGTATTCACGTAGAATTTTAGTAAGATCACAGGAAAAAATTGTTTTTTGTACTTAATAATACACTGCAGTTTTTTTTCATATTCACAAGGTGTGAATTACACTCAAACATGTGATATATATTTGAATCTAGCACTGAAAGCAGGAAGTATATTATTATCTGTCTGTCCCTGGTCAGTAAGTTTCTGTTAATCACAGATCTTGTGGTGTTTTCGTATCTTCACACTCTTCCCTTGGAGAATAATGTGAAGTGGTGGAAGGATCTGCAGGCTGATTAACAGGCCGACAGGTCTCCTTCCATGGCTGTGGAATCTTTGTATCAGCCGATCGAGTGGTTAGTCCTATAGGCTGGAGGGTTTATGGGCTCCCACAACCCATGTGATGGAGACCACCCACACTCCGAGTAGCCCGCTGGATGTCAATCCAGAATTCAGAACTGGTCTCCACGTGCCAAGACCATCTGGAACGGGATTCACCACCCTACGTCTTGTGATGTAGAGGTGGCAATACTACCATTGAGCCAAAGGCCTGCTCCACAGATCTTGTTTGGAGTGTTTATATTTTTATATCTTAAAAATAAGTGTTTAAACATGTTCATTTCTAGTCTAATTAGATTGTGTTCAATGCAGACAATGAGACTTGAATGGCTGTTAATTTGTGGAACATGACTTCCATTAATTAGAAATGTACTCATTGTTTATTAACATACATGCCTATCAGAGAAGTGAACCCAATGATACTTTGTACAAACCCATGTTTCCAAGTATTCAAGTGTTCTGCATTGAACAGTTTTATTGGGGACAGAAGTTATGCAGCAAAATTCTATTTTACTGTCATCTGAAGTGTACTTTAGCTGGTTGAAAAATTAAATCATTTAAAAAAATGCCCTCATTTGCCAGAACTACTTTTTAAGCAGAAATATCCAGTTTCTAGAAACACCTTAGGCAAGTAGTCAGCAACAAACTGATGACAAATTCACAGTTTCAGCAAAAGTTTGCTCTTGCTCCTGCTTAAATTGTACCTCCTGATGGTTTGGTGGGTAAATGCACTGTAGGGTGCGGCACTGCGGCACTGAGCCACAGCCTTGGAATTTCCGATCTGGCAGGAATCCTGTCTGATTCGTGGCAGTGCAACCTTTGCAGCCTACCCATCCCTCAGTACCTTGATCCCAGTGGGTATTTTGGAGTCGGCCTCACCTTTAATTTTGTGGCAGGCTCCCAGTGCTTTTACCCTGTCCGTCCCCTGGAGGGAAACCGCTTCAGGACATAGGAACAGGAGTAGGCCATTCAGCTCCTTGAGCCTGTTCCGCCATTCAATGAGATCATTCCTGATCTGTACCTAACTCCATCTACCTGCCTTGGTTCAAAATCCCTTAATATCCTGGGCTAGCAAAAATCTATCGATCTCAAATTTAAAATTATTAATTGAGCTAGCATCTATTGCTTTTTGTGGGAGAGAGAGCCACACTTCTACCACCCTTTTGCGTGAAGAAGTGTTTCTTAACTTCTCTCCTGAATGGCCTGGCTCTGATTTTAAGGTTATCTCCCCTTGTCCTAGACTCCCCCACCAGTGGAAAAAAAGTTCGCTCTATCCACTCTATCAATTCCTTTTCAAAACCCATGAAACTTCAACCAAATCACCCCTCAATATTCCAGGGAATATAAGCCTAGTTTATGTAATCTCTCATAATCTAACCCCTGGAGTCCTGAATCTGCACTGCACTCCTTCCAAGATCAATATATCCTTTCTAAGGTGAGGTGCCAAGAACTGTACACAGTGCCCCAGATCTAGTCTAATCAGAGCTTTGTATAGTTGTAGCAAAACTTCCTCCCCTTTTATATTCTAGCCCTCTAGTTATAAAGGCTAACATTCCATTAGCCTTTTTGATTTTTTTTGTACCTGACTACAACATTACAACATGTACAATGACCCTGAAATCTCTTTGGACCTCCACTGTTCCTAGCTTTTCACTATTTACCTGCCACACCATAGCATAGCTGGAAGGTGCTGGCTGATTTTGCCGGGGGGGGGGGGGGTGGAAATTGTAATTTTAAATTTTATTTTTACATTTCTCACTTTCCTAATGCAATCAATTACACTAGGCAATGCGACCATTTCACTTTAAAATCCACTTCTGCTGTGTTGGATGGCAGCAACACCATGACGATGATGTACCTGACGCCCAGTGTGCTAAAGCATTCTGATATTAACATATATTTTATTTGAATATGCCACCCAAATATGAATGGAAATATTCCAGCGTCCCCCATCAGTTCCAGCAAAAAAAGTTCAATAAGCGGCGGAGACCAGGCCCCAGCCATGTTTCTTGCTCCCACCTGCCCAGAAACCACCACAAAATAGTGGCATTTCTGTGGCAAATTCTGGCCATCCAGCCCAGAAAATCCCAGGTAAAATCAAGCTGAGTTCGCTAATTGCAGTCATTGGCTTCAGTAGGAGCATTGCATTTGGTCTCACTGTCTCTTGGTTATGGAGCAGTGAAATCAGCCAGGATTCTTGCTATCCAATAAGCCCATGGTGGAAAGTGTGTGAATGGCTGCACCAACTGTTATGCGTATCACAGTTAAACAGCTTGCCAACACTCAATCTTTAGGGTCTCACATGAAGAATGGCCAGAGGGTTGTATATACCCATGGAACTGTATCGCAATAAGAGCCAGTGAGTGCATTCAAGAGACAAAGGAGAGAAAATTGGGTAGAAAAAAACTTGTATTTCACATATATATATATATATATCTTCACTATTTGTAAAACTTACACTCCCCTATGTGCTGTTTTCAATTTTTAAAGTTGTAAAGGCACTAAAAATCAGCCCTTTGACACATCTTACAAAAAAGTTCTATAGTAAGAGAGTCTTTGAATATTTTTGAAATAAATAGCGTTGGTTAGGTTCTATTAGGCACCTATAGAATTATTCTATAGTTTTTTAGGAAGAGCAGATGAATTTGAGCAAAAATATGTTGGAGTGAAGTCTATTTCAGTGCAACTGTGATAAAGTCAAATATGGCTCAGTTCATTTAACACACATCTCTGTTGCAATGAAAAATATTAACATGAGATCAAAACCCTCTTCTTTAAGATCCTAATTCGGACATCATAACTGAATTGCCTGGCCAATATATAAGAACATAAGAATTAGGAGCAGGAGTAGGCCATTTGGCCTTCGAGCCTGCTCCGCTATTCAATAAGATCATGACTGATCTTCTACCTCAACTCCACTCTTTCCTGCCCTATCACCATATCGCTTGATTCCCTTAGTATCCAAAAATCTATCAATCTCTGTCTTGAATTTTTTCTGTGTTTATATTGTGAATTCTGGGAGATTCTCTCACAGCTACCCTACCTGAAGAAGGAGCGACAGCTCCGAAAGCTTGTAAAATTAAATAAATCTGTTGGACTATAACCTGGTGTTGTGCGACTTCTCATTTTTGTCCACCCCAGTCCAACGCCAGCATCTCCACATCTTGAATATACTCAACAACTGAGCATCCACAGCCCTCTGGGCTAGAGAATTCTAAAGAGTCACAACCCTTGAGTGAAGATCACCTTTTTTTTTTAAACTGTAGGGAATATAGGTCTAGTCTACTCAATCTCTACTCACAGGACAATCCCCTCATCCCAGGAATCAGTCTAATGAACCTTCATTGCACTCCCTCTAAGACAAGTATATCCTTCCTTGGGTAAGGAGAACAAAACTGTACACAGTAGTCCAGGTGTGGTCTCGCCATATTCTTGCCCTTCTTCCCTTACTGAAGTTACTTCCTCAATGGATAAGGGCATTGACCTTCATGGCTGCAAACCAAGCCAGTAACTGTTCAAATCTTTGAAAACAAAAGTAATGTATGACATTTTGCTCATCTATGGAATTGTACAAGGGCTGAAGACACTTAGTCATTTTGAGAAGATAGAGTCTCTTACAAGGAATGTTATTGGACAAATTCATTGCTGAGGTCCTCGAAGAATTTGCATCAGTTTCAGCCAATGGGTTGTACCTGTAAACTATATGAAGTCAAAGAGATTTGTTTTCTTTTAAAAGTCTGGTGAACCCATATTGTTCTGTGTGGCACCTTGAAAAAGGCACAGTGATGGCCCCAAAATTTTGATTCAGTGAAGCAAATTTGAAGAAGGGACTGCATGCTATGACAATTTAACTCTTATGAGATAGAAAAAAACATGCCAATTGCAGTAGAGTGCTCCTTAGAGCTTGGGAGTTGAGGCACATTGTTAGCGCAGATTAGAGGAAGCTTTACTTTCTATCCACACCTGACATTTCTGTAAATTTTGGTTCTAGGCAATGGAAGAAGTATAGCTTGAATACCCCACTGAGTAAGCAAGTGTATCCATTGACTATAAAAAAAAAAATGCTGGAAATACTCAGCAGGTCAGGCAGCATCTGTGAAGAGAGAAACAAAGTTAACGTTTCAGGTCGATTGACTAGTTGAGCTATGCAGATCAGATAGTCTGTACTGAGTTAGCTGAGGAGGGGGAAAAAATTAGTGAGAGGAAAAAAAATAGAGAAAAGAAATTGCAGAGAGGTGATGAGCTGTGACATTTGCAGCTTGTACAGCACTGTTTAAAATTCAGAAGATTGAGGGAATGATGCCAAAGGAACACTCATGTGCAATTCTTGGTATTTACATTTCATTGTTCTAATGAGCCCAATGACAGTGCCATTTTTTCAACATCTGCACAACAGCACTATAGATTGGAGAACAGCCGTTTGGCACAAAAGGTTCCTTGCAAGTGCAAGTTGCGTCTGTTGTGTCCCTTCCCTAAACATTTAGCCTATTATTCACACAGTGATTACGTTAGAAAAAGAAAGTTGCTGCAATGCCCTTTCAGCCTTATGGCCGCCTGTTCTTTGTTTGCTCACAGAGACAAACTTGTAATTTTGTTGTCGACATGCGGAGGAAATAATGTTAAATTAATATGCAAATGAGGTCCTAGAGCACTGATGGCGGCCCATTGCAGGCCATTTTGACTTCTGATGCATACGGACTCATTGAGTAATCCCAAGGTTAATTCTATTACTCCAGTAAATATCCCATATTAAATCACAGAATGAAATTGGTATATTTTGAACAGAAACTGGAGACCTTCCTTTTTAAAAGTGCATTTTTTTGTTTTAAAAACAAACAAAATATTCTCCAGCACAGGGTCTCCAGCGGGCAGAAGGCCTATGCTGGGTTCTTCCACAGAGAAAAAATATTTTCCTTAGTTGCAATCGGTATGCTCCCTGGGAAAATTGGGGGCCCAAATGTCTTTAGGACATCTTTAAAATGGCCTACAGCACAATAGTTTCAAAATGAACTAGCAACATCTAGTAGTGGACAATAAGTTTTACAACTGTCTATTTGCATTATTACAGTAAAAAAATATGAACTATTAAGATAAATTTTCTCTGGCAAATAGGAATTAGTTTTAAGAAGCCCTAATGTATTTGCGGGCCCGTTTGATGTTGTATTTGCTGGAGAAAGGGGGAAGGCAAACCTAGTTTCCCATTTCATATCTTGTAGTGGATATGAACCGTAACAGTATTAATAGAAATTAAATGACTAATAATTTTTCTTTTAGGTGTGGGCTACGCTGTGATACTAATAGCCCTATATGTTGGCTTTTACTATAACGTCATCATAGCCTGGTCTCTGTACTATCTCTTCTCTTCATTCACATCCGACCTTCCATGGGTACACTGCAATAACTATTGGAACAGTCGCAACTGTACTGACCCAAAGCTACTCAACGCCTCAGTCCTGGGAAATGGAACCAAATATTCAAAATATAAAATCACACCAGCAGCGGAGTACTATGAGTAAGTTGACGTCTTTGTCTTTATTTGCTCTTGAATAACTTGGATGTAGAGATTAGACAGTTGAAAAGTGTTAATAAAGCCACTGTACATTTTTAGCCAGTATTTCACCCCAACGGCACATCATTTAAAGTTCACTGAATCTTTGGGAAAGCTTCCCACACTTCTGAAATAATAAAGTTTGTGGTCACTTATTTTACTGCTGGTATAAAGAAGATCTCTTTCTAACATTGGATACAATGACTCATATTTTCAAGAGGTCATTCTGACAATTAGTGAAAACTGCCAAACATCACTTGCACCTCATTAATTCTCCTGCTTTAGTTCGCCCATATAATTCTTGATAGTTTTAAAACTGCAAAAAAGGTAGAAGTCAAGAAGCATTAGTGACAGAATTTGCTGTGATAACCCTGTGAACTTCCTGCAGAATAAGAGATCACACTGACGAGAACAAGTTAATGCCCCATTTATTTGAGAAACGGGTACAAATACATATTTAGTGATTTGAGAAGTGCAATGCTTTACCTTTTTTAGTTTTAAAATATTTTTATAGTCAGACATAATTGTGGTAAAGTTAAACTCACATGAAGATCATAAAAATATATAATTTTGTGAATAAGCGTCTTCTCGGGTGTAACATTGCAGTGAATATAATGGGACAGATTTTGCTGTGAGCAGCGAACGAACGGCACTTGCCATTTATTAGACTTGCATTTGCCCATAGACTTTCTATGGGGTTTTGCACAGCAAGTTGCTGTCAGCGGGACGTCCAAACGGCACGGTGCCCTCTACAGGGCATCTGGGACCTGTGTGAACAGGGCAAGCAACTGTGTATCTCCTTAACCAATCAGATTGAAGAATCGTTAATCAGCAGGATGTGTAAGTTTGAAGAGTCAATTCAAAGTTAAATCAGGTACAGAATGTGAAATAAGAGAGGGAAAGAAAGATTGAATTAAGAAGGACACAAAAAGTGGGGGGAAATTTTTTTTTAAATTTTGTTTTTAAAAAAAAAAATCTCCAGCAGTAATTAAAAGTTGAAGGAATAAGACTCTACACTTGTTAAAGTTACTTTTCAGTGCCAGAGAGATTGTTTGGCAGTAATTAAGACTTAACACACCATTAAAAGGCTACTTAGACTGGAATGGACGAGCCCTAACTTTCTGTGGCAATTTAGTTCGTATCTACGACGCAAGTACAGGAACTTGACATCATTCAATACATTATTGAATTGGGAGCCAGACAGAGAGATACTGTTTTCGCACAGCTTACGGCGGAGCGATGCATCTCGGACAGCAACTTCTGGGTTTTTGTGTTTAACTGTGCATCTGCACTCGCAAAAGTTGCTGTCCAATTTACACATAAATTTTGGTATGGGCTGATAGACTCACCATTATTTTCATCTGGATTTTCTAAAAGGTCGAATTTGAAGAAATTAACCTACAATCATTTTAAATGGTTTCACTGAGTGTAATGTGTGGAATATTCCTGATCTGATTGCAACATTTCTATTAGTTTTCTGAGCTATGGCTAGAAGTGCAAGGTAGATAAACATTTGAGCCGTGATTTCACCGACCGAGGTGGGTCTGGTGCAGCTGGGGTCGGCGGTGGGGTGCGACCCCGCTCCCAGCTCCATCTCGCTCTGTGAAATGAATTTTACGATGATTGGGCTTGTTAAGCCCGCTCAGCGTGTTTGCCGGCAAATTGAAGGAAGTGGGTCTGATGACATCATTTGATGACTCGTTATCAGCTGGTTTCCTTAAAGGGACCATGCGCAAATTGAGTTTGACAGTTGTGCTGTCCGTGTTCTACAGCATTGAGGTGCTGCAAACACTGACCAGCACTGCACAGCTGCACCCAGGCTCTCCCATGACTCCCTCCATATGCTTATGGAGGGAGTCACAGCACGCAGGGAGGTCCTCTTCCCTTCCCATGGGCGGAAGAGACCTTCCCATGAGATCAACGCAACCTGGTTGCACATTGCACAGGAGGACACAAGCAGGGACCTTTTAATGATCTCAGTAGATCACGAAACGTTACTGCAAAGCCACACTCAACCTCATCCTGCTGTGCCACTCATCACATCCCCATCACTCTGCCTTCCCTACCCTACTCCTGCACATCCTTACTCACACCAACTTACCTTGCACGTCCACCCATCCCTCTCTCTCTACATTATCACATCCCCATCTCACTAGCCACCCCTCACACTCACCCTCATCTTAGTCCAGTCATACCAAGTAACAACACACAAGGGTAGGCACTTGGGTGTTTTATGCAATGTCCATGTGAAGTTTCTGTTAATGTGCTGTCAAACATTGAAATCGTTATTTTCAACACTTTGCATTCTTGGACAGATTTGTGTGCACTTTTGGAAGTGTCTTAGTTGCAGTGAATGGTGAGACATAACGGTACTCCCCACAATGGTGATGAGTGTGAAAGGAATGGCTTGGACATTGTAGGGATGCTTTATGTTGTTGGTGTGGAGTGGTGCCAACCTGGCAGCCAGGGTGTACAGCATCAAGTGAAGTAAATCTGGCCACGGTGAGGCCAACCCTGGCGACCCGAGCAGCAATGTGGTCGGGTGCTGATGCCCTGTGTCCTGTGCAGCACCAGCTGATTGCAGAGAAGGTTGGTGGTGTTGTTGGTGCTGCTGGTGTTGGGGCTGATTGTGGTGAGATTCTGAGGACTAAGGTGAGATTTTTTTCAAGGGCACCGTTGCTGATGGAATAGATGGCAGGTGAACTTGAGATGACAGAAGCGATCTGTCAATGGTGAGAGAGGTTGTTCCAATGAGGTGACAGTGGATAGAGAGTTTGCTCCAAACATTTGCAAGCTGCATAAAGCTCAATCTGTCTTCCAAATGCAGTAAGCAAGAGCTTCTAACCTTGGAAAGTGAACAGCTATGAAATGGGAGCTTTTATAGACCATTTGCAGCTGTCAAGTTAAGAAATCATCCCATGCTGACTCAGCACCCGACCTCATTACCTGACATGATCTCCGAGCTCTTAAAATCTAAAGGTGAGCTGAAAATACTATTTAAGTGGCTCTTAACAATCTCTTAATGATCTAAATTGCCTCCCCCACCACTTGGTGTTGGATCTGTTCAGCGATGACAGACCCGACATCTGGGAGATTTTAGCGTGGAGGCGGGTTGACAGCGGGTTCCCTACCCACTGTCAAAAAAAAAAATTCCCACCCGACCTGCCACCAAACATCCCGTTGACCCCCCCCCCCCAAAAAAAAAATTCCCCCTTTCATTTCACAGTCCTAGAAATTGACTTAATTTAGCATAGATCATTAAAATTGGGGACACTTTTTTTATTTTGGTGTTATCAACCATTCAGTGATATTTTCTGGTTTCAAAAGGTGTACATGGAAGAGTTAATGACATTATGTCACAGCCACAAAGAATAAATGTTTGTTCTTGCTTCTTTCAATAATCAAAACAGGACAATTAAGCATACAGAGAGTTGTTAGTGTGTTTCACTCTTAACGCTTACCCCTTGCATAATTCTTAGTATTTTCCGAATACAAATCACCATTACACAATAGGGGTGTTGCTGCTGCAGGATAACAACTTATCCGACACCAAATATTCAGTTCAAAAAATAGCCACATTGGCCACTAGAATAGCTGGCATCGTACCGCATCCCAGGGAGGAAATCCATCAGCGCCCGATTACTGGTGTGAAGGCCGCTGCAGCGGGCGCCTAAACCAGGAGGCCCAAGGCCCGAGATTCTGCTTCGAGTTTTGAGCCATCTGCCTCGCTGCTAGTGGTTCCCGGGTAAGTGTGTGGGGGAATGGGCGGGGAGGTCGATTGCAGGTCAGCAGCGGCCCTCCGGCAAGCTGTGAAGTTGGGAGGAGCACTCCTCCTGCTTTTCATAGATATAGAGGAACATTTAAAAAAAAACATATAATATATATTTTAAAACTCTCCTTTCGTTGGCAGCTGCTGCTTAAGCCGCAGTGGCCATTGAAGAATCATAAGCTGGGCAGGCCCAACACATCACAGACCTATTTTGGTAAATGGGTCTAAAACAGATATTAGGCCGCTCATTTACATAAGTAAGGGACCTAACCCCTGTTTTAGGTGCCCTCTAATGGCGCCAGAAAAACCTCCTGACCCAATTTCGAGTGTGACGTTTTTCAGGCGTCCTTCGGGCACAGGATGTTGGTCCCCGAAATTCGACCTCGCTGCATCTGTTTTACACTCGTAAATCAGGTGGAATCAGGTCCAAATTATATCCCCACATATCTGCTGTAACACAGACTTTTCTGACATGTATTTTTATGTTCATTTACTACTTGTAATGCCCAACACAATCAATGGCCTGGTCATACCACCAGTTGTGTCACTGCACACTGTTTAACTTATAAACCTGGCAACATGGCATTGCCAGATAATAGTGTCTTTTTAATGGCGTTCTTTTTCTCAAAAGAATAATGAAGGACACCAGATGTATAATTTATAACTGTGCAAATGATAGTACATCTGAACAGGTGAGACTCTGTGGGAAATGGCATGAAGCATCTGTTTGCTTAGTAGGGTTATTGTTCGGTGTTAAATGTAACGTATACTTGAAAATGATTGCCAGTAAAAAGATGGACCCCAGCAATAATTGTGATAAAAAATGTAGCTTTATCAACCCCCATATGCGTAAAGCTCTTGGTGACTTTAATTAGCACCTACAGCATAACACAAACATATCAAGCTGAGAAATGCAGTTCCTAAAATTATTTAACTTTATTTGCAAGAAAAACCAGCTGTCCTTCATTCTGCCAGTGGATTTCACACTTCTTTCAGCCTTAATCTGTCACATTAACACCACCTCTAGCCTTGCATATCTCTTAATGTCTCTTAATGTCTCTTCATCTCCCCCTTTGTTCTTTTATCCCCTCCCCCTTTTCCCAGCTTTACTCTGGCCTTAAATCTATTTGATTTCCGGCTCTTCCCAGTTCTGATGAAAGGTCATCGACCTGAAACGTTAACTCTCTTTCTCTCTCCACGGATGCTGCCTGGCCTGCTGAGTTTTTCCAGCGTTTTCTGTGGCTTTTATACTATTGAGGGTGGCTCTATTGAACAATCCCTTCTCCTGGCTTTTTAAAAATTATTAGTAATGGCCTGGAATTTGCGGTCCTGATGACGACGAACTGGCAGCGTTCGCCGTCATTCTGCCTTTGAAACTGACGCAACTTCAGGATTTAGAGCATGCACAGCCTCACGTGGAAATCCTGACGTTGTGGTCTGTCATTCTCTGCTCCTCCACAGACTGCGCTGTGCCTCCCCCACATACCCCCCCCCCCACCCCTCACCCCACCCCCCACAGAGCCGGCAATCTGTGTAATCACTCAAATTATGGAAACTGACACAAACTTCCGCAGTAATTATGCTGTTAAGTACCCCATTAAAGTTTAGACCCTTTTGAATCAGGTGTAACTGGGGTTTTAACAACATATTGACTGCTAAACAAAGGTTATGGTCCTGAAAAACTAATTTTTAATTTTGTGCCATGTCAAATTATCCATTTTAATAAAAATAAAACATTTTAAGAAACTTTAAACATTTTTTAAAATCTTTTTGAAAAGTTTTTTCATTTTATTTCAGTTTTGCCTTTTCCCCATGTGAGAGCCCCAATCTTTGTTTTGCGCTCTCTAACATTTTTAAAAAGTTACAATTTTAGGAGCTTACCCACGTCCTGGTTCGTTGTCTGTGGGAATTCTGCATTTTGATTGGCTGCATGGACAGCTTGTTGATGTCACAGCAGCTCTTCGCTGGGAATCCCCATTAACTTCTGTTGATTTGAATTACGCGATGGAAAACCCGAACTTCTCGACACCGAGATCGTGAGATCTTTGTGTGAAGCTTACTTCGGGGCCAGCAGCGAACGCCTTTGCTTCGCCGCTGACTGCAAATTCCGGGCCAACGTGTTTGCAATGCTCTGTAATTAGTTGTTGCGGTCACTTGGATACTGTGGCATATAGTTTCCAGTGAAAATTCATACTTTAATATGATATCTGAGGATTGTTTTTGTGTGCATTTGATTTTTTTAGGTGCATATATTAAGTTCTAATGCTTTGAAATGGTCACCAAAATACTTTTTCCCCTTCAAATGTAGCACAATAAGTTCAATGTACAAAGTCTTGTGAATCCAGAGTACGGAAGTTATCTATACTGGCCTACTAAATTGTTTTCTGCCTTGTGCATCCACATTTGTGATCTTTCTCTGTTGTATTTCTGTTCCACTTGTTTGAGAAATAATTATTTGAGATTGTTGCAATTGCATGTTAATAAACCAAGGATATCTTGTAGTACTTTAGACTTAAATGGCTCTTAGAGAAATTCCAAGTCCGAGCAATAATTGATTCTTCTCCACTAAGTCTGTTGCTCTGTATCAATTAGCTCTCGCAATCTTTTTGCCAACCTATAAAATGTGGGTTACAGCTCATTGTCCAATTCAGCGGGATTTCTTTTAGACCACATTTACCATACATAGTCATCTCTGCAAATTTGGTGCTATTCATACCTGAAGCATATCATCATACTGCATAATCTTGTTCATTCCAGCAACTGCAAGCGATAATTGTAATTTTCCCCCTTTATAATTTTCTGAATCTGTGTGAACACAGGACAGGCAAGGAATTCATATTGGATAAAATCTGTCTGGGTATTATACTACTATCTGCCTACTGCTTTATACAAAGTGATTTATTTCCAGTGTTAAAACATTTTTCCATAAAAAGCCATCTGGAGAACGAGAGAGCTCTGACCTGCATATTTCAGCTGCAGTTTTTATATTGGAGAAAACACGTAATATTGGATTGTTTCATTGCGAGCCAAGCCCAAATCCAAGCATAAAGACGCAGTTTGTCGAGTGCTTGCTTTCTTCAGTTTCAGCTGAGAGTACTCAACCTTTGGGTACGGGAATCTTTTTTGAAATCTAAGAGTTTGAAGGCCAGATAATATTTAAAAAAAGTCAGATATTCATCCGTCTTTCCACAAGCTTCTGGAGTTCCGAACTAACTCTGGAATTTTTACTGTAGAAAGTTCTACTTCAAATTGTAAAAGTAGCAGGGCAATATATGCTTAGTTATAGTATAGTATAATTATTGCCATAATTTCATCCTGTTACCTGATGATAATTGGAAGGGTTTCCATTTCTCCACATTCTCCGTGTTAATGTTTATAATTTAAATTGTCAGGCTAATAATGGGGCCAGGTTCATACCTTCGGATGATTACCTTTTCTAACTGACTAGATGTTTTTGAATTAAGGCTAAAGCCTCCAACTTGTCTCTGTTCATCTTAATTTCTAAACTAATGTAAAAAGACCACTGTTTATTTTTTAATCTTTTAAGAAAATTGTTAATACTTTAATCATTTTGAAGTAGATAATATAATGAAATGGATGACTTTATACTGTTTTGATTTATTGATTTAATTCTGATCAGTATGTTTTCACGTAACGGTTCTTGTGAAATAAAACATCCATATAATACTGATATAATGATCGATAGATTTTTGGATATTAAGGGAATCGAGGGATATGGGGATAGTGCAGGAAGGTGGAGTTGAGGTAGAAGATCAGCCATGATCTTATTGAATGGCGGGCTCGAGGGGCCAAATGACCTACGCCTGCTCCTATTTTTTATGTTCTTACTTTAAGTTGCCTACATAACAACAGATGAGTTTAATAAGTGATCTTGGATGAGCATCTTGATTATCATCTTGACAACACCAGGGTCAAATACCAGAGTCAAATTGTCGTCAGCAGTCACATCATTATTCTAGTGGAATTGTAGATTTCAGGTATTCTTAATCAATCTTAAAAAAAATTCTTGATTTGTATCAGCATCATTTGCTGCTGTGCTCTTGGGTTGCTCATACATCACCAGTTTAGACTTTACAATCCTCCATCGCTGTTCTCCACTCCCCCCATCGCTGTTCTCCATTTCCCCCCATCACTATTCTATTGAATTTTGTTGTTTCCAATGTTCACATCAAACCTTTACTCCAAACATCAGACTCGGCAAATGCTGATCGCTATAATAATAATTCATTTATTTAAATATTTCATTTTGGGGATTTCATATGGACTAGTAACATTTTGTCATTAATTCTATCAAATATGATTTGTTAAAGGAATACTAATGCTCCATGGAACATTTGGGAACATTTTTGAGCCTAAACCAGATTTCTGGAGCCAAAATATAAGCCAACAATTCTGTTTGAAACTGGAAGTGCTTTCATCACAATGATTATCTTGCACACTTGGATCTGTAGCAGCACTTCTTGCAGTGCCAGCGTGCTTGGGAATGATGCAGGTTGCTGGGCGTCACTCATGAAATGAACATGGTAACTCGTTGTCTACTGGAAGGGCAGTACACCGTTAAATTCAGTTTTGTTTTAATGAAGCACTTTAAGTCGGGGAAGGATTGGGTCCAGCATTCCCTGTCCTCCTGCATTGTGTCTGAGCACCATTAAAGTGGAAAGGCTTAGCGCTGTTACAGATTCCAATAAATGGGACAGTCGTCCGTGAAAGAAAACCCAGTGACGTGTAAAGATGAGCATTTAGTCGGGGGTAGAATTTCCATCACAATGTGGAAGATCGGTAAAAACCCAAGAGAAATAACATAAACAGCCGTCTAACCTATTTCTACGAGATTCTTTTGCTGAAGTTACTAACCTCACACTGTGTGATTCCAACCCCCTTAAATAAAACACAACTGCCAGTAATTTCAGCAGGAGAGACCAACATATTGGTGTATTTATATAAAATCCCATTGTCCATTATCTTAGGGACTCCTTTGGGTTTCTTCCCACAATTGCAGTTTTGGTGGTGATTCTTCAGTGTTCAGTTAAAAATATTTTCTAAAATCTATTTTGAGAGAAAATAATTCAAAAATGTCAGCTCGAGGCGGGGGGGGGGGGGAAAGAGAAACCACAGCAGAGCTTTTGCATATAAATGTATTTTTAGTACTTTTCCTGTTATTGCTAGGATTCTTTCCCCCACCACCACCCCTGCTCCGCCCCCATATTTGGCCAAGATTGAAAAGAGCCATAAATTGTGGTTGTCCTGAATAATTCTCATACATACCATCCTGTCATATCATAAACCAGGATTCCATCAGCACAGAAGGCACTCGTAACCCTTTCAAAAGTATTGTATTTAGTACTAAGGAATTATTATATGAATAAGTATTGGGGCTGATGATCCAGTTTTGTCTCTGAGTATCCCAGACACCTGAGGTCCCTGGGCATGGTGCATGTCTCTAACATACTGAGCTGTACAGGGAGGTCAGCTCATTAAAATACATTTTTGGTAATCCTAGTGCACAGTGTCTTGGGCAGAACGTCCAACGTTGGCAATTCTCACAGGACTGCTGTTGCCCTTAAAAGGGAACTAGGTGCAACATTTTTAAATGGCAGAAGCATGGCACAGAGGCAGAAAAGCATCACCAAGTTGTTTCTTCAGAGATGCTGCCACAAGAAGTGTTGCATAGAAGGGTAGAGCTTTTTAGAGCCGAGGGGCAACTCAGGAGTACCACCAGAGCACCCTGGATGGAGGATATTGAAAGAGTAAATGCTGTGTTGCCTGTGCCTCAAACCTGGGAGCAGGCGAGGAAGAAGTTACAGAAGATTGCCAAGGTAAGTGTGCTCGCACTTTGCATCATTTAACAATGTTGTCTCACAAGGTATCGATGTAAGCTTGAGGCAGCATGACAGAGGGAGAATGCACAGCACTCTGGCAACTGTTCATCTACTTTTCAAATGCACAGATAGGCCTATGTTTTACCAGGTCACTCGGCAGTCCTGCCACCACCACGTGTTTGGTGGCTCATGAGATTTGACAAGCAATGAACACAAAACACATGCTTACTCACTCACTCCTGCAGTGGCAAACATGAGGTGTTTGCAAGCTGCTCACTCACCTGCATTAGTTTCTCGTATGGGCACTTGGGTGAAGCACATCTTTTCTCATATATTCCTTATTCCAATATATGTTCCAATAATATGCTTAGAACCAGCTTCAGCATGTGCTGCCAGGAAGTTGCAACCCTTGATGCCTGACTAGGAGAAGGCCCTAGAGACTCTGGGCATGGAGGCAATAGAAGTGATGACAGTGAGATCAGAGGCTATCTCAAGCTCATAGCGTGTATCATTCTGTGCTTTTTAATATCCTCATTGACTCTCCCACACAAAGGGATACTGTAGCACTGCAGCATAACACAATATTTCACTGCTAGCATTCTAACATACATTCTTTTCCTGCTCTTCTGGAGGCCAAGGAGGTGGCTGAGCCCAATGACTAGCCTCAATCAATCATCTCACAGCATCCTGTGTCACTCACTTCTACAGTGGCAAACACCAGCACAGACATATCCATTACATGGGGGAAGCAAGTGTTGAATTACTAGAAGTGCTTGGTGAAGCACCGAGCATGAGTGAGGTGGATTGGAGGAGCAGCAACCTACTGGCTGGAGAGCCAGTAAAAGGGCTCCTTCATCTGCTGAACCCAAGGATTTGGAACTCTGATACTGAGCTCCCAAACTGCTTGTGTGTGCAGGCACAGTGAACTGCAAGTCATTTGAGCATGTCCCAAGCAACCTGAACTGTTTCGGAGTATCTATGGAGGAGTCTGCAACCCACATCTCTGCAGTGATGCATTACCATCTGTCTCAGCTTTAGCCTACAATGGCGGGCATCACCACTCCAGGGTCCTCCATATTGGAGCCCAGCCCCCCATGGCTAAGGTCCTAAGTTCAGGCCTAGCTTCTCTCATGAATGCATTTGATTGGGAGTCCAGAGACATTCACGCGTCTTTCTAGTTTTGCCATGTTGGGGAACTAGATAATGCAGAGTTTCAAAAACTTCATTGCTGCCCACTAGTTTGCTTTCATTTCGGATCTCTGGCCTTGCCGAGGGAGTGCCCAGATGTAACGGATTGAACCCTGACTTGTATATTGTCAAAACTAAAATGAACCTAGCTCATGACAGGTTCTCCAGCATCACTATGGGGGTATCTCTGTTGCCCACATGCTTCATGCTGACAAAAATCCAGTGCCTGTCTGTCTGCCTGCCACAAGTGGGGGTGGCGTTATCCAGGCTTACCCCTCGACCCCACAAAGTGTCCCCTCAGCCTCCTGTGTAAAGTGGCCAATCAAGAATCATTTCTTTGTAAATAAAAAATGATTCCAGTCTTTGAGCTACTTCGGTGGCCTGGACACCCATCGTGCAATCCGCTTGTGTCCATCTGGAGACCGATACGCCTCATCTATCTTGGCATACCCATCTCCAGTATGACGCCAGGCCCTGACTGAGCCAGAGAAGCGGGATGTAATGGGTCCCAAACCCCCGCCTCTGCCACTCCGGCCTACCCCCAACATCACTGGCCTTGGAAGGGCTTGGCAAAGATTCTACCCCTTACAAGACTGACCACTATATCCCGGACAGAGATTGGACCCAATTGGATCCCTGTCATTTCCCGGTGACTTCTGCCGGACTCCCATTAGAATTACAGCGGAAGTCCAGCAGAAACCTCAAGGAAAATCGGGGCCTTTAGGTAAGACCCTTTCTTTGAAACTCCAATTTCTCCCTACCAAAAAATGCTATCATTATCTAAACAAAGTCTTCTTTTATAAATACTATGGGGTTGAAATTACTCTGTGTAATGTTAATAATGAATGCCCATAAAATTACTTTGTCCACTATTTTAGCAATGGCTTTAGCTTGTACATTTTACTTCAAACAAGTGAACTTCTTTGTTAAAATTGCAGAGAGAAATTTCATACAAACATGTTGAGGTGCACAGTGCAATCTCAGCCTCTCTCTTTTTCTGCATTGTGTTTGTCCATGAAGCTTTTTATTTTCTTGAATGACGAGTAGTACAGTTTCCAAAGTGTAGAATTTGGAAATTGGATTTTTGTAGTAATCAGTGTTCTATATATTTATGATGTAGTCTATGTTTAACAAACTATATGGGGAAACAGGGTGTTAATTACAGCATATTTAGTTTATTTTAATAGTAAATGATAATTACTGATGATTTCCAGTGGGTTAGCTTGACTTGTAGGACTTTGCTGGCCTTATTAGCAGAAACCTGGTCAATAAGGACTTAACTGCAAAAAGGCTAATTTTCATATCCTGAGAGAGGGAGGGTTAATCCCGGTCCGGAGAGTGGGAAACTGTTGGAAATTAAGCAGAGTAGTTTCAGCTAATCTTCCTGTTTGCCATAAGTTTTAAGATCCATTTCCACCGTTGTTGCCACTAAATAATGGCAGAAAACAACCCTCCACAGTGTAGTCTGAAGCAGATGTAGTTAAATGAAAGATACACGTACAAGTTTTCTGTTCTCCAGACTGTACTTAGCATTTTTTTTTAGATACTAAGATAATTGGCAAAGGAACCAAATAAATAAGGCCAGATAAGTCACGAAGTAGTGAGCAGGAGATGACAGGATTGAGTTTGAAAAGCCTGTAATCTTCGATGGGGATTGTAGTATCAGTAAAAGATCCTGGGTGCAGAATTCGGATCCTTAGCACCGTTCTTTCGATCCTACGAGTGCCGTTTTGGCACCAAAATGGCGTCTGCGGCGCGTCGCATACTTGTGGGGTTAATTGCGCCGGACGCCATATTGGTGAGGGCGTGAGCGCGCGCATTCAGTGAATGTCCACTGGAAGTATGCAGAGTAGGCAGATCATGACGTTAATCAGAGTGCAGCGCTGATTTGACGCCAGCTGTGCCATTTTGGAGCTCAACGCTCCAGCCCTCTCTTAACCTCGCACAGCTGAACAAGCATTCCGCAACAGGAAGGACCCCTCACAAGCGCTATTTAAAGGGATCACCACCTACCTACAGGTTAGTGGCTGATTGATTTCTACTGGCTGTTGCTACGGTTCTAGTGTTTGGTGGTTTCTTTAGTTGTTTAAAGTTGCCTAAGTTGCGAGTAGTGTGGCCGATGCTGAAGGACTTTGTCCTGACTTCAAGGCTTCTGCACAAACCACTTGCTGCCAGACATGGGTGCACTAATAGGCATTCCCCTTGGAATACAGCATGACTTGGAGAATGAACAGAGGGAACGCAGAGCAGGACAAAACCGCTGGAAGAGCGAGGAGGGGGAGAAGGGCTCTCAGCAGGAGGCCATATCCGCCCAGGGTGTTCAGGGAGCAATTCTCCCACGTGATCCTCAGCGAGGAACAATGTGTGAGACGTCTGCGTTTCAGTAAGGACGTCCTTACTGAAATCTGCTGCAGCCACAACTGCAACCTCAGAGCAGGGCAAGGACCGCATTGCCAGTGGCTGTGAAGGTGACCGTGGTGATGAACTTTTATGCATCTGGCTCCTTCCAGGCTGGAGCTGGAGATATTAGCAACATCTCGCAGTTTGCCGTCCACCTGTTGCGTAAGGGAGGTCACTGACAATGTTCCCTCTAATTTTGTTCGGCGCTGCGCGACCCCTTTAAGGAACCGCGCATGCATGGTTTTTGTATTGAAAAGCCAGCAAGACGGCCGTGCGGGTTCCCTGGAGCGTTGCGCGGACACGCAGCTTACAGGGAACATTGGTCACCTGAGGCTCTCCATTCCAAGAGAGCTGACTACATTTCGTTCACTCTCTCGCCAGAGACCAGCAGGTGGAGCGAGCACCCTGCTTTTCTAGGATTGCAGGCTTCCCTACGGTGCAGGGTGCCATTGACTGCACGCATGTCACTTTGCGGGCGCCGCATGTCAACTCTACCATATACTGGAACCGAAAGGGATTCCACTCCCTGAACATTCAACTGGTGTGTGACCATAGGCAGCAAATCATGCAGGTCAGTGCCTGGTATCCTGGCAGCAGTCATGATGCCTTATTCTGCGGCAGTCCGCTGTGCCATCTGCATGTGAGCTACCATGGCAAACCAAAGGGTGGCTACTGGGCAACGAGGCTCATGATGCCGGTGCGCAACCCATGTGCAGACCACGCATACAGTGAAAGCCAGGCTATCACAAGAAACGTGATAGAGCAGACCCTTGGCATGCTGACACGACGCTTCCGCTGCCTGGATCGCTCTGGAGGAGCCCTGCAGTAATCGGCAATTCTTGGTGGTCTGCTGCATGCTGCACAACCTCGTCACCATGAGGGGACAGACCTTGCCATCAGCTATATGGTGAGCAGCTCAGGAGCAGGATGAGGAGGAAGAAAAAGTGACGAGGCAACCTAGACAGCCCCTTTCTGGCCGGGCTGTCCATGATGAGCTCATCTGAATGTGATACGAATAACCACAACCCCAATTCAACATTCCCCCATTCAGCAACAGTCCCACACCTTATTTCCCTCTGTCACTGGCCATCACAGCTTCCGCTTGACCACAATGGGAAAAAAAAGCCACTAAACATTGCAAACCAAACTTATAAATGAAAACATACCATATTGCATACAAAAGTCAACTAATCATCCTTGTGCATTCTCTTAGTGCTTGTCTTCCTTGTGCCTTTGCCTGTCCTAATGCTCCTACGCCATGCTACCCCAATGGCTGCAGCATGGCTGGTGGAAGGCTGCTGAGTTTCAGTGGGGGACACTGCAGATGGCCTTGGAGGATGACCTCGAGCAGCATGGCAGCACTCCGATGTTAGGTGACTGCTGCAATGGAAGCTCAGACATCGGCCATCAGATGCTGAATCATGGTTGGGTCCACAAGTGTGCTAATGGAGTCGGCCACCACTTCCATGCTGGAAAGCATAGGCTCCAAGCTCTCTGCAAAGCCCTGTACCAAGTTGGTGCCGGACTGCTCCATGCTTCTTGACATTGCACGCGCGGTTTCTGGCAGGCTTGCCAATGCACCAGGCATTTCATTGTGCATACCCATCAGTGTTCTTCTATAGCCTGCCCCATCGACGTCCTCATCGGAGTCCTGTGCAGCAGAATTCCTGTGCGACCTTGCCCTCTGCTGAGCTGGCACCTGCGCTATCTTTGCTCCCTGCCCTGGCTGCAGGCCACTTGTGCCCGGTGTCTCACCATGTGCAGATTCCGCCTCTATGCTATCCTCTAAATTTTGCGCAGTGTCAGTATCTGAGCTGATGGCTGCGAGTGTGAAATCAAGTGATGGTGCGTCTTCATCATCACTGTCTTCTTGCTGTTACTCCACTGCCTGGCCAGGTTTTTGCACTTCTTGGGTATCTGAAAGGAGAAAGGCACAAGGGTAAGGTTGTGATGAGTGGGAGGGGGAAGCAAGAGGTGCATGCTTACACCATCTGCAGCTTGTAAGTCAGGAGAGATTGTGGGATGAGGACGAAGTGAGATGTGAGGAGGAGGATTAGGCGTGAGGATAACACCATCTTCAATTGATTCAGCCCTGCCACTGGCCACGGGCTCAGCAATGTCCATCCCAATAATGGCCAGCGCCGTCTCCTCGATGGGGGTTAGGACATACAGCTGTGCCTGTCCCCGACCGGTTAACTCCTGCTGCCTCCGGTTGTGCGCCACCTTGTCCTGCAAGGGAGAGGGAAGTGGCACAAGTGGCCTGCAGCCAGGGCAGGGAGCAAAGATAGCGCAGGTGCCAGCTCAGCAGAGGGCAAGGTCGTACAGGAATTCTGCTGCACAGGACTCTGATGAGGACTTCGATGGGGCAGGCTATAGAAGAACGCTCATTGAGTGTAGTGTAATCTGTTTGGCTGATGTGGCTGTCATGGTTGAATAGCTGGCAGTGTGTGCAAGCTATGAGACGTGGGTGTGAGTCTTACAGCAGTGCTAAGTGTGTGAGGGTGAGGTGAAGCTATGAATGTTAGGTATGAGTCCTGACTGATAGAGATTGTTGGTAGGCATGTGATGGGGGTGACTGATTTGAGCAGTGGCTGAGGCTACTGGTGCAGTTGGTGGGATATGGCATTTGAAGATGCATTCACGGACCTTGACCACTCGTGTGAGGTAATTGAACTTCTTGTGACACTGCATCCAGGTCCTCGGGGCTTGACTCCTGGCATTGACCTCCACAGCTATTTGCTCCCACTGCCTTTTGACTGTGTGTCTGGAGGGCGTCTTTTCCCCCCTGCGGATACAGGACATCTTTCCTCCTTTCCAACTCCTCCACCAAAACCTCCAGCACAGCGTCCGAGACACTGGAGTCCACTCTCTCCCCTGTTGTGCCATTCCTCACTCTTTCCCATGTCAGAATCTCATCAACCATAATTCCTGCAGCCACAATTCACCTCCCCTTTAAGAGGTGCAGGCTAGTTAAGCAGTGCAGGCTAGCTGTAACTGGTGGTGCTAGCCTCTCTGGATATTGGCCCCCTGCTGATACGAAATTGGCATGCTGCCTGCATTGGAATCAAAGGGCGCGGGTTAATCGTGCATCATAATCCCCGCGCCTGTTTCGGGGGCTATTGATTTTAGCGGCCCCTATTTCTGCTAAAACTACATCAAAATGTAATACCGCATGCTGCTTGCTACTTACAAGAATTTGTGATGCATATTTTGTTTTGAAAATTTCTGAAATTTAGTGTAGCGCACACCTAAATCATTAATAATTCATAAATCCAGTATTTTGTTCGCTTGTTGCCAACACAAATTGGAACTGGTGTCGAAACACAATCTTCTCTGGGTACTCCATTAGCAACATTTAGTGTGAGGATACCACAGAAGCTGCTCCCAGCACACTGACCACCTGGATCTGGTTGTATAAGGCAAAGAGCTCCTGTAGCACTGCTGGATTGTGCTTGAGGTTTACTCTGAAACGGCCACTTATGTTTTCTCTCACGTCATCACATAAAAGCTGGTAGCCTGTTGATGAAGGAATGCTCCATTAAATTCCTTGAAGGACGAATATTGTTTTTAGGTGCTTCAAGAGTCTTTTATAGTTAATGACCTGCCAGAAAGTTTTTACAAAAGTATATACACAATTCCAAAAACACTTTGTTATGGCAATTTCATATAAATAAGAAATGTTTGTGTGTAATATAAACAGAAAATGCTGGGAATACTCAACAGATCAGGCACTATCTGTGGAGAGAGAAAGAGTTAACGGCTCTGAATTTGCGGTTCCAATGACGACCGCGTACGCTGTCGTAAGCCTTCAGAAAGGCCCCGCAAGTTCTGGGTTTCTGCTTGCGCGAAAACCCAGAACTTGCAATCTGTCGAGGCTATTTAGCCAACTACTGCCCAGCAAATGCCCACAAAACCCTTACGCCTGGTTAAAGCAGGCATTGGGCCTGCTTTCACCAGCGTAAGGGTTAATATGAATCTTAAAAATTAAGAAATAAAAAATTATGTACAAATACTTAAAATTAGTTTAGACACATTTTGGCCTGGATTAAAATGTTTAAAATTATTTTTCAAAAAATTAAAGTTTTATTGTATTTGCTTTATTGAAGGGACTTTTAATTAAATTTGAAAATGAGAACATTTATTTTTATTGCGGTTGTCTAAATTATTTGGGGATTCCTCATGCTTATGGGGATTCTGTTTGTAAATAGAATCATCATAAGCATATTAGGAATCCTCCTTTCTGATTGGACGACCTGGCCCACGTGATCCCAGGGATGCTTCCGAACTGCCTGCGTCCCTGGGATCCGTGGGCCTTTACCCAGGCGTACCCCTGCAGGCCCAGGACCCGACGTCACCGCAGTCCAGGAGCCTGAAGATAAGTGCGGATATTTTTAGCGGGTTGGAAGTGCGCTCTGGTGGTACGCCTCCGACCGCAAATTCCGGGCCAACGTTTCAGGTCAATGACCTTTCGTCAGTTCTGACAAAAGGTCATCAACCTGAAACGTTAACTCGGTTTCTCTCTCCACAGATGCTGCCTGACCTGAGTGTTTCTAGCATTTTCTATTTTATTTCAGATTTCCAGCATCCGCAGTGTTTTGCTTTTTGTTTAAATGTTTCCGTGTGTTGGTTTAAAGAATTTTTTTGTTGTTTATATTCACTCTCGGAATGTGGCAAAGCTGGCATTTATTGAATGAAAAATCTTGTCGATTCAGTCTACAGTACAAGACCCAAGAATAACATGACATTAATTCAATTCAAAGTATGGAAATTTTGGTCCTCCAAATATAGTCTGGGATCACTGCTGGTAAAGCAGCTGTGGCAGTTTCGGGCCAATGATTGAATTCCTTTATATTGTTTAAAGAATTTAAAAACCCGTTAACTGTGGATTCTGCTTCAATGTCCTCAATATGTGCTAAACTGCTACTGCTTGTAACTCACTGATTTCATTGCTTTTGTGAACATAACATAAGAAATAGGAGCAGGAGTAGGCCATTCGGCCCCTCAACTGCTCCGCCATTCAATAAGATCATGGCTGATCTGATCTTCGCCTCAACTCCACTTTCCTGCCTGTTCCCCATAACCCTTGACTCCCCTATAGCTCAAATATCTGTCTATCTCCGCCTTGAATATATTCACTGACTCAGCCTCCACAGCTCTCTGGGGTATAGAATTCCAAAGATTCACGACACTCGGAGAAGAAATTCCTCCTCATCTCCATCTTAAATGGGTGACCTCTTACCCTGAAAATATGCCCCCTAGTTCTAGATTCACCCATGAGGGGAAGCATCCTCTCAACATCTACCCCGTCAAGCCCCCTCAGAATCTTATATGTTTCAATAAGATCACCTCTCATTCTTCTAAACTCCAATGAGTATAGGCCCAACCTGCACAACCTTTCCTCATAAGACAACCCCTTCATCCCAGGAATCAACCTAGTGAACCTTCTCTGAACTGCCTCCAATGCAAGTATATCCCTCCTTAAATAAGGAGACCAAAACTGTACACCGTGCTCCAGGTGTGGTCTCACCAACGCCCTGTATAGTTGTAGCAAGACTTCCCTACTTTTATACTCCATCCCCCTTGCAATAAAGGCCAACATTCCATTTGCCTTCCTAATTACTTGCTGTACCTGCATGCTAACGTTTTGTCTTTCATGTACGAGGACCCCCAGATCCCTCTGTACCACAGCATTTTGTAGTCTCTCTCAATTTAAATAATATTTTGCTTTTTTATTCTTCCTACCAAAGTGGATAACCTCACATTTTCCCACATTATACTCCATCTGCCAAATATTTGCCGACTCACTTAACCTATCTATATCCCTTTGCAGACTCTGTGTCCTCCTCCCAACTTGCTTTCCCACCTATCTTTGTATCGTCAGCAAATTTGACAACAGTGCACTCTGTCCCTTCATCCAAGTCATTAATATAGATTGTAAATAGTTGAGGCCCCAGCACTGATCCCTGTGGTACCCCACTAGTTACAGTTTGCCAACCTGAAAATGACCCATTTATCCCGACTCTCTGTTTTCTGTTAATTAGCCAATCCTCTATCCATGCTAATATATTACCTCCAACACCGTGAGCTCTTATCTTGTTCTCTGGTCAGTTGTTCAATAAAAATCTTAACGGGATGCTTGTCGTTTCACAGCCTGCCCATAGGATAGTGACAAATGTGATAAGTTCACTCTTGCATCAATCACTCATTTGGAGGGAAGTGGACTAGCATGATAGCAATTATTACATTAAATAATCTTTTAAAAGGATACATACTCTTGAGGGGTGAAAGTGTAATATGCCCGTGTTTTTTTTAATGGCATGTTAAATGGTACTGATAGTGAGGCCAGTGCAATATTTACATTTTCCCTACTTCTATTACAAATATGGACAATAGAACTCTTACACACCAACCTGGAAGACTAGCAAAAGTTGACCAACAGCTTCAAAAAGCTGAAACATCTCCAGAAAAGCTGACTGCTCAAAAGGAGCCCTGAATATAGATCTTATGATATGTGAAGACAAGAGGTGGCGTTGACAGTGCAGTGGGACATGGACTTGTCATAACTGAATCAGTAGACATACCCCACATTTGATCTCTTTTTTTATTGCAGGGGGAAAATGCGCAGTTTGTTGCAGTGGTGGATTTAGAAATTAGCGGAAGGGATGTGAGTGCTGAAGGCATGAGATTGTTTTTTGTAGGGGGAGGGGTCTTGGGACTTGCACACTAGGACAAATTTGACTTTTTGTGGTGCATTTCCCTACATTTTAAAAGCTGATTTTTAGTGAGTCTGCCTTTCAAAAATAATTTCTCCTGGAGGGATTACAGATATTTTAAATATAAAAGTAGTTGTTGGGACTTTACTATAACTTTACAGGGCCCAGTTCCTTGCATTGGGAATCTAACTACAGATACATCATGTTACTTTTGTGAACTGAAACTTTTTACGACGCAATAATCCCAACCAGAGGTGCATTTTCCAGAAACAGAACAAAAGTTCCTCACATCGCCTCTGCCCCTATCCCCAACCCAGTGGCTGCCCAGATCTGGTGGGAGAACACTGGGATTGAAAGTGTGCTGATTTAACTGTTTTAAATAAACCACTTTTATTTTAAAGTAGCTTTACGGAGGTAAAGATGCGTCAATATAATCAAAACCAAGCTATTGAACGGAGCTCTGATGCAGGGTCACACCCAAACACTAATCTCTTCTAGATGTCAACCAACTGGTTCTTCATTTCAAACTTTTTTTTTAAATGTACGTGAGGCTAGAAATTACTGTTGGTTGTAACCGGGAAGGCTTAATTCTCGGTATGGCATTCGTCTGTCCACTATTTTAATAGAGGTGTTAACCCGTTCGAAATAATTAGCCGATTTGATTGGTTCTGACGACCTCCATTCCTGCCTTCCACTGATTCCAGTGAAAAATGTTGATTTTTCTTCTTAAGCGCTGACAAGCTGTCATGTGGCTTGAAATGCTGACTCTCAGCTTTTTTTTTAAAAAACCTGATGATTGGGATGTGGGAATGGCACAGTTGACGTGTTAAGAATATTTTGAAAGTTCTTTAAACTTCCACTACAGAAATCTTGAAATAATTGTTCCCTCTTGGTTTTTTTAAAAACCTGTGATGGAAATGTTTTACAATGTAAGTTGGAGGAAGTTGCAGCCGGAACTTTGACTCGCATATGTAGGACAGTGTAATCTTGGTGCATTCAAAGACAAAGTAGATTAAATTTCAGACAGGGAATAACCTTCAAGGAGATATTTCTGGGTTTACAATATTTAAGTACAGATCCAAAGAGTTATAGTTGTTGGGTGTGTAAATGTCCCAAATACCCAAACAGCTTCTTTTTGATATTGATCCTATTTGTTTATAGGAAGAATGGGAAGGAAATAGAGATGTAACGCCGGGGGAAGATAATTCCAGTGGCATAACCTCGTCTGATTATCATCAGTTGTTCTTCTAAATAAACTTTGGGATCCTTTTGAAAACATTGCTGCATTATTTTGTTTTATAGCACCAATGTGTTTTCTAAAATGGGGTAAGATAAGAATCTTTCATTGGTACATAATTTAAATATGTAATCAGGGGCAAATGACAGTGAGTTATAATTCAATGAGGTATTCCAGCAATACCATAAGCCAACTGAGCTAATGACCAGAGATGCATGGCATAGAAAGCATCAACATGGAAGAACCATATTGACCTCCTCCTGCCAACCAGAGCTTGCAGCACTGACCCATACCGTTATAAAAGATCCCCATCACACAACAACCTTCCCAGTGACAGCCCCCTGCTTGTTGGGTGACTGACGTGGCTTAGCTAATTGGGTAATACCCTTCAACAAATACGATGGTGTCAATAACTCAACTCAATACATAGTGTTGTCCTTTCCCCCCCCCCCCCCACCCCCCCCCCCCCCCCGCCAAGATGAAAGGCAAAAGAGTAAGGTGAGGGTAAAGATTAAAGAATGTAAATAAAAGGCTGTTTCTTAAAATAGTAACATTTTGTAACAGTAGTATTTTTTTCCCAGAAATGATGTTGGCAAATAATTCACTTCCTCCTCCCCTACTACCTCTCTTCACCCACTTTGTGAGCCTAAAACGATAAAGCTACTGTCTCCAGTGCTGCTTGGTGAATGACACATTGGGAATGGGGCAGTGTAAAACCGAATCGATCTGAACTGATCCTGGACTCTCTTATAATAATTTTCAGTGTTCTACAATTTCAGCAGCATCCAGAAAACTGAGGGGCAGACTTTCCTCTTGCACTTGGGCACAGACCTGGGTGGAGCACGTTGAAGAAAATTAGACTGGGACGATTCCACCTTCATAATGGAGCTTGCCTGAATTTTTGCCCATTTAAATGAATGTCCAGGAAATCGGGCAGCTTCTGTTACGAGCAAGCAATTCTCCCTGCCCAATTTTTCTCCATACATTCTGCTCAGGTGAATCACCACACCCAAGTGCAAGAGGAGGAAAATCTGCCCCTGAATCATTACTTTCATACTTAAATCTGCAAACTGCAGTTGCAGAGGCATGATGGGACTGTGCTAACCATTAAAAAACAAGACTAGTTGAATGCAAAAGGTAATTAAAGAGGCAATTAATCTGCTATTTATGGTTCCAGTAGATACAGACCTGTGCTGTACCCTCAGGTGAAAATTACCACAAAATTCACTTTATAATTCTACAATCTTATAACAAAATAACACCTCACAGCCTGGTCTTTAATTGGAGATATACTTATCTTCAGTAAGCCAATGCACAGTGCAAGCTACAGACTTTGCTTTATGAAGGATAAGTCCAACCTTGAAAGTGAAAACACAGAAAAATATTATACTCCAACTCTAGAGATTAATATAAGAAAATTATGTGACTGGTTGAATAAAAGAGCTAATTTTACATTCTATAAATCCAAATTTCTTCCCAGCAGGAGACCACATATCTTGGGGAAAGATAGGCTCTAATTTTCAGAGAAGAAAATCTCAAATCGCATGTGGCAAGGGAAAAGCAATTGTATCTGCTTAAATTATTAAGGATTGTAATTGGGGTTTACCCGAATGTCCTATGGCTGCAGTACATTAACAGAACACAAGAGAATATGTAACCGACCTCACTGAAAGCAGAAAGGAACCTTGGCTGACAAAATCTGGATTTAGTGCAAACTGTGATACCACTCTGGGGGGGGGGGGGGGGGGGGAAACAATGTGTAACTGCCAAAATCTAAATGCTCTAAGAAACAGACATTTTTATAAACTGACTCTTTTTTCTAAGTTATGCAAAGTATAAACTTTAAGAAGCACATCAGTTTCAACTCAATTTTCATGTTCCATTTGGAGCCCAAAGGGAAAACTTAAAATACTGTAGTTATTCCAGTTAATGATTGAATTGTAGGGCTCAAGTGAATTGTTTCTCTTTGCGGCTGTGCAGTGTTTTTACAGAGACCAAGAGAACCATTATAAAATAGAAATAAGAACATTTGATTCTTGGTCCACCACTGGAGCTTGACTATGGCAAGCAGGTAATGGTGTCAGCTCCCCCCACCCCCACCCCACTGCACAGCTGATCAGAGAGAGCAGCATGGATTTGTAAAGGGTAGGTCATGCCTGGTGAATTTTTGAAGAGATGACTAAAGTAATGGACAGGGAAATGACTATGGATGTTATTTATATGGACTTCCAGAAGACATTTTTAAAGTCCCTCATAAGAGACTATTAGCTAAAGTTGAAGCTCATGGAATTGAAGACAAATTATTGACCTGGTTCGGAAATTGGCTGAGCGGCAGGAGACAGAGTGTAGGGATAATGGGCAGGTACTCTAATTGGCAGGATGTGGCAGGGATCTGTGTTGGGGCCTCAACTATTCACTGTATTTATTAATGGCTTCGATGATGGGATAGAAAGCCACATATCCAAGTTTACCGATGACACAAAGATAGGCAGCATTGTAAGCCGTATAGATCGAAGCATAAAATTACAAAGAAATGTTAATGGATTAAGTGAATGAGCAAAACTGTGGCAAATGGATTTCAATATAGACAAGTGTGAGGTCAGCCACTTTGGACCTAAAAGGGTAGAACAGAATACTTTCTAAATGGTGGAAAGCTTGAAGCAATGAAGGGCCAAAGAGACTTGGGGCTCCACGTACATAGATCATTAAAATGTTATGGACAGGTACAGAAAATAATCAAAAAGGCTAATGGAATGCTGGTCTTTATATCTGGAGGAATAGAATACAACGAGTTCAAAGTTATGCTACAGCTATACAAAGCCCTGGTTAGACCACACCTGGAGTACTGTGAGTAGTTCTGGCCACCACATCTTAGGAAGGATATATTGGCGTTGGAGGGAATGCAGCGTAGATTTACTCGAATGAAACCTGGACTTTAAGGGTTAAATTACAAGGAGAGATTACACAAACTATGGTTGTATTCCCTGAAATTTAGAAGACTATGGGGTGATTTGATCAAAGTTTTCAAGATATTAAGGGGAACTGATAGGGTAGATAGAGAGAATCTATTTCCACTGGTTGGGGAGTCCAGGACTAGGGAATATTGCCTAAAAATTAGAGCCAGGCCTTTCAGGAGTGACATTAGGAAACCCCTCTACACACAAAGGGTGGTAGAAGTTTGGAACTCTCTTCCGTAAATGGCGGTTGATGCTGGGACAATTGTTAATTTTAAATCTGAAATTAGTAGACTTCTGTTAACCAAAGGCATTAAGGAATATGGGGCAAAGGTAATTAAATGGAGTTAGGTCACAGCTCAGCCATGATCTCCTGAATGATGGAACAGGCTTGAGGGGCTAAATGGCCTACTCCTGTTCCTAAGGTACAAAGGGGGAAAAATTCGGTTGATTTGCGCCTCCCGTTCGCGCCGGGGTGCAAAGCAACTAGCCCGGGCGCGGCACCGCTAACGCATTCAGCGGGAGGTTAGCAGCGGCAGTAACCATTAGCGCCATCACTGTGACGTCATCACTGTGCGCAGCGCCCCGGCCGTGATCTTCAGTAGTGCCCCCTGACTTACCGCCGGACGCTATGTCCGACAGGGTCAGGGGGGCCTACCTGTGGCCGGGGCAGCGCAAATTAAAGGGGAGGTGCCGGGCGTCCATTTTATTGCTGGCCGCCTGCCAGCACCTGCCCCCGTTGCCGTCCCCGGCCTCCTGTGAAGCCCCCCGGGGGCCCGGCTGCACTCTGTGAGCCCAGCACTCCTCTTGAGTGCCGGGCTCTTTTGCCTGCACTCCGGTCCCTGGTGGCCCAGCTGGGCCCTGGGCCGTGCTGTGCTAGGCCCCTCCCCTTTAATAAGGGGAGGAAGGCCTGCAGTACCGTAGCGCAACGTGCTGACGCGTGTGGTGCTGCTGCACGTAGCGCCGTGATATTCACTTAGTGCCCCAAGATTGGCGCTACCAGTGAATTTCGGGCTGGTGCTAGATGTAGCGCCCGGCAAAATTAGCGCCCCAAAGGGGGCGCGACCCAATTTTGCCCCCAAAGTATTGAGCGAGGATTCTGATTTTTCTTAATTTACTTGATTATCTCCAATTTTTTTCCTTATGTACTTCTCACCTGGAGCTGGTGATTCGTGGTGGATTAAGTTTCCATGGGTACAGCGGCCCCCTTGTACCCAATTCAAATCGACATTCTTCATGGGTGAACGTTGACGGTCAGTGTCAGGTTTTTCAAATATGTTGGAGGTTGGCCAACCACAACGCAACCCAACCGTAAAGCTATGCTATTTTTAAGTAAAAGAGCCAATTTTCATTTTTTTTAATTCACATTGTTCTACAATAATTGAAAGGACCTTTTGATCATTTGAACAAGAATATTTTACACTTTTATATAGCATCTTTTAATGTGGAAAATGTCCCATGGCACTTTACTGAGGGAGGGAAAAATCATTAACCGGAATAAAGGAATGGATACGGAGCCATGGTAGAAGAATTAGGAGAGGTGACTGATGGCTTGGCCGAAAGATAGGATTTGTGAAGGTTTTTGATGAAGAGAGTCGAGAAGTGGAAGGGTTTAGGGAGTGAGTTCCTAACAGTTGGACCAAGGCAGCTGAGGCAAAGGGAGGGGGGATACTCGATGCCAGTCGGAGGACTGAAGGCAGCAGAAGGTGATATAAGACTGGAGGAGTTTACAGAGCTAGATAGGGTCGGTGAGACCATGGAGAGATTTGAGGATGAGCAATTTAAATTCAGTGCGTTAGGGGTCAGGTAGACACTGTAGGTCAGCGAGGGGGAGGAGGATGGTGGGCTAGCAGGATTGAGTTTTGGGGTAGGATACAGGTCGCTGAGCTTTAAATAAGTTGGAGTTTATAAGGGGGGTGGGTGGCCAGGATTAGAGGCCGGCAAGGAAGACGGTGTCCATTTTAATTCAGCTTGCTTTTTTTTCTCACCAGCTTATTGGAATTAGAAACAACATTTCTTTCCTTTCTTCACTGCTGTGAAATATTTCTAGGCTAATAGGGCAGGGTGGTAAAGTATTCCCAGGCCTCTGCTAAAGCAACTCTTGAGCTGACTGCTGGGAGGTGTTTAAGTGAAGCCCAGGATTAACTCGCATTCTGATTTCTTCCACGACCTTCCACTTCAGAGTTAACTGAGCTTCACTCAACACCTTGTTCTAATTATATGTGCAGGTCAGGAGCTCACAGTGTGATAGACCTTAGTGATTAACCTGCATCAGGGAACAGTACATTGGTACACCATGATAATCCAATTTTAGATCCAGGTTGAACAATCACATTCAATCTCATGCCCACACATAGTGGAATCATACTCCTGGTGCATCTGCATATTCGATTGTACAATTATCTCCTCCATTGGTAATTATAGTAGTTCTATTTAAATAAGGCGAGTCCTGTTATTAGTGTAACCCATTTGACAGTTAAGTGAAGAAAAAGAAAAAAAAATGAAAGCAATAATGAAATGAAAAGAGGGGAGTGGTGATACTAACCTATGGAAAAGAGGGCTGCAGCAATGATGTATAACAGCAGAGGAGGAGATAGGAACAGGAAAGAAAGGTGTCAGATAGGGAACCAAGTGATTCTGCTGCTTAAACTGTCTGAATTCAGTACTCTTACATAAAAGGGACTAAAAGCCAGAGTTGTCAACATTGGATGAACCCCAGCTGTGAGATTTTCGGTCTCGAGCTGTTTACCTGAGCCATTATATCGCACCAAAAATATAATCATTATGCTTTACAAATTATCCAGAGGCATCCTGGATCACTTGTGCTAGTTTCTGACTCCCAAGAGTAAATGTTCTGTTTGCATGCCCCTAACACAGAGTCTCACCTGCTGGGAGCAATTATCGCCAAGTAATATATGCAGCCATGATTTTTCAATCCATTGGCGAGTAAGAGAACCATATGACGGTGGGGCTATCCTGCCACCCATAGTAATATTAAAAGAATAGGGAGGGTTGGGTAGAGGATTGGGGTGGGGGGAGAGAGGATCGGGGTCGGATGATTGGGGGCGGGGGTGGTGAAGGGCAGATCGTGGCCAGCCACCTGAGGATTGGGGCCAGCCTCCGGATGATTGGGGGTTGGGCGGTGTTTGAAGCGAAGATCGTGGCTGGCCACCAGAGGATCGTGGCTGGCCTCTGCAGGATCAGTTGTGGGTGGGGAAAGAAGATCGTGGCCGGCCTCCGCATCATCGGCGGTGGGGGGGGAGGGGGGTCTCCTATCGTGGGCGGTTGGGTTAGGTTGGGACCCTGGATCCAGGAGGTAGGTATAAAGGCACTTACCTTCTAGATGCAGCAGTCCCCGCCTTGCTCTAACTGCCGGGTTTTACAAATTGTGTAAAATCCGTCCACATGCAGTTAGAGCAAAAGCACTTCCCATAACCATCCATCTACTGGAAATACAGATTGGGCAATTTCAGACATTCTCATCACAACGTTCCCTCCATAATGGATGGAAAATCATGGGGAGTTGCACATGATTTGTGGATATCCTCTCCCAATGGACAAGATTAGAAGTGCAATCTGATAAAATTGGCCCTCAGTGTATTTTTGGGCCAGCATTGTCAGCAGTTTATCATATTGAGAAGACTTATTTTGGTGTGGGTGGACAGGTTGTCAATTCTTTTGGGGAAGTATTACTTCATTTGTTTAATATAAAAATATAATAATTAATTTGACTCAAAATTCAGAAATGAGCCTCCCCGTCCTCACCCTTCCCTGCCCAAGTCTTCTGTGTGGTAGATAAGTTTATGGAATCTCTCATCTCCAACCTAACAATTTACTGCTCTATCTGAACTTGACTGATTTTAAAATGGAACCAGTAGTAAATAGATAATCAAATTGAACAATTAAAAAGTAAACTTTTTGTTAAGAGATCAATTCAAACAAAAAATATTTTCTTCTTTGTTTCAGTGGAGATCCAGCTAGTGTTTGAGCTACAAATTAATTCTTATATAGAGTTTAAAATAAAATTTGGGTTAAAAACAGTTATGGAAAAAAAATGAATTGTACCAGACCATTTTTAACAGGTGTTAGGATCAGCCTGGATTGGAAGAATTAAGTAAAAGAAAAACAGTATTTGATTATTTGTCTGTGCTCAGCTCACTTACGATCTTGATCACCATTCTAGACAAGTCCTGGCGCATTGTTGAAAACCACTTGTTCTACATTTCTAACAGTTGTAGTACTATGGCCCAGATTTTGGGGTTGAGCTGACTAAGATGTCAGCTTGCCTGTGCCAACCAAATTTTGAACAGAAGTCCCTCCCCCCCACCCCCTAATTTGAACAGACTATCGGCACATGAAAAGCTTGCCTAGAAAGCTTAGCTTGGAGCACAATGCTGCAGGACTGTAAAATTAAGTAGTTCTAAAAGGGCTACAGCTCACCATTAAAGGAGAAGTTGTGGTGATGGAAGAATAGCAGACAAAGCATTCACAATGGCACAGTAGAGAAATGTGGGCAGCACCGCTCCCTTTGGTAAAGTGTTTGAGGTTCTGTTGCAAATAGTGCACCAAAGGAAGATAACCCTATTTGGAGCTGAAGGTCCCCCTCCAGTAAAAGTACAGGTGCAACCTGCATGAAGGGAGGTCACCAGCTGAATTAATGCATATTCACCACCTATATCTCCTACCTAGTAGCAAGTGAGGAAGAAGCTTGTTGGCATCAAGAAGGCGGCAAAAACAAATATGTTCCCCACTTTTGCAAACATTTCTTGTGAAACCCATCAAGCATGACACAAATCTGCCAGCTGTGCCCTGTCCAATCGATGCCTCCTTTCCACAGGGAAAGTGGTGAAGCTATTGACCCCCTTGTAAGCCTAATATTTGTCACTTGCTTGACTTGTGCGCATTGAAGACTATCTGACGTGGCTTGGAAGGATCCAGTAACATGCATGCTATGGCAGTCTTCACTACTAAAAGAAAAGCTAACCCTGTTACAGATGGTGTCTGCGGGTCAACCTGAAGTGGCTGGTACAACTTTGTGACAGCTGTCTTGTGAAGGTGGCAAAGATAGGTCTCCTCTGATGTGTTTAGGTGTGTGTGTGTGTGTGTGTGTGTGTGTGTGTGGAGGATCTACAAATTCAGGTTCTGAAGTAGTGATTGCCTGGACAGAATACCTCTGGTGTCACTGCTGTGTCAAAATCATGCAGTGTGTACAGAACCCTCAATGGAATACGCATCCTAACCAGTTTGTATGGTGCAGTCCAATTGCCAACAACAATCAAGAAGAAAGAAAGTATTGGCAGAAAAAAAATGTAAAAATGGCAGACTAGCCAGCAAAGCCAACTACTGCATGGAGCAAAATGCAATTGAAAACATAAAAAAACACTTTTAGAAGTAACTGAAACTGTGATCTCCCTTTATGACGCCTATTTAAGTTATTTTACAACTTCCAAAAAAAATATATTACACTGAGAAGAAAGGGGTGTAAAAGAAAAGACAGTCATCCGTGGCTAAGTAAAGAAATTAAGGATAGTATTCGACTAAAAACAAGGGCTTATAAGGTAGCCAAATCTAGTGGGAGGATAGAGGATTGGGAAAACTTTAAAAGACAGCAAAAAATAACAAAAAGATTGATTAAGAAAGGGAAGATAGATTATGAAAGTAAATTAGCAAAAAATATAAAAACAGATAGTAAGAGTTTTTATAGTTATATAAAAAGGAAAAGGGTGGCTAAAGTAAATGTTGGTCCCTTAGAGGATGAGACCGGGAAATTAATGGTGGGAAATATGGAGATGGCAAATACACTGAATGAATATTTTGTATCAGTCTTTACAGTATAGGACACTAAGAATATCCCAACACTGGACAAACAGGGGGCTATAGGGGGGGAGGAGCTAAACACGATCAAAATCACTAAGGAAGTGGTACTCGGTAAAATAATGGGACTCAAGGCGGATAAATCACCTGGACCTGATGGCTTACATCCTAGGGTCTTGAGGGAAGTGGCGGTAGGGATTGTGGATGCATTGGTAATAATTTTCCAAAACTCCCTGGACTCAGCAAAGCTCCCGGCAGACTGGAAAACTGCTAATGTAACACCCTTATTTAAAAAGGGCAGTAGACAGAAGGCTGGAAACTATAGACCGGTTAGCCTAACATCTGTGGTAGGTAAAATTTTGGAGTCCATTATTAAGGAGACCGTAACGGGACATTTGGATAATCATAATTTAATAGGACAAAGTCAGCATGGTTTTATGAAGAGGAAGTCATGTTTGACAAATTTGCTGGAGTTCTTTGAGGAAGTAACATACAGGGTGGATAAAGGGGAACCAGTGGATGTGGTGTATTTAGACTTCCAAAAGGCATTTGACAAGGTGCCACACAAAAGATTATTGCTTAAGATAAAAAATCACGGGATTGGGGGTAATATTCTGGCATGGATAGAGGATTGGCTATCTAACAGAAGGCAGAGAGTTGGGATAAATGGTTCATTCTCAGACTGGCAATCAGTAACTAGCGGTGTTCCGCAGGGGACAGTGCTGGGTCCCCAACTCTTTACAATCTATATTAACGATTTGGAGGAGGGGACCGAGTGTAACATATCAAAGTTTGCAGATGATACTAAGATGGGAGGGAAAGTAGTGAGTGAGGAGGACATAAAAAATCTGCAAGGGGACATAGACAGGCTAAGTAAGTGGGCAGAGATTTGGCAGATGGAATACAATACTGGAAAGTGTGAGGTTATGCACTTTGGCAGGAAAAATAGTAGAGCAAGTTATTATCTAAATGGCAAGAAACTGGAAAGTACTGAAGTACAAAGGGATCTGGGGGTCCTGGTGCACAAAACTCAAAAGGTTAGTATGCAGGTGCAGCAAGTGATTAAGAAGGCCAATGGAATGTTGGCTTTCATTGCTAAGGGGATAGAATATAAAAATAGGGAGGTATTGCTTCAGTTGTACAAGGTATTGGTGAGACCGCACCTGGAATACTGCATACAGTTTTGGTGTCCATACTTAAGAAAAGACATACTTGCTCTCGAGTCAGTACAAAGAAGGTTCACTCGGTTAATCCCGGGGATGAGGGGATGGACATATGAGGAGAGGTTGGGTAGATTGGGACTCTACTCATTGGAGTTCAGAAGAATGAGAGGCGATCTTATTGAAACATATAAGATTGTGAAGGGGTTGGATCGGGTGGATGCGGGGAGGATGTTCCCGATGATGGGTGAAACTAGAACTAGGGGGCATAGTCTTAGAATAAGGGGCTGCTCTTTCAAAACTGAGATGAGAAGGAACTACTTCACTCAGAGGGTGGTAGGTCCATGGAATATGCTGCCCCAAAAAGCTGTAGAAGCTACATTATTACATAAATTTAAAACAGAAATAGATAGTTTCCTAGAAGTAAAGGGAATTAAGGGTTACGGGGAGCGGGCAGGAATTTGGACATGAGTCTAGGTTCGGATCGGTCATGGCCCTGTGGGTAGCGTAGCGGGCCCAGGGGCCGTGTAGCCTGATCCTGCTCCTATTTTGTGTGTCTAATTCTGTTAGGTTCAGGAGATGGTTCTGTGATAGTAGATTGGCGGTTAGGATCAGATCAGCCATGATCTTATTGAATGGCGGAGCAGGCTCGAGGGGCCAATTGGCCTACTCCTGCTCCTATTTCTTATGTTCTTATGTAGGCTAGGTGCCAGATTCTCCACGTGCCCATTTTATATGGGCACGGCTGCGTTATGAGTGGAGCCTCACGTGTAGTCATGAGATTGGTGTGGGATCCCATGTTAATCATTTCTCTATTTAAGTGAGGCTCTTGTACGCCTACAGTACAGCCTCATCGTGCCTCCAGAAACTGAGCGCTGCAATGTACCACTTTACGCACCCCCCCCACCTCACTGCCCACCAGCAGTGCAGAGAGTTGTAAATCATACTCCACGCGTTTTCCGAAGTGTGGTCAGTTTCCAGTTTGAACAGGTCAAACTTTCTAGTTCTTGGACCAATAGTCGCAGTTCCTCCATTTTCTATCGCACAATGCATGAATGAATGAGTGTCACAACAAAACAATCAATATGGTTCTTTGCAGCTGCAGGATGTGACACTAGACAGGAAAACCTGAAATTAAAATGTCTTGCTCCAGGATAAATAAAAATGCCATAAATACTGGCGAAAGCCTGCACTTTTTAGACCAATGAAACGGTCAGATGAGATTCCGAGGTGTGACTGTTACTTGGAGTCAGACACAACACCCACAGACACTGAACTCTAAAACCAAAAAAATAAATAATTGGAATTAATTTATTTCTAAATAAATCCATTGCTGAAGTAAGTATTTTCACTTATATCTGTGTTTCTTGAAGGCCCAGTAAAGCTCGAGAACTCACTGTTAATATATTTAAAAAAAAGTACTGAAATGCTTATGGCAATGACAGATAAAATTCAAAAAGCTCAGCTTTCAATCGGCTCAGGCCTACTGAATTACCACTGTATCTATTTGCTCTTTTTGCTTAAAGTGTTTAAGGAAAAACTGATTAAAAACAGGCTTTAAATCCAAAAAGTACTTTATCATAAACTGGAAAATAAATGCTCAGTAGTGGGATCCTCATCTTTTGTAGTTCTACTTCTCGTAAGACCTGAATAAATCACTTGTCTGCTGCAATCGCTTCTTTTCACTCAATAAACAAAAGTTGTAATTCCTCTGCCAAATAATGGATATTATCCTCTTGATTACTCAATTGTTTTATTTTTCTGCATGAAGTTTTGCTTTTATTTAGAAATGTGTTTCCTTGTGGGCAGCTCATTAAAGGCAATATTGTCTGATTCACTAATTGTATCTTGAAGTGAATGAGTCATGTACAGACGTTGTCCCATGAATCTCTGTTGTGCAGGTGTTGCTAGGACTTTATGCAATGTATTGAATGTTAATATAATGCAGAAGTAAATACTGGTGAGTTTTAAATCGATTCATGGGCCTCATGGTACATTGTTCCATTTGGAAGGTATGAGAAAACCAAAAGATGTGCCTCCATGAGAATAACACCATTGGTAAAGCAGAATATCTAGTTGTTCTCTAAAGGTGCATAAAACAGTTAATGGAAGACTAATTCAATGATCCCATGCTCCCAGTGGGGAGCCTTGCTCGCAGGGAGTGAGAGTCAAAGAATCTGAGCTGCAATATTTTAGCCTTATCTTCAGCCCGCACTCCCTTCGAGTGTAGCTTCCCTGCCAAGAGTACGAAATCGCAGAATTAACTTCCGATCCTTTTTAACTGCATAAATGTTGTACAAGGATCCTGTATTTACCATCTGTGGGTGACTTTTTACTTTGAAAAAGAATAATGGGGATGTAGGCTTTGGAAAGTGTGAAATGTCAAGTCAAGAGACCATTGTGCCAGATGAAATGAGGCTCTGTACATTTAGGGAGAATATAAAGATATTCCTCCTGTCCCATGTCTACACACACATAACTAGACTGTTAGTAAATCAGATTCAGGCCACAGTTCAAGCTGTTGTTGTAGTGGACACTGGCACTGACACAAGTGTGACACATTGTGAATGTCACCTCACTCACACAGTTGGTTTCAGACAGTGGCATTCTAGTTTCCTTCAAAACATCATTGCATGTGCAGTTCATATGCACAACATTATCAGGATGTGTATTTCTGTGTTTATGCTGGATGCCTTTCAGCACACAGGGAAGGGAGAGCTGGGGGTTAGAGGTGTAAAAAGGAACATCACCCTCATATGTTTTTTTATTCATTACTCAAAGCTCTTGAATGTCCAGAGTGATATGAATGTTAGCCACCAGCAGTTCAACACTCAAGGCAAAAAACAGGAGTGATGGAGGATATGCTCATGGAGTTTCTCAGAACAGTTCAAATGAAGAAGATACAATCCCATTAGGGCCATCTAATGAGCAAGAGTAAGAGTATAACAAGAAGATCCATCAGGTAAAGACTTTTCCAAACTTCATTACCTCTAACACCCTTTGCAAGAAAGACCACTCCACTCAGTCAAAGGCCTTCTCAGCATCTAAAAAGACAGACTAAATTCATTGGATGCAGTTGCAGGGTATTTTATGTTGAAAAGTCACTGGACATTTCTGTAAGAGTGACCTCCACAGCAAAATCTGTGTAATCGGGGTGAATTAATTTAGAAACCAAATTATTCCCAACAGAAAATTTCAGGGATTGCTGTAAGAATTTTGGAAGCACAATTGAAAGGACAAAGACTGGTAAGAAGCCTTTTTTAGTACAAGAAGGATTGAAGTGTTTCTCCAAGTGTTGGGGTGGGATCGGTATTAGTAATTTCATGAAACACTTCCATGAGGAGGGGAGCCAATTTTGTAGTTATCTTTTTTATTATTCATCTGGGCCAGATAACTTGAAGAAAGCTGATAGCTTGGATTACTTCATCCATGGTGATGGGCCCACCCAAAAGCTGCATAAACTGCTTCATTTACTCAGAGACTACAAGTAAACCCAAAATAAAACTGGCTAAACTCCCGATCACCAGCCTCCGGTAATAATAAAAGTAATGCCCTGACTGCCTGTCGGAGCAGAGTACACGTTGTCCTGGGGAGTATTGTGGTGTAAATTTTTTTCCAAACAGTCCCGTAACTGAGAAGGGATGGAGAGTTACTGCAGAGTCATTGAGACATGATTCAACATTCCTGAAACATCTGATACTTTCAGGGTTAGAATCACCGGAGTGTGATCTAAGAGGTTGATCAAGTCAATTTTACAAGCTTATAGCTCAGTCTTCCTTGGCTCAATAATAAAAAAAATAAGTAACTAATCCTTGAGTAGCACTTGCAATGATTAGACTAACCCAGCAGCTTCAGATTTTACACTTCTGTCAGGTCCTCAAATCTATGGCATAAGGCCAGGGCCATACGAGAGGGAGGAGTGACACTGTTAGGCAGCTTATTCACTTAAAGGTTAAGAATACAGTTGAAATCCCTGTCTATAATTGTGGTAGGTTAGAGATAATAGTGGAAGACTCCGTGTTGGCGCTCTAAACTTAAAGTATTTGGTGCACCAGCCAAATAGACAGAAACCAGACAGTAACTTCCTTTTCATCCTCCAAGGTATGCTCGACTGAAACTGGGAGGGCCTCATTAAATTGGATGGTGATTCCCATCTTTTCGAAAAGGCACAGAGGGTGATGCTCATCCATCCCCAATGATGGTTGTCCTACTTGAACTGATAGGGTAGATAGAGAGAAACTATTTCCGCTGACTAGGGGCATAGTCTAAAAAAATTAGAGCCAGGCCTGAAGTTAGGAAACACTTCTACATGCAAAGGGTGGTAGAAGTTTGGAACTCTCTTCCGTAAACAGCAATTGATGCTAGGTCAATCGTTAATTTTAAATCTGAGATTGATAGATTTTTGTTACTAAAGGTGTTAAGGGAAATGGGGCAAAGGCGTGTACATGGAGTTAGGTCACAGATCAGCCATGATCTCATTGAATGGCGGAACATCCACGAGGGGCTAAATTGCCTACTCCTGTTCCTATGTATCCGGAGGCAAATGAGTGTCCTGAGTGAAGACCGGTCTCTCTCTACAAAGAATGGCAAATACCGTCAGTCATTTAATAGGATAATTAAGTCTTTGAACATAGAGAGAGAATATTAGAAGAGTCTACAGAATAAATTATTAACTCGAGGTGGGGCTGCACATCATTAGAGGTAATAATTTCACCTGGGTCAGGCAGCAATTTCTCTTGTGATTGGTTCAAATCACAACCCTCATAATTTGTAACAGAGATAGAACCATCATCTCTAATATGAATAACATAAGTCTAAAGATTACTGTCAGAGATATTAACAGATGGGCATTTAATACCTTCATCTGACTTTTTGTCTACTATTTTAGTAGAAGCATTAACCAATTTAAAATAAATGGGTTAAAATGTGTGTTAAAATAGTAAACAGAGAAATGTCACATGAGTGCATTAAGTGTTCGTCCACTAATTTTGCATTAGCAATTTCTGGACTATAAAATGGAAAAAATGCACCCATGGGAATAGTGTGATGTACATCATTAAATAATTAGATAACAATATTTAGAAACAGGCAAACAATATTCCGCAAAGAAAGACCGCAAAATAATCAGCAGGCACAAACCTCAACACCCTCCCCGATCTCCTCCAACTTGTTCTGGTAGCTCGGGACCGCCCAGAGAAACCGTCCAAAAGCAGACAACAGCAGGTGGGTGGTCACCAAAGTGTCAGATGCAGCCGGTTAGACCCCCCACATTCAGTGCTTCAAAAAGGACCACTTAATCCAATAGAAACCACACCCAGCTGCTCCAACAATGAGAGAAACCACTATACACGTGCACATAAGCATGCTCCCCAAAATTCCTTCCCTCCCTTCTGAATTAAGTCATATTCTTAAGTGGCTAAAATTATTTATCTATTATGGACTTCCTTATGGACTTCCTGAGATTAATTGTCTTTCTTGCCCTGGTTCCAAGAGTACAGTTAAGCAATAAAATACTTAAGAGCTGCAAACTGCCATATCATTTATTCATAACAGAAATGTATGTAAAAACCTATGGGTTAGTTATACTAAATGCATTACACATTAACAACAAACTGCTAAGGATACCCGAGAAGAACAAACACATAAAAGTAATTTTACATCAATCTAGCATAAGTTGTGCTTTTTTTTTTACTGAAATTTTATCTTTGGCCTTTTGATATCAGATAGTAACAGTACTGTTTCAACTATAATGCATAATCTATTCAAAGGTACAAGATCTAACTTCAACCAGCAATGGAAGACCAACAAATCAGCCAAAAGCTTTACATTGCCTACCAGATAAACTGTATACACAGCAAAGAACCTAACTCAACATTACAGCTGATTTACAAAGAGCGTAAAGTAATCCTATCATAACTGAACAGTTAGAAATCTTCAGAAACATAAAGCTAAATTCACACTTCCAGCAGGGAGTTGCATGACAATGTTGCAGCCATATCTTCAATCTATGCTTCTTCTGAGGGTAGCTCCCCACTGGAAGTATCGATCAGTGAAGTTTCCCTGTATAAATCCAAAGCTCTCTGTTAACTCAACTTGGTTTTCCTGAAAGGTGTCCATGGGATGAACACATTTGCTACCCTCTTTACCATTGGAGCCTTCTTGGCATAGGAACCTAAAGTGGGGTATTGCAGATGGAAATGGTGAGCCAGGTTGTTGTGAGCACTTTGCCTGTTGCAGGTGGTGGTTCTTCCAAAGCAGATATAGCTGAAACTAAAGCTAGAGAAAGGAGGATGGCTTTCCCGGTCAGGAAATGCCTTGCAGAATTTGGAGAGAATGAAGGGATTACATTTACGTGGTTAATATGGAGTCACATAGGGTAAACCATGGCATGCTCTAGACCAGGGGTTCTCGACCTTTTTGCTTCTGAGGCCCCCCTCCCGTGTTATAAAAATTCCACGGACCCCCGTAACACAACGCAAGTATTTTTCTGTATTAAAAAAAATATTTGGCTTCATCTACTGTCCAAGGAGAATGACGACTTGACCAGAATAACAAAGAGTTTCAAACGTGCAGCCATACTCGAACGCTATTCAAAATTGACCTCCCAGTCTTAAATTGTTTATAGGTTAGGAACATGTTGAATATATTGCCTTTTCAGGGTTTATTAGAAAGTCCTCAGTAAAATGGATGTGATAATACTCCTAACAGCAAGAGACAAATGTTACAAGCAAACTAGATATGCTGCAGGAAGCGTGCCCAATTTGTTACAATTTAGGTAGTTTATAATGGGAGTACATTCTTGTGGGAGTTTAGAACTCGATCACAACCAGGGTCACTGCAACATTGCAGATTATGACAAAGTTTTATGTATTTTCCTTCATTCCCTGCATGAAAGTGTTGCCAATCTTTTCCCTTCTCCCAGTTCACGGAGGCATGATTTCCCCCTCCCTCCCAAGTTCATGGAGGCACTCCTCGTGTCCTGGTTCGTTAATGTTGCTGCCCCAAGCTCCTACCCGATACTGCTGCTTCGCTCTAGGAACTTTGCCAAGCCTTAGGATGGGAATTCCTGAGCCTTGCACGTTGGAATTTCTGATCTGGCATTTCATAAGATTAAGAATTCCTATCTGCAGTGTGCAGAAGAGTCTGATCGTAGAGTGAAGCAGCAGCTGCATCAGATAGGAGTTGGGGGTGTCAATGAATGGCGAATTGTGAATGGAGCAAGATGATTTTGATGAAGGGAGATGAAGGTTCTGTGGAAATTTTTCCCAGTGGCCCTGCTTACTGCTCTGTTGCTTAAGTGGTTTTTCACCCACATAAACTTTGTTTCTTGCGCTCTCTAATACAGCAAAACTATTGATCGAAGCCATGATGAGAGTAGCGGCAGTATGAAGGGCAGACCCCTTGAAACCTTCTCACGTCCCCCTAGCCGGTTGACAACCCCCGCTCTAGACCCTTCTCACTTAATCTCATTGGATTCTTGCTGCTAGGAATGGGACGGCCCTCCACAAATGGACATCATTTGACTTGCCAGCAGAGGTGCAGCTTTAAATTAGCTTATTTGGAATCTCCGTTTTTGTTTGATTATAGGTCTAAGCTCAATTGCCTGAGTGTGATTCTGAACCACAGGTTGTGGGGACAGGGTGCAAATGACTATCTTCTTCTTCTTCTTCTTCTTTTTGTAGCATTTGTTTTTTAAGTTCACTATGTAACAAACTAGAAAAGACTACAGAGCTTAAATAATTGCTCTTTATTGCTTAGATAGCTTAACTACTTGCAAACTGTTGTCAAATATGTAAACTCCTCTAAATCATAAAGTCAGGAAATTTCCTGTACTTAACTAGGTATAAAGATACCACAATATTGATATATTAATTATAATGTTCAACATTCCACTATTCACTCTTCATACAAAGTTGTTGTTACATGGTTTTTGCAATGTATCGCTACTTATTGTTAGGCTGGCAGACTTAGTATTTGTACTGGATAGGAGCCTTTTTCACCATTTAGTTTCAGTTGGTGTGGAGACTTGCTGTTTGATTGGCCATAGCTTATAGTCCTTTCATTGGTTGTGCTCTGTTTTTGTAGCTGTGGTTTGTCTACTGTGTTCTGAGGGGATGGCTTCACTTTTATGTTACGGCGTGTAAACTGAACATTCAGATCCCTCCACAACTGATGGCTGTTTTCTGCAGGTTTCTCCGTTTTTTCCTAAATACCTTCAGTTCTTGCACAGTAAAGCCAGATGTTTATTTTCTGCTGCACCTGTGCTGGCATTCATTTCCTTTTTCTTGTTGGCTGAATTCTGGCCACTTCTCCTCCTTCAAGCTTACCAAGCACTTTGTTACCTTTATCATAGAACTGGACCTGTTTGTTTTTCTGAGGTACAGCTTCTCTTTCACTTCAGTTACTATCTTCATTATCAGAAGTCAGCTTGGTGTAAGGAGGAGTGTCTTGGTTCATGTGCCAAATAGTATTTGAGCTGGTCAACAATCCAGCATCTCACTTGGTTATTCTTACAGTCAACAAGAGAGAGATAAGAGTCTGTGCCAGACTCGTGCACTTTTTTCTAGAAATTCTTTGCAATTTTAACATTGCTATCTGTCTTGATATTTGACTGTGGATACCTTTGTGAGCTGGTGATGTAACTGAACTAATATTGTTGCACAGACTATTGGAATTGTCTTGCGTTAAATGGTGATCCATTGTCTGAGATAATCTCATTTGGAATACCATGGCATGGAAAATGAGCTTTCTGCTTGGGTGTAACTTGTTTTTTATTTGTTTGTATTTCAGAAAAATCAAAGTAATCATCAACACCTATGAATTTCTTCCATTCAATTCAAACAGACTACACCCTGTTTTCTCCAGGGACTTTCTGATATTTGATAGCTATTGAATGGGGTTTCTTTTGCTGTTTGGCTTGGAACTGCTTTCATATATCACACCTTGACCTGTCTTGTTCCTCGTAGGCCAGTAAATCTTTTCTCTAGTTCTCCAAAGATCACCTTGGATTCTGATGTGCCTGAGTGAACTATATGCTTCATCTTTTCTCTCATATAAAATGGGATAACTTCTTGATCTTGCCTTGAATATCAGTCCATCCAGTAAGTTGAATTCATCTTTAAAGTTGAAATACACAGAAATCATAGGATGATGCTTCTCCTCTTATGACAGGCCATAATTACTCGCTAATTGTCATTCTCAACAATTTCAGGTCTTCCATGTCCAGTAGCTTTCTTAATCTCTGTCATTCCATCTTTAGATGGGGTAAGTATTATAGCATATGATTTTTATCTCCTTTCCTGTTTCTGAAATTGCATCAGTTCCTTATTCTCAACCTTTCTGCTGGTAGGAAGTAGATATACTCTATTGAGTCCACAAGAAATGTCTCCGTGCCTCTCTTGTGAAAAACATTTAATTCATATTTTTGAAGATGCAACCACTCTGTCTTTCCAAATGGTTTTGTGCAGTTTTTGATCACTTCCCATGGTAATTTTATTTCCAAAGGCACACCGCTCGAATTTCTCCAAACTAAAAACAGTGGCTAAGAATTCATTCTCAATCTGAGCATAATTTATCTCTATCTCAGTTAGAAATCATGAGGCACAAGTCACAGGCTGGCCTTATTGTATGAGATGTGGGATACTGTAGAAGTACATCGTTATTGATGTCACTGGTGTATGAGAGATGATCTTAATCTCATCCAGGCATTTCTTATAATGACAGTCCCATGTAGAAAAACTTCTTTATTCAGTAGGTCACAGAGATACTGTTACCTCTGATAACTTTGATATAGATGTTTAGTTATTCCAAGAATTTTTTAGATATCTTGTTCGTCAGTGGTAGAAGGTGCTCAAGCCATCTTTCAACTTTGGCAGAACCTGGTTTTAGTCCATCTTCAGAGATTTGATGGCCCAAATATTTCACTTCTTGTTACCTTCCTGTTGAGTTCAGTAGGACTTCCAGTTTCCAATCATGGTTCAGTTCATCTGTACCATAGAGTAAATTGCCATCTGCCATGACAACGACTTCTTCCAGATTTTTAAATGCCTCATCAAATTCCACAGGAACTGGAGAGATTCTGAAATGCTTGCTCAAACATCTGTAACTTCTAAATGGTGTTGAAAAGATTGTCAGTAGACATGATTCTTCATCTAATACAACATGTCAAACCCATTCTTTGCATCCACAACCATGAATAGTTTCACTTGGACTAGTTCAGGCAGAACATCCGATGCACTTTGAAGTGGATAGTCATTACATTTGAGGGATTTGTTAAATGGCTTTGGATCAAATCATAGGCAAACTTTATCATTCATTACCACTGAAGAGAATCAGTCAGCTAGGACACTGCTTGATGCAAGAATATTCCTCTCAACAAGCTCGCCAGTGTGTTTCTTGACAAGTTCTTTTACAGCTAGATGTATGTTCCTAGCTAGAAACTCTATGGGGATCCAACAACTTTAACTCAAAATGTGACCTTCATCTGAGTCACAAGTAACGTCATCTACAAGATGTGGCCGCTATTTCCTTTGTTCTCCTTTTTGAGAAATGGTTCAGTTCTCTACATATGTTATACTTTCAATCGCTAATTCTTATTCAAAAACATTTCACTTCATTTAGACATCAAAATCTTAAGTGGGTATTTGATGTCAACATGTAGCAACTAAACGTCATGGAATATGGTATGTATATATAGTCTATCCCAGGAGCTTTCCAAAACTTATTGGGCTTCACATTTGATACAGTCAAAGAAAAACAATACAGAATCTGTAGTTAAACAGTTTAGAATTAGTTTTGAGTTCCTAGCTGAAAAGCACGTGGAGTTGTAGGAAGCTGTCTTTTCTAGCTTCAAGTTATGTTTTTTTCCATTCTGTGTTTCCTTTTAAAACATTTTGGTAAATTCAAGGTGAGTTACTTCCAATTCTAACACAGGAAGCATTTGTTAAGTATCATTGGGAGTACAAAATTGAAAAGACTTAATGTGCTACTTATTGCTCAGTGATCTTAACTAACTATGCAATTGTTAAACATACAATCACTTGAAGGGAACAGGCAAGAAACTTCCTATACTTGACTATGGATATGAAATGACCGTAGCATTGATGCACCTCTCTCTTTACTTCCTTCCTCTTCTTCCCTTTAGTTTTACCTTACTCTCTTGTTCAACACACTTTAAGCTGCCTCTCTTTCTCTCTCTTTTTGTATGGGCAGCATTATGGTGCAGAATGGAGGAAGCTTGATGTTGAGGAGCTCTGGCAGGCGGGTATTCTAGCACCTTGTGAAGGGGGAAGCAGCAGGCCATTAATTAATAGGCCAAAGGTTGTGCTTTCGAGAAATAAATAAAACTCGTCCCACTGAAGTAATAGCACGGAAGCAAAGGTGCTTGAGGTCAGGAGGTGGGGAGAAACCAATTATTAAAAAAATACTGAATCACACTCTCAAGTTAAAGCTGATCCTAAATCGGTGGCACAGGACATTGTCCAGATACGTCCAAGCTGCAAATGAAGTCTAAATGAATTATAAAATGTAAAAGAGAGGATTCGGGGCAGACTGAGAAGCACTATTGCACGTAAAAATATTTCCCTTTGTAACTTTTAGAATCGTGTTGCAGTTCAGATGAATAGTTTTGGGCTGTAAGTTGTCATCTTGAGTCACCCTCCCCTGCACTTCTTGTAACCCTGATGGAGGAGACCTTGTAATCTAAAAATTGTTAGCATATTCGTAGCCTGTTTTCAATATACCATCGGAGAGCAACCTTTCTGTACAAACCCCAGTTAAGTATTCTGACTTCAGTAGGTAGTGATTAAATAGTTGAAATTGTATTATGCATGTCAAAGATTAATTATACAATTTACGTGTCAAATCACCAAGTGCATGGGTTAAGACAAATCTCTGAACAATTTTTCTTAGAAACTGGTAGGTTGCCAACAAAAATCTCAGGAATAAAAATAGCAAGTCAGTATAATTCGGAGCACTGTGATGTACAGATGTTTAAGAAATCCATCAACGCTGAAAAATGGTTCTTTTCTTTTCCTTGAAATAAGCCAATGGTTTGGCAATGTGCCAGTGGGCATAATTAATCCATTCAGTGGCCTACTGAAAATGTACGCTGCTGTAAGGCTGTAAATCAAGCTTTGCAAAACTAGTCTTATCCAATGTAGTACAAAGAAGCATGTCTCAAAGATTTAGGCCTGTAAATTCCTGGTTTGCGCCCTGCAAGTGAGGGGTAGCGGAACCTACATTCCGGGGACGGGGTTATTTGCATAGTTGGAGCAGGTTGCTGGCATCCCAGCTCGAGCGAATCCGCCCTTCTAACGAGGAAGAGAGTCCTCCAGAAGCCCAAGTGAGTCAAAGACAAAAAGTATCTTTTTAAAACTCTTTGGCTCCCAACTGTTGCAGATTCTGCTGAGGCCTTTCAAGGGCAAAACCGGAGGAATTTCCTGGGGTGACCGGGAACGCCCTCCGACATGCGTGCTTGATATGGGGTGGGGTAGGCAGTAGATCGGCTCATAGCCTTCCGACCGTAATGTAAAGGTCCGGTCCAAATAGGGCGGAATTTCGGGAGAGGCAGGATCCAGACTGGAGTCTAGACCCTCTCCTCCACTTCACATAAATGCAACTTATGCTCTTTCACAGCCCCAAGTAGCTCGGGACTGTTTTTCTATACTGCTCCTGCGTCAGTCTCGACAGTATGTTAATAAATTCCACATAGGGGATTGTCTGTGTCAAATACTTAGCTGAATCATTATTAAAAGTTTTATTGTATCAAAAGAGACCCAAAAAAAAATACAAAACCTGCTGAATATCTGTTGTCTGATTTGATGTTCCATAAAAGAATGTTGTTCTGTTTTTATTTAAATGAGAAGTCGCACAACACCAGGTTATAGTCCAACAGTTTTATTTGAAATCACAAGCAAATAAAACTGTTGGACTATAACCTGGTGTTGTGCGACTTCTCATTTTTGTCCACCCCAGTCCAACACCGGCATCTCCGCATCATGTTTTTATTTAGATACACACTGATCGTTTTTCCTCTCTGTGGTATGATTTTTTTCAGTCAGGGTTTTGTAGAATCTAATGCAACACAAGAAAGAAACAATCACTTGTTTTTCCTTTCTGATATTTTGAAACAGAGCTCACTTAATATACTAACTTTTTGCAGCACCAAGTTGTTCTGATAGTATCTACGCACTGATTTGTGGAGTTAATGTACTGAACATACTGTTTGTTGTCTGTTTGAGAAATGCTTTGTTAGGTGCCTGGTAATCGATGGTATGTGATATCGAGCCACTGAAGAATTATCTTCAAAGGGCTGATAATACTGTTGAGAAGTCAGCTTCCAAAACTGACTGTCAGTGGAAAAAATGGATGCAACAAAGGAAAATGTGCTCTCTCTCTTCTGCATTCTTCTCTGAGAATATTTCTCTTTTTTTATTACATTGACTTTGCAAAATAAGCATGCTTTCTTTTTGTAGATGAAATACGCCTTTTCTGGGAAATTTTCCACAATCAGCTAACTCGGCGCGAACCAGAATCCAAACTTGGGACCTTCCCTGTCTGTACGTGTCACCCTGCCTGTATGGGTCAGTAGTATACCACACAGTGCATTTATCCGCTGAGTTGCTGGGCCAGTCTAGAGCTCTGATTGTTCTTCCCCTTTCTCTACCAATCTTCTCCTCTTCTCCTGAGCACTTTTGACTGCTTGATTGGTTTTGGTGCCAGCGGCCCTGGGTACATCGTTCAGGTGGTCATCATCCACATGTGTACCCTGATAAGTGAATATTGGAAGATTACCCAATCAAGGAAGGCATCACCACTGTGCCCAGGCTTCTCTTCATCTGATAGCTATATATATGCATTTCTCGTGGTCTGGCAAAATCTTGGACATGACAATACAATTTCTAGTATTTGGCGTTCAGTAATCAGGAGTGGGAACCTGAGTCAATTTTTCCATTTCAAAACCCAAAGGCATTGAGACAAGTTTCAGCAGCCCTACCATAGCCTCTGGATCAGCTAACTCACCACAGACCAGGGATCAAAGTGGGTCTTTCCTGGTACAGTATGTGCGGCTCATTGTATGAAATTGATGAGGCATCTGGAGAGATCTTCGAATTCTAACACCATTTCACAACACAAAAGTAATGATTATTTAGCCCTAACTGGTCAGAGATGCAAAACAGATGTGAGAAATAGAAATGGAAATTTTATACTGAGGTGTGATTTCAGACACATTGCTGGTATCCGTTCTAAACTGAATCAGATGCCCTGCTTCCACTTATGTGGCTGAGACCCATTAAATAACAAACTCATTTCCATTGGCCAGAACACCACCCAACATATATTGGTGAACTGACCTCTACCTAGCGGAGGCTGAATGCCAACTCTCCGACACCTCCTCCTACCTCTCCCTGGACCATGACCCCACTACCGAACATCAAGCCCTCGTTTCCAAGACTGTCACTGACCTCATCTCCTCTGGAGATCTTCCCTCCACGGCCACCAACCTCATAGTTCCCCAACCCCGGACAGCCCACTTCTACCTCCTTCCCAAGATCCACAAATAAGACTGCCCTGGTAGACCCATCGTTTCAGCCTGTTCTTGCCCCACTGAACTGATTTCTTTCTATCTCGATTCTATTTTTTCTCCCCCTGTCTAGTCTCTTCCCACCTACATCCGCAACTCTTCCGACGCCCCCCCGCCACTTTAACAGTTTCCAGTTTCCTGGCCCCAACTGTCTCCTTTTCACTGGACGTCCAATCCCTCTGCACCTCCATCCCCACCAGGATGGCCTGAGGGCGATCCGCTTCTTCCTTGAAGAGAGGCCCATCCAATCCCCCACCACCACCCTCTTCCGCCTGGCTGAACGTGTCCTCACATTGAACAACTTCTCCCTTGACTCTACTCACCTCCTCCAAATTAAAGGTGTTGCTATGGGAACCCACATGGGTCCTAGCTATGCCTGCCTTTTCGTGGGATATGTGGTACATTATTTGTCCCAGTCCTACTCGGGTCCCCTCCCTCACCTCTTTTTCTGGTACATTGATGACTGTATCGGTGCCGTTTCCTGCTCTCGCCCTGAACTAGAAAATTTCATTCACTTTGCTTCCAATTTCCACCGTTCCCTCACCTTCACATGGTCCATCTCTGACTCTTCCCTTCCCTTCCTCAACTTCTCTGTCTCCATCTCTGGGGACAGGCTATTGACAAACATTCACTATAAGCCCACTGACTCCCACAGCTACCTGGACGACACTTCCTCCCACCCCACTTCCTGTAAGGACTCTATTCCATTCTCCCAGTTTCTCCGTCTCCGCCGCATCTGTTCTGACGATGCCACCTTCCATACCAGTGCTTCCGACATGTCTTCCTTTTTCCTCAACCGAGGATTCCCCTCTACTGTGGTTGACACGGCCCTTGACTGTGTCTGTTCTATTTCCCACACTTCTGCTCTCATCCCTTCCCCTCCCTCCTGGAACCACGATAGGGTTCCCCTTGTCCTCACCTTTCACCCCACCAGCCTCCACATTCAATGGATCATCCTCCGCCACCTCCAGCGTGATCCCACCACCAAACACATCTTCCTCTCACCTCCCCTTTCAGCATTCTGAAGTGACCGCTCCCTCCGCGACACCCTGGTCCACTCCTCTCACCCCCAACACCCCTTCCCCTTCGTCTGGCACCTTCCCGTGCAAGCGCAGGAGATGCAACATCTGCCCTTTTACCTCCTCCCTTCCCATTGTCCAGGGCCCCAAACACTCCTTCCAGGTGAAACAGCAATTTACTTGTACTTCTTGCAATTTAGTATACTGTATTCGCTACGCATGATGCGGTCTCCTCTACATTTGGGAGACCAAATGCAGATTGGGTGACCGCTTTGCGGAACACCTCCATTCTGTCCGTAAGGGTGACCCTGAGCTTCCGGTCACCTGTCACTTTAATTCGCCACTCCACTCCCACTCTGACCTCTCTGTCCTTGCACTGTTCCAATGAAGCTCGAGGAACAGCACCTCATCTTTCGATTAGGCATTTTACAGCCTTCTGGACTCAACATCGAGTTCAACAATTTCAGACTATAACCTCGGCCCCTATCATTTTTTTCTCTCTCTCGCATGGCAGCTGTTGATGATTCTGCCATTGTCATTTACACTTCATCTAGAGTCATCTTTTGTTTCTTAACTTGTCCCATTACCATCTCCTTTTGCCTTGCACCATCATCACTTTTGTCTCTTAATCTCTCCTGCCTTCCATCCTATCACAGACCTTCCCTTTGTTCTTTCCTCCCCGCCCCCCTTTCCCTGCCCCTACACTTGCTTAAAAACCTGTTACATCTCCAACTTTTTCCAGTTCTGATGAAGGGTCATCGACCTGAAACGTTAACTCTGTTTCTCTCTACAGATGCTGCCTGACCCGCTGAGTATTTCCAGCATTTTCTGTTTTTATTTCAGATTTCCAGCATCCGCAGTATTTTGCTTTTATATATTGGCTGCTCCAGTTGCCTTCAAAACGTGGAGTGATACTATTCGTGTGTAGACACATGCATGCCAGATTGTGTATGTGTGCCTGTCGATGAGCAGTGATGTAGCAAGATACTAAGAGAATGCATTGATTGTGCCCTGTCTCACCCAGTTGCACATGTGATACACTTACTGGTACATCTCTACTTGCCTGAAAGGTAGAACTTATGCAAGTATGTCGATATAGAGCAGTTTCAATGCATGTTCTAACATTGTAATCTCATGGCCCACATTGCATCTTATCAGCTCCAGCTGCTACACTGCAGCCAGTACATTCATCAGCTGTTGTGTCACTTGTTTTATGGGCCTTGGAAGTAATGCAACTGGATCGGAGTTAAGTTCAGATGCTCCATACTAATATTTTCCGTGTTGAATTGACGTAGACAAAACTTAGACTGACTGGAATTATATAGACTGACAATGAATGCAAGGAGGAGAAATGCTAATTCCAGTTTCCCCGGTGCTTCAGTAAGTAACTCCTCCACCTGATATTCATAGCAATACAAACCAGGAATTCCTGGATTGCTCCCTACATAGTAAGAGTTAGCAGATCTCAGTCGTAACTATAATTGGTGTCTGTGTTCCTGGTCTATTGAGAGGGAGTAAACACCTGAGTGATTATTCCTCTCCATATCCATTGACCCTCTTGGCAAGTGTGCATGTCAGTACAATGGCCTCCTTCTGTGCTGTATCGTTCCATGATTGGGTGAAGACAGGGTTGGCATCAGCTGTGATGCCACTCCTCCATCTACCCCCTCCCCGCATGGTCAAATAGCTGGCCAACACTCACTGAGGTTGGCTCTAACTCCCAGCAGGTTTCCACTGGCATGCAGGTAGGTGTGGGGAAGGGAGTTCCTGGAGGGGCCGAGGAGGCCTAAACTTTCCCTGTGGGGCCCGGAGGAACACTCCTGCAAACTTCCCTTTCAGGGGCTCCTCACATCCCAACCCTCTTCTGACTTGCTTCAGCTTGGCCGGAAAGCCCCCCGCCCAGGACTGAGTTGGTGCCTGATGATGTAACCGCCCGGCCATAGCGACAGCAGGAACATGGCGGTAAGTCATTCCTTACCATGTTCGTGGCACTTCTGTCTATTTTTTGCCGGCCGGGAGGCCTCAAAATCTCTGTCGTAGAGTCACCCATTAGAACAATCATGTAAATGATGCAGGTATTCTGCATGGAACAAAATATCATCAGATCCTGCAGACAGGAGTGGAGTTACTACCAGTGAATTCTTTGAATCCTGAATTTTTTTTTTTTAAAAGGCCCAATTCTAACCTTGGTAGACTCTGTGCACCATGGTTTCTAAAATCTGTTTTATTTGGAGTTCAGAGGCTTTCAGTACTGCTAAATGAATATTGTAATGGTGATTTAAATAGACTTTGGCCATGCATTGGTGCTGGAGCCGGTGTATTGATGCTGGAGCACTGGCAAGGAATGGCCATAGAGCGCAGGAGGTGTTGAAGCAGCAATTTACCCTGAACACACAACTCCCAAACACTGTTTCAAGAAGAAAAATATTATGAGAGTAGTAAGCATTTCAGCAGTGCTGAGCTGCCTGAGAGATTATTTTATTGTTGTCACTGAGGTTAATTCGAGGGCCATGTGCCAGTGATGTAAAATAAAACAGAACAACTACATGTGGGATTTGCTCGGGTGCAATAATGGCCATTTGTAGATGTTGAGAGGCCGTTTCCCCTGGCTGGAGAATCTAGAACCAGGGGTCACAGTCTCGGAACAAGGGGTCGGCCATTTAAGACTGAGATGAGGAGCAACTTCTTCACTCAGAGGGTGGTGAATCTTTGGAATTCTCTACCCCAGAGGGCTGTGGATGCTCCGTCTTTGAGTATATTCAAGGCTGAGAGCGATAGATTTTTGGACACTAAGGGAATCAAGGGATATGGGGATAGGGCGGGAAAGTGAAGTTGAGGTCGAAGATCAGCCACGTATTATTGAATGTCAGAGCAGGCTCGAGGGCCCATATGGCCTACTCCTGCTCCTAATTCTTATGTTCTTAATGGCCGTTTGCTTGTTTCCTGTGTGAAGTACCACATTATAGAGGCCTGTAAATACTAATGAGGAATTACAATATGACCTTAGTCTGCACATCACTAAATAGTATTAGCATTACATATCATGATACTAATGATATTTAGTGGTGGTGCTGCAGTAATGACATTCAGCCCAAGATGTCCCAGTTTAACCCTATAATGGCTGCAGTAGCATCTCTGTATCACAATATATTATGAAAAGAATTAAGAAATGGCCACTGCTTTGACACAGTCCTTTTAAATCCTATTTTATAACTAGAGATAGAAAGTTAACAGAAAACCTAACCTTTTTCATTGACATTTCGGAGAAGTTGTGTCTATTCTGATTGCTTGAGAGAGCACACAGTATGGAAAGGATTTGTTTTACATTTTGTGTATACTATCCCCCCAAAATTTGGGGTTTTCCATTTACAGCTATGTACACCTATCTCTAATAAAAATCTTGAGTTTGAATTAAATGAAAATATTAAGCATAGGATCAAAGGTGCTGGAAATGTTATTTTATAGATATTTACATACCAGCGGGCTGTGTATAAATGTTTATATATCACTTTTATTTCAGGCAACCAGTGTCAGCATAATGCAGTACCGACAGAACTACAGCACAGCTAGATACAGAGTAAAGTTCCCACTACACAGCCCCAGTAATATGCCTCGATCCCAAACTCAGAACACCGATCGCAATTGAAGTGTAGCATTGATTTCCATTTCCCATGTCACCCATCCTTCGACCTACCTAGGCATGTTCCCAATTAGTGCCAAATTAGGGGCAGTTTTGTGTTGTAGACCTGTGCCGACGTGGAACTGCATTGAGACTGTCCAAACTTATTTCACATAGGACCTTTACAGCCAGCGGGGAGACTTCCATTACACCAGCCTGCACTGGATCTGAAACCAGATCACAGTGCACCACCCAGTTCCCTACGTTTTCTGACATTATTATATTCTTGCAGATGTTCAATGGGTTTGAAATAAGTGAAATGGTTACAATTGAAATTAATGGGCTAGGATAAGTTAGATTGATATAAACAGTCATTTCAATAAGACATTTTCAATTGAATGTTGCAGTTATGTTATAAAGGCAAATCGGCATCTTTCTCTACAGTCTCTTACTCATAATTGTTGCTATTTTGATTCTATAGGCGTGGAGTTCTCCATCTCCATGAAAGTGCTGGAATTCATAACTTGGGATTGCCGAGGTGGCAGCTTTCCCTCTGCTTGCTTGTTGTGGTAATCATTGTCTACTTCAGTCTCTGGAAAGGGGTCAAGACTTCAGGAAAGGTATAATGTTCTACTTCTCATAATCAAGAATGTGTTAATTGAGGAAAAAATTGTATTTTTTCAGACAAAACCCATTACAGAAGTACCCTCAAGTCTGGTAAGAAGCAAACTGACCTGAAACACTTCATTACCTGCAAAATAAAGAGCTTCTCCAATTGGAACTAACAATTCACCAACTCATTAGAAGTTAGATGTTTAATTTTGCTAATTTAGTTTTCGACTCTGTAGCCAGATAAACAGTGTGCCAGATGAAAGATTTTCCTTGTTATTTGTGTGTGTTTTGTTCTGGTTAAACATTTGAAGAGCACAACTTGTAGGTGGAAATTAAGAGTGAAAACCTGACCAATCTGGATTCTGCCCCAACTTGTGACCAGAACCCCTTCTTCAACCATCACTGCAATCACCCCCTCTCCCACCCCAGTTCCATCACTTTGTTTCTACCTTAAATTGGTGAAATGAAGGATTATTTTGATCATTGTATCAGTCATTGATGTAACTGTATACTTCTGTTGAGTTCTTGTTTGGAGTTTAAAGGAGTTTACAACTCGGGCTGAACTAACTTAATAGTGGTTCAGCCGAAAACTCTTTTAACCCTACAGTTTAAAAAAAAGTATAATTAACATTGGCGTTGGAGACTTGGTGGGTTAATGCACCACCTGTTATAGTATTAATCTCCCCAAACCAGAAAGGCCTCAGGTTCAATTCTCAGTCCGTGTCGATAGTTGATCTTAATCAGAATGGTGATGGGAGCGCTGCGAATGCAAGAAGAGGTCAAATCACCCAAGATCCTCACTCCTGAACAGTATCCAGTGATCCCTGCTGGGAAGTAAAGGTGTGTGGTCATCCGGTGAGGACAAGGTTGGACTTACTGTGATGCCTCCCTGTGGGTGAATCATTGCCTGCTTCACACCTGAAGAATGACCACTTGAACGAGGTTCTGACAAATAACAGACACCTATCAAACCATGAAGCAACATAAGTCAGTGCCTTCAGAGGACATAAACCTAGGCCATTCAGGTGTGATGTCAGGAAGCACTGCTTCACACAAAGGATAGTGGAAATCTGGAACTCTACCCACCCCTCCCCCAAGAAGCTGTTGAGGTTAGGTCAATTGAAAATTTCAAAACTGAGTTTCATAGATTTTTGTTCGGTAAGGGTATTGAGGGATATGAAACCAAGGCAGGTAAATGGAGTTATGATACAGATCAGCCATGATCTAATTGAACAGGGGTAGAGGCTCGAGGAGTTGAATAGCCAATGCCTGCGTTCCTAAGCAGAGGGTAGAAAATGCAGAAAGAAAAATTCTCATTGGCATTTTGGGGAAAAAAAAGTCATGAGTAGCTTTGCTTTTCAAAATGTTTGATTTGTAAGCAACAATAATAGCACATGGGCGATCTTCTTTAATCTGATAATATTTACTGCAGTTAACTGATGGGCTTCCAGTGAAAGGGTCCATTGTAACCTCTTTTCACAGGAGATGCACTTTAATTCGCATTTCATTAAACCAAAACAGATTTGATATCCCTGGCATTTGTATGCTGTTCACTTTCTGACACAGCGTGTACTTCATGCACTGTTTGCAAAAGCAGAACGGAAACAGTGCAGGTATTTGAATTGGGCTGTTACGAAGAGGTTCAAAACTGAAGTGAGCATCTGGATATTTTTTACTTTGAAATAGTTTTACAGTTAACATTTTTACTGTTTTCCAGCAAGTAAAGGGTACAACGTAAGTCAGTATGCTATCATGCAGTAGACACGTCAACTTTACTTGGCCTAGAAATAGGACCGCGCCCAAAAATGAGTGTTTCCTGCCCCTCATATTGGAGGCTTAGGAGGCCACTTAGAGCCTGAAAAATGGGCACTGTGTGATCAAATTTCTAGGCCTATATTTCTTCAGAGTGTAGCTAAAATGTTTTCCTGTGATCCACTTTAAATTCCTTTGAAGTTAGCCCATAGAAAGGTGTTGTTTAAAGTCCAAAATGGACTGACACCTAGAATCGGAGAGTCTCATACAAGGCAGAAAACTGTTTACATGGATTGCCGTTGTCTCAACAAAATCTATACTTTTTAATCCATGTTAACCCGATGCGCTCAAATCTCTCAGTGTGGTGGTTACCACAGTACAAAGCTGTGACTGAGTTCCTTACATTGGTTTATTCACTGCACAGACACATTGGCCCTGAAATTCCGCCGGGGATTTCCCGGACTCCTGCTGTAAATCCAGTGGGAGGTTCAGAGTTGGCGGTCATGCTAAATTTCAGTGCCATATTATGTCATTCTCAAAAAACATTTAAACGGTAGTCTTTTTTAGGCATGATTTCTCTTTTTATATTTCGATACTCATCAGCAACAATATTCCCTGCCCGTGCTTCCGTTCCTAGTTTGTACAGTATGTCCAACATTCAAATAATTGCAGAACACCCAGAACCGTTCCAGACCAGGCCAACAACCAAAAATAAAGCAAATGGTGTTTTAGATCTATTCGGTAAGTTTGACTTTAAAAGCAACCAAACTGATAGAGATCATCAAATTCGTACTAATTGTAGTTGTTTGTGATGACATTGTGCAAAGTACTTTTATAAAAACTCCAGTTTTATTTCAACACATCTGCATACTTAAAAGGTCTGGTAGATGCGGGTCTAGACTTTTCTCAACCTGCCCCAAGAGGGTCTGGGTGGGACTTCACCCCGTTGGACTGACCCCACCCTGACCCATTTTCCTGGGTTTTGCGGGGGGGGCGGGGGGGTCATTATATATGCAGGGCGGGCTACCATCAGAATCCCCACCACCACTGTCAGGGAAGGAAAATGTCAGCAGTGCTGCAGAGGCCTTTATTTGATGAGTGATCCGGGGTTGAGGAGAGGGAGAAGAGCCCACTACTGAGTCCTCTCTCTCTGCCAGGCCTTCCGCCACTGGCAGTCCCTGGTGGGAGCAGTGGTAGAAGGTGCAGACACCAGGCTCCACCTCCTCACCGTCACTTGCATGTGGCGGGTGGGGAAGGGACAATCGATGGCCTTGGGGCAACAATTCAGTGGTAGGCCAGCCACCCAATTTTCCTGCCTTTTCCACCACTGTCCCACCTGAATTGGGTGAGATAGCGAAGGAAAATCCAGGCCCTGCTCTCTGGAATGACCAACTCTAACTCCATACCACAATGATTATTAATGACACTTGTATCTTTAATTAAGAAAAGGAGAGAGAGTGTGCCTGAAACTAATAAATGCTGGTGATAAAATTAAAATAAGCATATACACAGTGTGACATGCACATAATTTCTATTGGTAAATAAGTGTATGTTGTCACTCAGTTATGTTGCTGCGGCACAGCAGCCTCTTGTACCAGGTTTTTTTGAAGCTGGGATATAATTTTGTCACGAGCACTATTGAACTAACAGTGATGCAACTTATATAGCTGACTGCTGGATGAGAGAATTTATTCATTTTCAATTTTTGAAATTATATGGCTGCCTTCATCAGAAGAGGGGCAACATATGGAGTATTGTTGTAGTTTGGATTCGACTATCCATTTTCAAATTTAAAATAAGCATTCAGTTTGTGATATCTCTGTGAAGAATCGGACAGGAGGCCTGAAATGTCATGGCTTTAGCTCAGTTTTTCTGTTTCTGCAAAGTTAGATCAGGGACAGTGATCAAAATGGAATAAAGTGCATCTGTCTTTTCGGTTTCTTCTGCAGGTGGTGTGGATCACAGCGACCATGCCCTATATGGTGTTATTTGTGCTGCTGATCCATGGAATCACACTGCCGGGTGCAATGGACGGGATCAGGGCCTACCTCAGCATTGACCTTGAACGCCTGAAGGAAGCTCAGGTAGATTCTTTCAATCTGCCTAATGAAAAATGGAAAGCAATTGAGTAGATTTGTGATTGACTCATTTTAAATAGGATCCTGTGTTAATATTGTCTCTGATATTGAATGCCTTATGATTCTGTACACTAGATTTTGTATTCCATTCAGTATGATATTTCAGGTTTGTAAAGGATATGGGAGTAAGCAGTGCAAGGACAAATGGGTTAGTATTCTGTGTACATTTAAATAACCGTTAAATTTGTTTCACTTGTGCTATTTCAATTATCTTTTACAATTCTTAGTTTAAGGGGTGGAAGGTTAGCAGAAGCATTCTAGGGCAAAACAAATATTCAAAGGTCTCCAGACCCCTGCCATTGCTTTTGGCTGACATTCTTGTGTCCTGTGTACACTGAAGCTCTCATCCTATATGTGTCTCTGCCTGCTGAACTGCAGCAGATTAAAACTTTTTTTTTAAGTGAAAGGAGTTCACAGTGACAGATCTTCTGCGAGTTTCATCATTTTTGGATTGTTCTCAAAATCTCATTCCAATTATCTCATTCCAATTATCTCAAGACTCAGTCCGTACCTGCAAGCTCCTGTTATAGTTAAGCGTCCACATATATTAAAATAGTTCTCTCACCCCCCCCCCTCCCAATTTTTTGCAATTTATTCGATCTCTTCCAAAGGCAGAAGATGTGCTGGATCACAGTTTCATGGGCATTGTCCACCTTCTAGTGACCTGCCCAAGTGGCTATTCTTCCTGGTTGAGCCTCCAGATTGGGTTCCTTTATTATTCATTCGCGGGATGTGGGTGTTGCTGGCAAGGCCAGCATTTATTGCCCATCCCTAATTGCCCTTGAGAAGGTGGTGAGCCGCCTTCTTGAACCACTGCAGTCCATGAGGTGAAGGTACTCCCACAGTGCGCTAAGGGAGGGAGTTTCAGGATTTTGACTCAGTGACGATGAAGGAACGGCGATATATTTCCAAGTCAGGATGCTGTGTGACTTGGAGGGGAACTTGGAAGTGGTGGTGGTCCTATGCACCTGCTGCCCTTGTCCTTCTAGGTGGAAGAGGTCGTGGGTTTGGGAGGTGCTGTTAAAGAAGCCTTGGCAAGTTGCTGCAGTGCATCTTGTAGATGGTACACACTGCAGCCACAGTACGCCGGTGGTGGAGGGAGTGAATGCTTAAGGTGGTGGATGGGGTGCCAGTCAAGCGGGCTGCTTTGTCTTGGATGGTGTCGTGCTTCTTGAGTGTTTTTGGAGCTACACTCATCCAGGCAAGTGGAGATTATGCCATCATCATTCCTGACTTGTGCCTTGTAGATGGTGGAAAGGCTTTGGGGAGTCAGGAGGTGAGACACTCGCTGCAGAATACCCAGCCTCTGACCTGCTCTTGTAGCCACAGTATTTATGTGGCTGGTGCAGTTAAGTTTCTGGTCAATGGTGACCCCCAGGATGTTGATGGTGGGGGATTCGGCGATGGTAATCCTATGAAAGTCAAAGGAACATGGCTAGACTCTCTCCTGTTGGAGGTGGTCATTGCCTGGCACTTATGTGGCACGAATGTTACTTCCCACTTATCAGCCCAAGCCTGAATGTTGTCCAGGTCTTACTGCATGTGGGCACAGACTGCTTCATTATCTGAGGAGTTGTGAATGAAACTGAACACTATGCAATCATCAGCGAACATCCCCACTCCTGACCTTATGATGGAGGGAAGGTCATTGATGAAGCGGCTGAAGATGGTTGGGCCTAGGACACTGCCCTGAGGAACTCCTGCAGCGATGTCCTGGAACTGTGATGATTGACCACCAACCACCACAACCATCTTCCTTTGTGCTAGGTATGACTCCAGCCAGTGGAGAGTTTTTCCCCTGATTCCCATTGACTACAATTTTACTGGGGCTCCTTGATGCCATACTCGGTCAAATGCTGTCTTGATGTCAAGGGCAGTCACTCTCACCTCTAGAATTCAGCTCTTTTGTCCATGTTTAGACCAAGGTTGTAATGAGGTCTGGTGCTGAGTGGTCCTGGCAGAACCCAAACTGAGCATTAGTGAGCAGGTTATGACACCTTCCATCACTTTGCTGATGATTGAAAGCAGACTGATGAGGCGGTAGTTGATGGGGCGGTAATTGGCCGTATTGGATTTGACCTGTTTTTTGTGGACAGGACATACCTGGGCAATTTTCCACTATTTTGAGTAGATGCCAGTGTTGTAGCTGTACAGGAACAGCTTGGCTAGAGGTGGGCTAGTTCTGGAGCACAAGTCTTCAGCACTACAACTGGATGTTGTCGGGGCCAGTAGCCTTTGCTGTATCCAGTGCACTCAGCCGTTTCTTGATATCACGTGGAGTGAATCGAATTGTCTGAAGACTGGCTTCTGTGATGGTGGGGACGTCAGGAGGAGGCCGAGATGGATCATCCACTCGGCACTTCTGGCTGAAGATGGTTGCAAACGCTTCAGCCTTGTCTTTTGCACTCACGTCCTGGGCTCCACCATCATTGAGGATGGGGATATTCATGGAGCCTCCTCCTCCCATTAGTTGTTTAATTGTCCACTACCATTCACGACTGGATGTGGCAGGACTGCAGAGCTTTGATCTGAACCGTTGGTTGTGGGATCACTTAGCTCTGTCTATAGCATGCTGTTTAGCATGCATGTAGTCCTGTGCTGTATCTTTCCCCAGGTTGGCATCTCATTTTTAGGTCTGCCTGGTGCTGCTCCTGGTATGCTCTTCTACCCTCCTCAGTGAACCAGGGTTGGTCCCCTGGCTTGATGATAATTGTAGAGTGAGGGATATGCCAGGCCATGAGGTTATAGATTGTGCTGGAATACAATTCTGCTGCTGCTGGTGGCCCACAGTGCCTCATGGATGCCCAGTTTTGAGCTGCTAGATCTGTTCTGAATCTGTCCCATTTAGCACGGTGGTAGTGCCACACAACATGATGGAGGGTGTCCTCCGTGTGAAGACGGGACTTCGTCTCCACAAGGACTGTCCAGTGCTCACTCCTACCAATACTGTCATGGACAGATGCATCTGCGACAGGTAGATTGGTGAGGACGGGGTCAAGTAGGTTTTTCCCCTTGTGTTAGTTCACTTGCCATCTTCCGCAGGCCCAGTCTGGCAGCTATGTCCTTCAGGACTCGGCCAGCTTGGTCAGTAGAGGTGCTACCGAGCCACTCTTGGTGATGGACATTGAAGTCCCCCACCCAGAGTACATCCTGTGTCCTTGCTACCCTCAGCGCTTCTTCCAAGTCATGTTCAACATGGAGGAGTACTGATTCATCAGCTGAGGGAGGGCAGTAGGTGGTAATTAGCAGGAGATTTCCTTGCCCATGTTTGACCTGATGCCATGAGACTTCATGCGGACCGGAGTCAATGTTGTGGAATCCCAGGGCCGCTCCTTCCTGACTGTATACCACCATGCCGCCACCTCTGGTGGGTTTGTCCTGCCGGTGGGACAGGACATACCCCAGGATAGTGATGGAGGAGTCTGAGACGTTGGCTGAAAGGTATGATTCTGTGAGTATGACTGTCAGGCTGTTGCTTGACTAGTTTGTGGGACAGCTCTCCCAACTTTGGCACAAGTGCCCAGATGTTAGTGAGGAGGACTTTGCAGGTTTGACTGGGCTGAGTGTGCCTTTACCGTGTCCAAATCTGGTGCCTAGGTTGATGCCGGGTCGTCCGTCTGGTTTTATTCTTCTTGTTTTTCTTTGCGGTTTGAATCAACTGAGTGGCTTGCTAGGCCATTTCAGAGGGCAGTTAAGAGTCAGCTACATTGCTGTGGGTCTGGAGTCCCATATAGGCCAGAGCGGGTAAAGGCGGCAGATTTCCTTCCCTAAAGGACATTAGTGAACCACAACTGGACCCTATCCTGTCTTTACCTGAAATCCGTATACCCGTGTTTTCCCACCCACCAACCTCCTCAGCAAAAAAAAATGTATCACCTTGGCCATTAATTCATTGGGGATGATTTTCCAGTAAAACTGTTACCATTGCTTATGCTTTTCATTTCCAAGGAAATCATCGGGCAGTAGCCAGGAATAGGAATCCTGACTGAGCCCCCACTCCCCTTTCTTAGCTTAGGAATGCTGAGGCCAGTTGTAATAACCAGGCGCCACTTCAGCCAAGGTAAACCAACCTGTGCACAGAGCAGATATTGAACCTAAGATCTTCCTGGTTTCTGCGGCTCTTTTTTTAAATTAAGAAGCGCTAGTGAAGGTAATAATTGGATAATGGCAAATTTGGAACTTAAAGTCCTGAAGGTTGTCGGAGATGGCAATGATTTGAAGGAGAGGAAAGGCTTCGACAGTTCTTGAGGTCCTGAGGAAAAATGTATTAAAGTGGGAGACTGCAACGAGTTTTGATGTAAACACAGTGAGGTGGCAGAGAAAAAGAAGAGCATGTAGGATTATATATATTTTGAGCTGGCATCTGGACGGCGGGATGTAAATGAGGCCTGGGAGTTAAAATAGCCCGGGCCTCAAATTGATGCTGTTGGCCAGGTTTGATGCTTGCCCCGCGCCCTGCCTGCCCGCCCGAATCCCACTTACAGTTAAAACGAGATCTTCATTGCCACAATGAAGGACATAGTAGAAATCAAGTTCTAGTGCACTGAGAGAGGACTAGAGGTTATGAGGACTGAGTGCTCAGTATCGCATCAACCCACTGGAGAAGAATTAAAATATTTATATCAAATTTAATGGTTGTACTGGAAACAAATGTTCCCAATAAGTAAATGGATATGGTGATACGTTTTTTGTTGGCTGAACAGGATGTTGGGTGAGGAATAGAGAGCCAGGCTTCAGTTCTCTGCTTGATAATCTCAGTGAAATGCATTTCGAGAAATTGGCAGTTCTGCAGTGATGAGCACAGTATTTTATTGTTGCTGCAGTAACTGTGGTAGTTAGTTAAAAACAAAATATATCATTCGCCTTTTCCTAGACAGACTTAATAATAATGTTAAGTTAACATTGGTACTGTCACTAGATTTCCCCTGTAATCAACAATATTCTCTTTTGTCTTATTCAAGTAGTTCCAGATGACTCAGAATCCCTCCAGTAGCAACATGTGTTTAGTTTAAAAAAACGAAAAGAAAAAAAAACTGACGTCTGAACACTTGGCAGTCTCTGCTTATGCAAGTCCTTCAATGCACAACAGATGTAAACATTTTAAGCAAACCAGCTCTACCGAAGTCTAAATCACTCAAAAAGTTCCAGATCAACACAGACTGCCATATAGCTAATGCAGTGCTCCGTCAACCTTCATTATGCAAAATGTATTCATGAACAGCACATCACACTCACAATTTGCAAATCTCCCATTTTATGTTTTTGGTTACAAAGTAGAATAGTGATCCTTGTTTCGAAGCCCACGCAGACTCTGCCCTAAAACATTAAAAATATTTGTGTGGTGCAGCTGTGGGATATTGATTTGACACTCCATCTCGTGATTTCATCATGGTAATGTCTCAATTTAATTGGGACCATCTGGAGAAAGTGTCAAGTGAAGACTATCAATGTTGTCATTGGGAAACAGGGAAGTCAGAGTGTGAGCCAACCTGCTTTACTCTTTCACACCTCTTAGTATTTATTTCAAGAGCAGTAGATGCCTGGGAAACAGGTTGTCCTCTTGCCCACTTGCACTCTCAATTGAGAAATGGAGCCTGGCAGAAGATGGAAAGAGGAAGAAACTTACAAAAAAAATGTGGAACATAAAAGTTATATTTTAATGTACAATCATAATGGAAATGTGGCTGAGGCTTGGATATGACTAGGAAGATAATGGGCCGTATTTTCCGATCGGAGGCTTCCCGCGTGCAGAAGCCTCCGATCTGGAAAAATCTACGCACTTATCTGAGGGCTCCCGAGGTGCGTATAGTTCCGATGCTGGGCCTCTCCAACTCCAAGTGTGCAGGGCCCAGGTATCCCAGAGGCGCATGCAGTTCGCAAGCATCCCTGGGATCACGTGGGCCATGGGAAGCCAATCAAAGAAGGGAATCTCCCTTCATACACTTGACAGATAGACCTGTCAAATATATGAATGGAGATTACCCCAAAAACACTTCAAAACATTAAATACATTTTAAAAAATCACATTTTTAACATCAGTTGATCTTACAACAAATTAAATATTTTAAACAAAAATTTAATTTTTTTGAAAAGAATAATTAAAGTTTTTTGCCGGGCTAAAAATAAACTTACCTTTTTTAAAGTATTTTTAAATGATAAATGAGTAGAAATTTTTTTTTAAAACTTTTTTTTAAACTTTTTTTTAACTCTTATCCTGGTAAAAGCAGGCCTTACACCTGCTTTTACCAGGCGTAAGAATTCTAAGGGTTTTCTGCGGGCAGAGGGTCTCCAGAAAGCGGAACTATCCGCCCGCAGAGGGCCTTCTCCACGGCAGGCATCCGATCGGTCTAGAGCATTCTTGACGGATCGGAAATGTCGGTTTTCAGTGTATGCCTCAAACCGGCATTTCCGATGTCCCTACGGGTGTGTACACCGCGTACACACCCATAGGGATCGGAATATCCGGCCCATTGTTCCTGGTTGTAACATTTTCAGGAGAGATAAAGAAGGGAAAAAAGCAAGAATTTAAGGATGTCCTAGGAGGTTGCATTAAGACAGAATCCATATGGATTGAACTAAGAAATAGGAAGGGAAATGGTGCAATTTTGGTATGCATTGTAGCCACAAAACAGTGGAGATGAGATAGAGGTGGAGATCTACAGGCAGTTTAGAGAGATAGGAAAGAATAACAAGGTAATATTGGGTGATTTAACTATCCCAAGATAAACTGGACTAAAGGTAATGTATGTGGTCAAAGTAGGTAGTGTTTTTTAGAATGCACCTAGGCATTCTTCCTAGACCATAATGTTTTTGGTTGAACAAGGAAAGAAGCATTGCTTAATTTAGTTCTGGGCAATGAAGTGAGGCAAATAACTGATGAGAGTAAGAAACAATGGGGAATGGCAACCACAAGATAATGGGATTCTATATAGGAATAGAAAAGGATAATGAAGAGTCAAGATAAAGGTGCTGGACTGGAGTGAGGTAAGAAGTGATCTAGCCCAAATTAACTGGGCAGAAAAATTAGAGAACAGGTCAACAGATCACAAATATAGGATGAATAAAGTAAAAATAAATACATTCCTATAGGACAAAAGGGGGTGCTTCAAGAATAGAATTTTATGGATAAATAGAATACAACTAAACTGAAATTTAAAAGGGAGACAGATGGTAAAGTAAATGGTAAAATACTGAAGATAATCATGAGAAATATAGAAAGTGTAGAAGAGATGTGAAAAGGAGATTAGAATAACTAAATGTGAATTTTAAAAAGGCTAGCAGAGAATGTAAAAGAAAATAATAAGGGCTTTTATAAGTTGAAGGATTGGGAAATAAACACATGAAGGACTGAGAAGGTGGGTGAATTAGAGTGAGTGAATTCAATGACAAATCAGGTACAGCTACCGCCACCGCTAACCTCCCGCTGAATTTCGCGGGAGGCGTTAGCGGTGCCGCGTCCGGGCGCTAGGTGCTTTGCGCCCTGTTAGCGCCCCCTCGTAACGGGAGGCACAAAGCAACCCAATTTCCCCCCCCCCCCCCAAGACTTAACTTTCTGTGGCAAGATTAATGGGCAATTAATGGGCAAATACAGCAAGTTCCAAAAAAAAATGGGGGGTGGGGGGCTAAGGGCGCGATGCTGTTTTCACAAAGCTAACGGCAGAGCGGCACAACTCTTGGATAATTGCTGAAAAATAAACAGCAACTAAAGATTACTAATTTCAGATTTGAAATGTTACTGTTATATTTCATTGCCCATGTTATTAATAGTTTTACAAATGAGACAGTTGCATTGTTAGTTGAGGTTTCATGAAACCTTCAGAAACAAGTCTGTAGTTAAGAAAATAAATTGCTCGCTGGAACTTCTGAACAGCAGACCTGGTTCTGCTTTGTCAATGTTCCAGATGTTCTTAAGGCAGATTCCTTGCCTGTTTTTGGACAGAGGAATATCTATTTAACTAATGCCATAGGAAACAAGGGTAGTCTTGCCAGCCAGAGCAGTACTGATCTTACAAATAGCCAGCTCACTAATGCATCTCTGCACTAATAAAATAACTTCTTCTGTACACTGTTTACATATGAAACCAGTTCCTTCAGTTCACCGAGACAGGAAGATATTTAAATTGAGCTATACTGAGTGAGAAGATTTGCATTGCTGGCTGACGCAGAATCCAGCTTCATACAGCAAAATTCAACATAATAAAACATAACTATAATATGTTTACCTCATAACTAGAAGAAAGAATTTACCATGGAGGAGCTTGTGGTTTCTTATCTTTTCGCGTAAAGCTGGTGAGTGTCCTCCCAGAGGTGATTTATTAGCAGAGTTGGTACTAGTCCAATGTGTTTTCGTTGTGCTTTGAGATTGTGCCACATTCTCCAGGAATATTTATTGTCTCCATGATTAGGCTTATTTCTTCCCATTATTGTGGCACTGGGTGACACGGCGGTTGATGCTGTTATTACTTTGTGACTAGCTCCCTGCACCCTCTATTAACTTGTGGAATTGGACAGTACGTTGAGGGTATTCTTTGGGGGGGGGGGGGGCATGGGGGGAAAGAGAGTGGGGTTTATTTGGATGTGAGTTCACCAGATCAAAGAAAGCTATTTCAAGAGGTCTATTTTTCAACAAGGTTTAACTACAAAGTATTTACAGCACAGAAACAGGCCATTCAGCCCAATAGGTCCATGCTGGTGTTTATGCTCCACACGAGCCTCCTCCCACCCCTTGTCATCTAACCCCATCAACATATCCTTCTATTCCTTTTTCCCTCATGTGCTTCCCCTTGAATGGACCTATGTTATTCGCCTCAACTACTCCCTGTGGCAGCGAGTTCCATATTCTAACCACTCTCTGGGTAAAGAAGTTTCTCCTGAATTCCCTATTGGATTTATTAGTGACACTGTTTTATATTTATGGCCCCTAGTTCTGGTCTTGCCCGCAAGTGGAAACATCTTCTCTACGTCTACCCTATCAAACCTTTTCATAATCTTAAAGACTTCTATCAGGTCACCCCTCAGTCTTCTCTTTTCTAGAGAAAAGAGCCCCAGCCTGTTCACTCTTTCCTGACACAGTTCTGGTATCATTCTAGTAAATCTTTTTTGCACCTTCCCCAGTGTCTCTCTATTTTTATAATATGGAGACCAAAACTGCTCACAGTACTCCAAGTGTGGTCTAACCAAGGTTCTATACAAGTTTAACATAACATCTCTAGTTAACTAGAAATATCATTACTTCCATTAATCTAACAATTCAAATAAAGCAAATTAAAAGAAAAAACCGTCTTGTTGGACAAAAACGCAGAAGAACAAAGCCCCACTTATGTGTTGCTAGTCTATCAATAACTTTGCTAATATTTATTACAATGGCCTGGAATTTGCAGTCAGTGGCGAAGGAATGGCGCTTGCTATTCATTACGCTTACAGCTGCCCACAGACTTTACGCGGGCTTTTGAGTGGGCATTAACAGTTCCGAGAGAACATTTGCAGGGTGGCTCCCTCTACAGGGGATCTGTGGCGTGTGTGAGCAGTGCAAGCAACCGTGTGTCTCTTCAACCAATCACATTGACGAATCCTCACTGAGACACGCAGAGTCTAAACCAGGAAGTATAAATTAGAATATTTAATTACTTGTAAAATCATGTACAGAAAGTGAAATAGAGAAGGAAAGAAAGATGGGATTGAGAAAGAGAAATAAGAGACAGAAAGAAAAAGTAAAAAAAAATGTTAATTTTTGAAAAATTTCCAACAATAATTAAATTCTGAAGGAATTAGACTCCACACTTGTAAAATTAAATTTTCAGGGCCAGAGAGGTTGTTTGGCAGTAATTATGACTTATTATACTGTTAAAAATTCACTTACACCTGAATGCACCAGCCCTAACTTTTTCTGGCATGTTTAGTGGGTAATTAGTGGGTAGGTACAGCAAATTCACGCCCTTCCATGGATTTCAATGCTCAGTCTATCGGCGAGATACCAGTGTAGAACAGCTTGTGGAGGAGCAGAGCAAATCGGACAGTAACTTCCGGATTTCCGCGTTTAACTGCGCATGTGTGGACTCTGGAAGTTGCTATCCGATTTACTCCATAACAATGGTGAGCCTCACTGTTGTTGTCAACGTAAAATCCGGGCCAATACCCTGGTGAACATTTAGAAGCGCAAGCCCAACTAAATGATTTTCACTGGTTGAATTGTGGAACTGACTAGGTCTGGACGAATATCTGCTGTTTTTGTGTTTCACCAAATGATCTAAGGCATATTTTTTCGAATATCATGGAAATTTCAGGAGGAGGGGGTTTGTGAACACCCGGAACATTCCCCCTGCTTACTGAGGTTGATGTACAAAAGTGGAGCGATATGTGTAAATGAGATATACCTGGTGGCACTGTCTATGCTGCAAATCAGTGAGCATTAATTAATGTAACAGCAATATTTATGCTTGCACTAATTCTTGTTGAAGGACAAACAGCATTGTACGCAAGTAGGTTAGTTTGTAGTGTACACACTGTATGCAGTTTGGGGATGTAGCTGTGGTTATCTTGCTGCATTAGAAATTATAGCTGATTATCAAGGATGTAACCTTAAAAATAGTCCTCAGACACTCCTTGTATCCATCCTCTGCCTTTTGCTGCTGATATACTTCAGTAAGTCTTATGCTGTCTATGGATTATATTTGATGTATGAGGCATAAGCTTAAAATTAGAGCTAGGCTGTTCAGGGGTGATGTCAGGAAGCACTTCTTCACACAAAAAGTAGTGGTTCAAGTTTAATCATAAATGTAGAATCATAGAATAGTACAACAACAACAAATTGCATTTATATAGCACCTTTAACATAGCAAAATGTCTCAAAGTGCTTAACGAGCGTTATCAATAAACATTTTGAGACCGAGCCACAGAAGGCGATATCAGGACAGATTGGTCAAAGTGGTGGGTTTTAAGGAGCATCTTAAATGAGGATAGAGAGGCAGAGAGGTTTAGGGAGGGAATTCCAGAGCTTAGAGCCAAGGCAGCTGAAAGCACAGCCACCAATGGTGGAGCGATTAAAATCGGGGATGCGCAAGATGCCAGAATTGGAGGAGCGCAGAGATCTCTAAGGCTTGTAGGGCTGGAGGAGATTACAGAGATAGGGAGGGGCGAGGCCATGGAGGGATTTTAAAACAAGGATGAGAATTTTAAAATTGAAGCATTGTGGGACTGGGAGCCAGTGTAGGTCAGCAAGCACAGGGGTGATGGGTGAACGGGACTTGGTGCGAGTTAAGATACGGGCAGCAGAGTTTTGGATGAGCACAAGTTTATGTAGGGTGGAAGATGGGAGACCGGCCAGGAGAACATTGGGATAGTCAAGTCTAGAGGTAACAAAGGCATAGATGAGGGTTTCAACAGCAAATAAGCTGAGGCAGGTCATAGTCGGGCGATGTTACAAAGGTGGAAGTAGGCAGTCTTGGTGATGGAGCGGATTTGTGGTCGGAAGCTCATCAGGGTCAACTATGACACCAGGGTTGCGAACAGTCTGGCTCAGTTACCAGGGAGAGGGATGGAAACGGTGGTCAGGGAATGATGTTTGTGGCGGGGACCAAAGGTAATGGCTTCGGTCTCTCCAACATTTAGTACAGCACAGAAGGAGGCCATTCGACTCATCCAAGTCTGCGCCGTGAACCAGCACGATTGGGCTTGCATTAAAAAATATTCCTTGATGTATTTAAGAGTGCTCACTTGGTGCAGTTTTATTATTACAGCTGAAAATGGGTTTATCACAAAAAATAAGCATTTTTAATAATCTCTAGTCCACCACCTGTGATTCACCTGATTTTAAATCACTGAAAATGACTTAAAAAAACTATACTGCACCATTTGCTAGTTTCATTGGTGTACTCTAGTCAGTTTCTTAGTAAATTAAATATCTTTTAAAACGTGCCTCTTAGTGCCTTTGCACCAAAAAAAAAACCTTAATTTGAAGAGCCTCCTTGAACGGTCGCAAACAGGCGCAATCGGTGGAAACTCGCCATGCTCATTAATATGATTCTGGGGCATGGTCAGTTTTGTGAGCAGGGCTGGTCCAGCATAATGTTTTTTAAGCCAATGTTAAAGATTGCAGAAACTCTATTTACCCTTGACGTAACTTGCACTTAAAATTCCTCGATCTTTTATGCTGGTTTGGCCGATTTCAGGCGAATTGTACTTGCAAAACCAGCGCAAACTAGCAGAAACTCTAGGCCACTATGTTTTCAAGTATATGATGAGTGGGGAAATTAATTAGGCAGGCTGCAAAGGCTGCTGCACTCTGTCCATAAAACATGTTATACCAATGTAAGAATTGCCTTTGCCAGAGTCATGCTGTTATCTATTGTTGTCTATTATTGTTGGGTCTGTTATGTTTTTCACTCACTTTGGCTTGATGAACTTTGACATTGTCCCAACTGTTTACTGTGGCCATGTCCTGAAGTACAATTCTTACCATGACTTGGGGAGAAGGCATCAACCTCTTCTGCGATAAGCAGTGTGCCAGACAATTATGGTCATCGAGTGATGGCCAGGAGGTTCTTCTGCAGGAGGGTGACCAAATTGGCTGTGATTGCCTCTGCTTGATAGCTTGCTTCTTGGCAGCAAAATAAAAACTGCCTCATCTGGGCAGTGTCACAACTGAAAGGCTCTGGCTGTACGAGTGATACTTTGAAAGAGAAGAGGGAACAAGACGGCAACATGTTATGTAATAGCTCCCAAGCATCTGGTCTTTGTTACATGGGTTTTTGATGCTCTCAGCCTGTAAAGGTAATACACTTCAGAGGTTCAGTAATCTAGGGTACACAGGATTTTAAACATAAATCGGCCTGTCTGATTAATTAAACTCGAAGACAAGAGGTTATTATATGGCCTTTAATACACAATGATTTTAATTTAAACACTTGCATGGCTACTTCAGTTAAAAGCCTTGCATAACCCTTAATATATAAACTTTTCATTAGGTACACAGGATTTTTAATGTAATCCACCTGTCTGATTAATCATCTTAAAAGGTAGGTCGGCCTCCTCAACTCCCATTAATATTTATACCAAAAGTCTAGCATCTTATCCTATTTTAAAGCACTTATTTTTAGATATTAAGGTTGACACTTGGAGGTAAGTCCCACCAGGGCACATAACTTTTTTATTGAAGTGTTAGTAGGTCCGTGGTCCAAGTACCTTTTCACATGTGAGATATCTATCTGCTCCTGCTTTTGGTATTTATTTTTCCGATGTTTCCAGTTGACTAACATGGACTGGATGAGAAACCTGGCTTGGTCCATCCATGCAATAAAGTAGTGTTTTCATAATCTCAATAACTTCTTAAAATATGATCAGTGGTGATTTGAACAAACTTCTGTCAATCTTCTAGTTTAGCATTCAATGTATTTAGCAATAGTATAGCCAGTCCTGCAATAGATAACATTTTATGCTATTGTGCAGTCATGGGGCCAGCTGCAATATGTATGCCGATGACATCCAGCTATATTTCTACACCTGCACCCTCCACTGCACAACCACCAATGTGCTTTCTGAATGCTTGTCAGACTTCAAGTCATGGATTAGCCAGCACCCTCCCCTGCTGCTCACTCAGACTGAACCAGTGGTGTTCGACCTTGGTGTCCTTTTGATCCCAAGCTGAGCTTCAAATCCGGAATCCTATTCATCACTAAGTCTGTTGAATTCCACTTGTGCAATACTGCCTGCTTCCACCCTTATCTCACCCTCACCTTTATTCACCTCCAAACTCAGTGTCACCTCGTTAACTCTACACTATACAAACTCCAATTTGTCCAAAACTCTAAGTCCTATTCTGCACTAAGTCCCACTCCCCTATCACCTCTACCCTCCATTGTTTCCCTGTACCCAAATGCATTGAATTCCTAATGCTCATCCTTATTTATAAACCCATTGATGGCTTTGCCCCTCCTTAACTCTTCAATCACCCTACATGTCGGCATGCGCCCTCTGCTTTTCTAACTTTAGCCTCCTTTGCATCCTCCCCTGACTCTACTTCACCTTTTAAATGCAGGGCCAGGTGTGAAAGGCCAATTTCTAACTCACTGCATCATCTAGTCTCCCCTGACTCGTCTTACTACATTAAATATAAGTAATTGTTTTGCATTTTAACAGAATTCTATTATACTTCCAATAGAAATGAAGCAATTTGTGATGTCTATTGATCAGCAATGAAATCTTGCCATCTCAAACAGAATGATATTCATGAAAAAGTATGAACATTGACAATAAGGGAAATACTTTTTGAAACAATATTTTAAAACATGTGAAAAAATGAACAGACATCCCTGAAGTAGTAGCTATCTGATGAAACATTGTTTATGCCTAATGGATGATGAGTATATTTCCTCTCTTTCTGTAGGTTTGGATCGATGCAGCAACTCAGATCTTTTATTCCCTTGGAGCTGGTTTTGGAGTTATAATTGCATTTGCCAGTTATAACAAATTTGATAACAACTGCTATCGGTAAGGCTCCCAAAATTCATGCAAAAAATAACTACAAGCCACAGAACATTCTTGTCATGGATAAAGCTTCCATTCTCTGCTTGATACATGCACTGGTACATTTTTTTTTGTTTGGTTCTTTCATTATTTTTTCACTTGCATAAACTGAATTTAAGACACACTAACCACACAGTCAAGGGTTGAAAGCTAAATGAATACCAGATCTGTGGACACATGCTGGTATGTCCAAAGTTTGTTTTTCTCTTCACTTTAATTGTTTAATTGTTAAATCATGCACATTATTCATTTTGAAGAATTATGAAATTTCTATTATTCAGTTCATTAAACTCAAAATATAAACACATGAATCATTGCAAGAGTACAGAAAACAGTGAATGTTGGAATGAGATCATTTCATTGCATAGGGATGTGTATATATTTTAATACGAATACAACATTAACATCATGGACAGGTCAGGTTTAATTCCTCTTTCAGTAAATATGTGTCTGTTTATATGTATTCACATGTATGTGCATATTAATATGTACCAGTTACCCCTCCTTCAAAAGTTGGATTGATGATGGTCCTTAAAGGATAGTCACAGAATTTGTTATGGTGACTGTTGTGGTATTCTAGTTCACTTAACAATGATAGGATCATACTAACGTAGTTTTAGGTCAAAAACTTGAATACTTTTTGACTAGTAGTACTGCAGCCTTGTCCTTTGTTCCAAACTTACTTGTTAACTGTTGATTTGTTAATGATCCAAACAGTGGAAGTCAAGTGATTGGGTTTGGCACAGGATCTGTGGCTGTCATTGTTAGTGAAGGGAACAATGTCCCTGGCAAGTATCAGTACTCATTCCCCTTCCCATTTCATTGCAACCCTCTGGAAATAATCTTGTGCAAAAATTGCTACCCAGGCTTCATTCTTTGCATTTAATTCAATTTATGGAAGATCCTGAAAGTAAGAATGCATCAAGAGTTTATCACGCCTTTGTATCCTAGGCTTGAAAGGTAACAGGTACCATTTGAGCACTATTTTGTGTCCTTTTTACAACATATTTGCAAATTGAATTCAAAACATCCATATTTTCTTTTGTTTCCACTGTGATCTTTTAATGAACAGAAGCTACCTTGATATCTAATAGAAGCATTTTTTTTTTATTTAGGAGTAACTTGTAATGTGATTTTTGGCAAACTACTTGGTAGTATCAGCTGTATGCTGGCGCTGTATCTTGAATCTGTCTTAATGATATTACATTCAAATGTACAGCTGAACCAACAGATGACACAGAACAATGATGCTTATCCTGGCAATTAAGAATATTTTGCATGATTCCATCATACATACAGAACTATAATATGGATTGAACAAGTTTGTTTACATCAAAGTAACACTGCAGTTCCAGGTGAACTGCACTTCACCCGTTTTACCCCAGTACTACCAATCCCTAGGAAAATCCACGATAGTGTCTCTTTAAATCCCCTTCTCGCACCAGTGGGTCCATGCTACCCCTTCCCCTCTTCCACAAGGGAATAGTTGTTCTCTTTAACTCTTGGTCAAGTTTCATCTCGTGTTGCACATGTCCATACCTTGTGGTTTCTGAAATCCCAGTAGTATCACATGTTTTACATTTATTAAATGTATCTGCATCTTTGCACATCTATATTGTTCATTGTCTTGCATAGAATTACATAGATTTTACAGCACAGAAACATGCCAGTCGGCCCAACAGGTCTATGTCAGTGTTTATGCTCCACACGAGCCTCTTCCCACATTATTTAATCTCACCCTATCAGCATATCCGTCTATTGCTTTCAACCTCATGGACTCCCCCACAAGTGGATATATCTTCTCTGCGTTTACCCTATCGAACTCCTTCAGAATTTTAAAGACCTCTATCAGGTCACCTCTCAGTCTTCTCTTTTCTAACGAAGAGTCCCGGCCTGTTCAGTCTTTCCTGATAGTTGTAGCCTCTCAGTTCTGGTATCATTCTTGTAAATCTGTTTTGCACTTTGTCCACTACTGTGGACAGTACTCTAAGTGTGGTCTAATCAAGGTTATATATAAGTTTAACATAACTTCTCCACTTTTGAATTCTTTTCCTGTAGAAATGAACACCAATGCTTTGTTTGCACATTTTATTGCTTGATTAACCTGCGTTGCTACTTTTAATGATTTGTGAAACTGTACTCCTAGATCCCTTTGCACCTCTACCCCATTAAGACCCTTATTTTCCAAGGAGTAGGTGGCCTCCTTCTTCCTCCAACAAAAATGCAGCACCTCACACTTATCTGTATTGAAATTAATTTGTCTTGAATATTCAGTTTATCCTGGTTCATTACCTCTGGTGTCCCCCAAGGATCTATCCTTGGTACCCTTCTCTATCTCATCGACATCCCACCCGTTGGCCACATCATCTGAAAACACAGCGTCAGTTTCCACATGTACACCCAGCTCTACCTCACCACCACTTCTCTCCACCCCTCCACTGTCTCGAAATTGTTAACTGCTTGTCCGACATCCAGTACTGGATGAGCAGAAATTTTCTCCAGTTAAATATTGGGAAGACCGAAGCCATTGCCTTCGATCCCTGTCACAAACTCCGTTCCCTAGCCACCGACTCCATCCCTTTCCCTAGCATCTGTCTGAAGCTGAACCAGATTATTCACAACCTTGGTGTTATATATGACCCTGAAATTAGCTTCCGACCACATATCCGCACCATAACTAAAACCGCCTATTCCCACCACCGTAACATTGCCCGTCTCCGCCCCAGCCTCAGCTCATCTGCTGCTGAAACCCTCATCCTTGCTTCTGTCACCTCTAGACTTGACTATTCCAACGCACTCCTGGCTGGCCTCCCACGTTCTACCCTACGTAAACTTGAGGTCATCCAAAACTCGGCTGCCCGTGTCCTAACTCGCACCAAGTCCCGTTCACCCATCACCTCTGTGCTCGCTGAGCTACATTGGCTCCCAGTTAAGCAACGCCTCGATTTTAAAATTCTCATCCTTGTTTTCAAATCCCTCCATGGCCTCGCCCCTCCCTATCTCTGTAATCTCCTCTAGCCCCACAACCTCCTGAGATATCTGCTGCACTCTAATTCTGGCCTCTTGAGCATCCCTGATTTTAATCGCTCAACCATTAGTGGTCGTGCCATCAGCTGCCTAGCTCTGGAATTCCCTCCCTAAACCTCTCCATCTCTCTACCTCTCCTCCTTTAAGACGCCCCTTAAAACCTACCTCTTTGACCAAGCTTTTAGTCATCTGCCCTAATTTCTCCTTAGGTTTTATAACACTCCTATTTTACTAATAACTGAGGTGAATATACTCTATTGTGAATACAAACACCCACTTTTGTTGTTTTAACTACATTTCTAATAAATCATTTGGTTCATTTATGACTCCGTGAACCTATGACATACATTTCATAATAGAAGTGAATTTACATGATTTGTTCCCTCTTTTATAGACTTTGGCCTTCGTGGCCACCTTAGGTGGTGGTATGTGTATTGTGAAATCTGTTCATGGGTAATTGAAGCATTTGATCAAAGTGTGAGTCTAAAGTAAAGTTTAACTAATGTAAGGCCATGTCCTTATTTGTACATTCCTGCCCGAAAGCCAAGCATGACTATTAAATAATCATAATCTGAAAGATTCCTCTTTGTTTAGGAAATTTAAAGTAATTATACCAGCAAAAACCAGTTGGAGATGTCCAGAGTTATCAGCAAAAATGTAACATTAAATCAATGAAGCAGTAAACTGTCTCACAATGGTTAGTTTTACAGAACAACCCGGGTTTGGCCATTTTCACTTCATAACAGTTCTAGTTGTTAGTGGGTTTTAGAAATGTAACAGTAAAATGTTTCCTCTTGTCTTTCATTATTTCACTCAATCTTGTTATTGATGCTTTACTTAGAAATCAAATAGTCTAAGGTAACTACAATTGGCTGCACTTTTCTCAGTTTGTTTTTTTTAAAATTTTGTTTAAACAGTATGCAATGAGGGCAGTAGCTGGGAGAAATTACTGCTGGTTAATTATTGAATTTAATATAAGTCTGTTTTTACACGTTTAACTTTTAAGGGTTATAAATGATGAGATTATCATGAACTTCTTCATTGTTTAGAACTATCATCTGAAATAAAATGGTTGCAATGATTGTGCCACAGTAATGCCATGTGTAATAAGAACATAAGAAATAGGAGCAGGAGTAGGCCATTCGGCCCCTCGAGCCTGCTCCGCCATTCAATAAGATCATGGCTGATCTGATCTTGGCCTCAACTCCACTTTTCTGCCCACTCCCCATAACCCTTGACTCCCCTGTAGTTCAAAAATCTGTCTATCTTCGCCTTGAATATATTCAATGACTCAGTCTCCACAGCTCTCTGGGGTAGAGAATTCCAAAGCATCACGACCCTCAGAGAAGAAATTCCTCCTCATCTCTGTCTTAAATGGGCGATCCCTTATTCTGAAACTATTACCCCTAGTTCTAGAGTCCCCCACGATGGGAAACATCCTCTCAGCATCTACCCTGTCAATCCCCCTCAGAATCTTATATGTTTCAATAAGATCACCTCTCATTCTTCTAAACGCCAATGAGTATAGGCCCAACCTGCTCAACCTTTCTTCATAAGACAACACCTTCATCCCAGGAATCAACCTAGTGAACCTTCTCTGAACTGCCTCCAATGCATGTATATCCCTCCTTAAATAAGGAGACCAAAACTGTACTCTAGGTGTGGTCTCACCAACGCCCTGTATAGTTGTAGCAAGACTTCCCTACTTTTATACTCCATCCCCCTTGCAATAAAGGCCAACATTCCATTTGCCTTCCTAATTACTTGCTGTACCTGCATGCTAACTTTTTGTGTTTCATGTACAAGGACACCCAGATCCCTCTGTACTGCAGCATTTTGTAGTCTCTCTCCATTTAAATAATATTTTGCTTTTCTATCCTTCCTACCAAAGTGGATAACTTCATATTTTCCCACATTATACTCCATCTGCCAAATTTTTGCCACTCACTTAACCTATCTATATCCCTTTGCAGACTCTTTGTGTCCTCCTCACAACTTGCTTTCCCACCTATCTTTGTATTGTCAGCAAATTTGACTACAGTACACTCGGTCCCTTCACCCAAGTCATTAATATAGATTGTAAATAGTTGAGGCCCCAGCACTGATCCCTGTGGTACCCCACTAGTTACAGTTTGCCAACCTGAAAATGACCCATTTATCCCGATTCTCTGTTTTCTGTTAGTTAGCCAATCCTCTATCCATGCTAATATATTACCCCCAACACCATGAGCTCTTATCTTGTGCAGTAACCTTTTATGTGGCACCTTATCGAATGCTTTTTGGAAATCCAAATACACTACATCTACTGGTTCCCCTTTATCCACCCTGCTCGTTACATCCTCAAAGAACTCTAATAAATTTGTCAAACACGATTTTCTAAATGTCCTGCTACTACTTCCTTAATAATGGATTCCAGCATTTTCATAATGACAGATGTTAGGCTAACTGGCCTATAGTTTCCTGTTTTCTGTCTCCCTCCTTTCTTGAATGGGGCATTACTTTTGTGGTTTTCCAATCCGCTGGGACCTTTCCAGAGTCTAGGGAATTTTGGAAGATTACAACCAATGCATCCACTATCTCTGTAGCTGCTTCTTTTGAGACCCTAGACTCTAAAGAGGATCATTGGCGTGACATCATTAGGTGGGACTCGAAGACCATAGTAACCTTGAGCAGATCTTGTGAAATTTTATCTGCACAATGTTAGAAACTGCTTTCTATAGAATTGATTACTTATATTTTTTTAATACAAGATGATTTCCAGCAGCACTACAGGAGGGGAGTGAAGAACAATGCCATTCATTTCTGTCGGGGTTTCTCCCAATCGTCTGCTGTAACTTCAGCAGAGGATCCACGAAAGTCCAAGAGAACTGTTATACACAACAGACGATTTAGAGAAACTCCCCACCCCCCCCCCCCCCCACCCCGCCCCCCCCCCACACCCGGGAATTGAATCCTCAAGTGTTGTCTTTAGGTGAAGCAGGGTGAGAGGCCCAGGACACCGATGTAAATCAGTCACCATCTTAAAGTCATGCATTATGTCCTCATTGCTATATTTCCAATGTAAATCCCTATGTCCAGTTTATAATGGGAACTGTTCATGTAAACTTTGTCACACTGCAATGACACTCTCGTGCCATTAGTAGCATTGCAGTAACTCCACTGGTGGGATGGTGTCATTACAGCATGATAATTGTACAGAGTACATTTTTATAAGTTGATCTCCCATGGCGTTGCACATTGGACGTCAAGACGAAGTGCTGTCTTCAGGTTAAGAAGGATTATAAAGTGCAAGAATAATTGGGCCCTGGCGGAGAGGGGGATGCATTTGGGAAGAGGGCTGGAGTAGGAAAAGGAAGGTGAGGAATGGAAAAGGAGGGGAGAATGAAGGACTGACAATTGGGGAGGGTGAGATAAGTATCACAGAATCACAGAATCCCCACAGTGCAGATAGAAGCCATTTCGGCCCATCGAGCCTGCACCGACACATATCCCACCCTATCCCCGTAACCCCACGTATTTAATCCCCCTAACACTAAGGGTCAATTTATCATAGCCAAATCAACCTAACCCGCACATCTTTGGACTGTGGGAGGAAACCCACGCAGACATGGCGAGAATGTGCAAACTCCACACAGACAGTCACCCTAGGCCGGATTCGAACCCGGGTCCCTGGCGCTGTGAGGCAACAGTGCTAACCACTATGCCACCGTGTTGCCCCAAGTAAATGGTGAAGAGGACAAGACAGGGAGAGGAGGGAAGGCAGAAAGTAGTAGGAGGGGGAGGGGACGGGGGAGAGGGACAGGGACAGGGACGTGGGATAGGAAGAAGGATGGGGAAGAGGACGGGAGAAAGGAGGAATGGATATAGTGACGAGGGGAAGAGCGGTAAATTGAGAAGAGGAATGGGGAGGGAAATGGAGACAGTGAGAGCAAAGGCAAGAAAATTACTTCCAATGGGGAAGAAAAAGGTAGTGGGGTGGAAAGTCTCCTCATCTCCACTGGGCCTGGATTTTCATCTCTGGGCAGAGAGAGCTAACTTTTCCTGCCAGTCTCACTCCCCATTTTCCAAATTAGTTCAGGGGAGGATTATAATGATTAGGCTGGGGTGGGGGGAAGGGCTACACTTTGGTCAGTGAAATGCTCCACTTTTGCGCAATGTGCAAGGGAGGGGGAACTATATATAGTGTGGTCAATCTAGTTGTCAATTTTTTGCTCATTGTGAGATGGGAGGGAGCGTTGATGATGCAGCTCCACACACAATTGGCCAATCAACCAGCACTTGTCAAGGTACCGAGATTCAGAGCCCAGCTTTCTCTCATCACTCTCTGGTTACGATTTTATGTTGCATTTGGGAGGCAAGATTAGGATTCGAAATTGATATTGGAAAAAGTTGACAGGAAGTGCACAAAGACATAAGAATACTAATATATTTTGAATACTAGTGGATTGTCTGTGGTTTTTCCCACATGCAAGCAAACTTACTCATTCACGGGATGTGGGCGTCACTGGCAAGGACAGCATTTATTGCCCATCCCTAATTGCCCTTGAGAAGGTGGTGGTGTGCTGTCTTCTTGAACTGCTGCAGTCCATGATATTTCTTTGTAGCAGTTTGGTACAACTGAGTGGCTTGCTAGAGGGCAATTAAGAGTCAACCACATTGCTGAGGGTCTGGAGTCACATATAGGCCAAACCAGGTAAGAACGGCAGATTTCCTTCCCTAAAGGACATTAGTGGACCAGATGGGATTTTACAACAATCCAGTAGATTCATGGTCACCATTACTAACACTAGCTTTTTATTTAATTACTGAATTCAAATTCCCCAGCTGCTGCGATGGGATTTGAACTCGCGTCTCTGGATCATTAGTCCAGGCCTCTGGATTACTAGTCCAGTAACATACCATTATGCTACCGTACCCCTGTTAGTGATGCTGTAGACATAGGTATGAGAATCTGCAGCTTATGAACCATAGGAAGCTCTATCTAGTGGTAGAAGTATGTATTACAGGTTGTGTCACAGGATGGCATTGCTAAAATAAGGATTTCACAACATACTTGGCAAATTTAATATATTACCAGTTGATGACCCGTGACATTGCACAAGGAATGTCAAGACCAAGGATAGATTTGCAACTTGGTCTTCGCACTTGGGCGTAAAACTGGCATTGTGGATCAGCCACCCATTATAGAAACCATCTCATCTTCATTTCAATTGATTGCAATGGAAAGGAAAATTGGTCGGTTTCGAAAACAGGTGGCTGAACTGCAACACCAGTTTGAAGCACTGGTAGTAAATTGAAATTCAGACCCCCAAAGTGTTGTCTTCAGGTGAAGTGTGGTTAAAGGGCATACTGATGTAATCCAGTCCCCATTCTGTCCTTGGTTTTTATATTTCCATTATAAATTCCTATTCCCACATTTATAAAAGAAACTACCTATGTAAACTTGTCACATTGTAATTGCCTCCTCCTGCCAATGAAGGCACTGCAGTGCCACGACTGGTGGGTGAGTGAATTATAATTTGACAAGTTTACAAGGCAGTTTAGCATGATAAATGTGGACAAAGGAATTTATAATCGAAAAAGTTGTCAAGCGAAGTGTGGTCAGTCCTAAGGCTTTTAATATATTCTAGATGTAGTAGCACATACTTTCCTACTTTCTAGTTACCTATTACACCCTTCTGCTTCAGGATGATGTATCAAATATTGGAAAAGAAATAAGCAGTTGGTCATTCAGACCAAATAGGAGTGACTCCTTAATTTTATTTTTAAGGGGTAAATACCTGAAAAATTGTAACAAGTCTCCATGGAGTTTCATATTAAAATGTGATTTCTTTTTTGTTGCACAGAGATGCTATTTTTACCAGCTCCATCAACTGTGTAACAAGCTTCTTCTCAGGATTTGCAATTTTCTCTGTGTTGGGATATATGGCATTCAAGCATGGAGTTGATATTTCAGAGGTGGCAACAGATGGTAAGCACTTTTATATAGATTTAAATGTACATTTTCAACTTAAGTCCTATTGTCGGAGTACAGACCACAGAAAAAGACGCAAGTTACTCTGAGGTTCAGAACATCGATTTTTTTTTTCTTTAAATGATGATAAAGGTTAGAATATAACTTATGATGTGTCTCCAAAGAATGACTTCTTTATCCAGTCATGTGAAACCTAATAAGAGGAAAAGCAGCTAGTATGAATAATGAACTGTGGATGTCAGGAAGGTCACCTATGTTATGGTCAGTGTTTTAATCCAGTGGGACAGTCCCGAAGTCGACACCAATTTCTCAGGAAAACTGTATAAAGGTGCAGCACTTTATATAAAAAGTGCACATCTGTTACTCCTGTAAATTTACACAAGGCTTATTTCAGGATTTGAGTGGAAGCAGCTGTGGAAAGGATGACACATTTTGCAAAGAAAACAAAACTACTTGGTCTTGTCTGGACATTTTCAGAATAGGAAAAGTGTGCTGTAGGGATGTGCTTCTGCTCCTGCCTCCATCATGGAAATGAATAATTTGAAAATTACTCCCTAGATGTCCAAAAGTGCACAAACTATTGTAAATGTGGTTTACCATCACTCAAGAATAACCTGTAGTCAAATGCTTTTGCGCTTCATCCCAGTATTTGATTCATGCAAACTCCACCCATTTGTACCTGAAAATCTACAACTGGTGTAGGACCCCAATTTGCATATTTAAGTAGACGTCTGCCATGTTCCAGCTGGGAGCGCTACTTGCCTGTTTTCCAGCTCACTCCAAAATCGCATGGGCTGGGAATGAGTTGGTAAGTGGTGCACTGCCATTTTCGACTTGCTACCACCCTGTTACTACCTGCAAATGAGGATGCAAATTGCCCCATAAATCTGACCTAAATAGCATTTTTCAAGTGTGTCTTCCAGTTTTTTTTTCCCAATTTTGAATAACAAACAAATAGATTTTGTCATATTATTGTGAAATATTTTCTTCTTTAGAATTTTGCTTAAAACCTTATTTTGAGCTGAAATGATGAAGTAAAAATTGAAAATGCATTTTGAATGATTTGATTGCCTCGTCAACAAACTGTGACAGTGAAAGTTGATAAGAAAATTGAAGGAGAGATGGGGGGGTACAAGAATTTATAATAGGAAAAGTTGACACAAAAAAACATGACAATGGTAGGAGTGTGCACAGATGTAAGATTTTAATATAGTCTATAAGTGGTTTGGAATGAAGTTCCATTGCACATAACAGATGAGTTCAGAGCTGAATAAAGATGAATCACTGACGAGAGAAAAAGGAAAACTGTGAATACTGGAAGTTTGAAATAAAAACCTTAATTCGTGCCAAGTCCACTGTAACTTGAGTGAAAGAGCAGCTGATACCCAGGGAAAATGGTGTAAACACTGTGGAAATACACCCCATTGTAATTTCATTGAGACTATGCTTCCCAAGTGGAACTTGCTAAATGGGAGCCCAGGTTGGGGATAGGACAGTAACTCTACAGCATCTATGCTGTGACCCATGCTTCCTTCTAGTGAGATTCCACAGTGGGAGCCTCGGCTCACAAAACTACCCTCTCTCCTCGCAGTGGTAAAAGGCCAGGTAAAATGCTCAGATTCCTTGATGTTAAAATAAACTAAAGCAATGCGGTCTGGGCTTTGATAAGACATTTATAATTTCAAATTCTTCATCAGTTTCCCCAAAAGATTCTGCGTTCACATCAAATATCATTTACCAGCCTCCTGGAATAAAAATAACAGAGTTAGCTCAGGCCCTTGGTAATTGGTTTACTGTGTAAATGGGAGCAATCTGTTCATTAAAAGTGACAGATTAGCCCATCAGGCCATAAGATTAACCATCCTCTGCTTCACATTAGGTGTTGATGCTTTCTCAGTGTTTGATCACACCACCCTGTTTATGCAAACAAAATCATTTTGAGCGACTAAGATCTATTACAGCAGTTGTTGTTGACAGCTAGTTTCGTTCACAGTTTAGGTGAAAAGATGTAAATCCGGTGGAAATGTTTCAGTGAAGTGAAGTAAAGCTCAGCCTTGCTTCTCCACCTGTTGAATGTGTATTCATGTCTCATTCAACATTACTCTGAGGAACTCTTCTTTGGATTTTTAAACAATAGGAATTGGCCAACTATGCACTGAAAAAGTAAATGATGTTCAACAGCAATCTCTTCTTCTGATCAACTTTACATCGAATTTGTGATTTTAGCTGATCAGAAAGCTAAATTTTAGTTTGAAAACCAGAACCTTCTATAAAAGTACTGCTGGCAGATTAAATATTCGACTACTACTGTTACTACCACTGCAACTTCTATTTACATAGCACCTTTAATGTAGAGAATGCCCAAGGTGCTTCACAGAGGTGTAACCAAAAAAATGGATGGTGAGCTAAAGAAGGAGATTTTAGAAGGGTGGCTCAAAGCTTGATCAAATATAGGTTTTAAGGAGCATCTTAAAGATGGAGAGGGGGAGGGCTTTAGGGAGAGAATTCCAGAGCTTGTGGCCACGGCAGCTGAAGGCACAACCAATAATGGAGCGAAGGGTGTGGGAATGCACAAGAGACCAGAGTCAGAGGACTGGGACTTGGTGGAGGATGGGAGGCCAGACAGGAGATCATTGGAATAGTTTGAGTCTGCACGTAACAAAGGCATGGTCAGTGGCAGAGGGGCTGAGGCAGGGACAGAACCAGGCACTGTTAGAGGTGGAAGTAAGTAGTCTTTGTGATGGAAAGGATGTGGGATTGGAAATACAGTTCGGGGTTGAATAGGCCACTGAGGTTGCAAACAGTCTAGTTTAGCATGAGATGGTGGCCTGGGAGGGGGATGTACTTGGTGGCTAGGGTACAGAGTTTGTGACAGAGGCTAAAGGCAAGGGCTTTCGTCTTCCCAATGTTTAACTGGAGGAAATTGCAGCTCAACCAAGTTCAATGTCTGAAAAGCAGTCTGACAACACGGAGACAGTGGAGGGGTCGAGAGAAATGGTGTCATCCATGTAGATATGGGCATACCATATGAAGGCTGACCCCCATGTCTCCAGATGATTTTGCCAAGGGGCAGCATGTCAACAAGAAAGAGGAGTTGGGCAAGGATGAATCTTTGGGGGGACCTCTGAGGTGACGGTGTGGGCAACAGCAATATGAGATTGTGACAATTGTTTAACAAAGATTTTAGGAAATATTTTGAAGTTTTTTTCAACATTGTTTTTCTTTTGAGATTGTACTTCAGAACTTTCCTTAATCATTATTGTTGTTGTAAAACTTGCCAAATCTCACATTTCCATCTTCAGTTAGGATTGCCACCTTTTGGCAAGTCAGTAACTGGACTGGGACCAGGTAAAGACTGAGCAGAGGGTGGAATCATGGGTTAGGTTTTGATGTTTGCTCTCTGAGACTGATGAAAATTAATTGAAAGCCTTAACCACCTTAATAACTAATGCTTGCACATCAGTGGGGGAGAAAACTGGACTTCTATTGCAGCCCACTCAAAAACAGATTGTCCCGTTCCAAACCAGTCAGGTAGCAGCACGATCTTCAACCCCAGAAATTGTCTGTATTTGTATACAGGAACTTCTGCCTTACAAGGCTAATAAAACAGAAATCCTGAAAATATTGACCCCTTCTATTTTAAAATTGTGTGGCATTTTGTTGTTGGAAGATAAAGTTATTCTCAGTGTAACTTTAACAACTAATTCACTGTGCGCTATTCTGTTTTCAGGTCCGGGTTTAGTGTTTGTTATCTATCCTGAAGCAATTTCAACTCTGCCAGGGTCAACATTTTGGGCAATTTTGTTCTTCATAATGCTGATGACATTGGGGATTGACAGCTCAGTAAGTAAAGTACAACTTTATCTTTTGTTCATTCTAACCCTTAGTGGTTTATAGAATTACCTAGAATATGCAACACAGAAACAGGCCATTCGACCCAACTAGTCCGTGCTTGTGTTTATACTCCACACGAGTACAACTCTTTCTCTCAACAGCAGTTGAAACCTGACTACAACCTGAATGTTTAGAGACAAAATATTTCTGAAATATTACTGTTGGGATCAAAAAGCAACGTATCTTGGGTAACTGCTTTCTTTATAACACTCCTGTAAGATGGCTCCTGTGAAATGCAGCAATATATTTCAATTTAATTTGATTTTACTGATGTTCATTTTAAGTGACATTGAAACCTGTCTTAGAGGTGAATTGTACGCAAGATTTCCAGTCTATAATATCTACTGTCCCAACTATCACAACAACATGAGTGTAAACTAGGAAAAACTATTATTCCTCCACCCTAGTTTAAACTCCCCTAACTTCTAATGTCTTGAAGATGAGCAAGGTTCCATGGTTAGTATGTTGACAAAGTGGTTGTTCTTCATGTGAGTCTACATATTATAGTCAGTAGTCACAAAACATAAAAAGTTAAATAAAACAATGACTATTTGGTCCATGAAGCGTACTCCCGCCACGGACCATCCACTTTTATCAGTGACTCTGCCCATGCCATTTCATCTCTGAGAGAAAAATGTAAATTTTCTCCGTCATGAAAAATAAAGGAAAGGAAACCCCTGACTGGGTATGTATTGCAGCAACATTAATTATCTAGGACCAATTGCCTTCCTTGGCAGCACTATTCTACAGTTCAGCAACCATATATTTTGTATGTCATTGAATCACCTTAATGCCTATTTATCCTCATATCTCAATGACATTTTAACTAGATATTTATGAAGCTGATTAACTAGAACCTAGAATACATCATTGAATGATCACTATCAATTTAGGGCTGAGATGAATTAGGATTATGAACTGAGATGCAGTTTTGTAACTGAGAAAGCGATTAAAGACCCCAGAACTACACCTCGAACAATGAATTTTGGAAGGCGAAGTGTGCTTCACATATCTACCACTTTGTTGTGGGGAGATCCATCTAATCTCAAGTCTTGATTGAGGCTTGTTAATTTTTATACTCATTTTTTTGGTTCTGTGCCAATGGTCAATTTGTCACATAATCTACTTACATTTACATTATACATTCCACTCGGTATTTTCAAATCCTGGATTATGTCTCCTCGTAATCTTCTTTTATCTAATGAAAACCAGTTTAGTTCTGGAAACAATCACCGCTAAATTCATCCAATGCCACGCTCATGTGTCACCATTTGGAGTTAATGGTTAACAATCTGGAATAAGACCCCAAGTAATTTGTTATTTTCCCCCCCCTGCTAGCTTAAGCCCACGAAGAATACTTTAGAATCGCTATTACCACTCTAGCTGAGATTCAAATGGAGAAATATAAGCTTGGTAATACAATGTGAAAATAGTGTGGATGTTTGTAAGTTAAAAAGATTAGAAAAAAGAAGAGCAACCGTTCTGATTGGATTGGATTGCTTCCATCAGCACAACTTGTCATCGTGTCAGGACATAACAATAATGAACATGCTACACTATCCCTCTTCACTGGGTCACCTTGCTTGATTTATACAGCTTAATTCCTCTGCATTGTAACTTTTTAAGCCTGCCTTTTCCAAGGCCTTTCTGCCTTCCCTGTTTCTCTGTTGGAAAAGCTAGATGGCCTTTTAGGTGTCTCATTCTGCGTTAACCTCGACAAAAACCTCCCAACACAATGGGCATCGGGTGTTCATCATTTATAGAGACAAGCTGTTTTTGCTTATTATTTGCAGTCTATGAAGAAATAAGATCAAAGCTAGCTGTTTAGCATCTTAATTACCATCTCAGATTGTTTTTGCGTGAAGGATGCTTTTAAAACACATTTAAAGTAACATTTTAAAAAAAATCTTTTTTGTGGGAAAATGGTCAAAAGCTCCTGAAATGTGACAACCATATTAAGTAATCATGATTTTGCCTTTCATTTGAATGTGTAACTCCTACAAATGCACCAGAAGGAAAGCCACAATCTCATTGGATTAGTTATCTTGGTGAAAACCTTCATAGTGATCATAGCAATTCAATGGAAAAGAAAAGCAGGTGCAGTTTAAAACGTGCTGCCGCTTTGCTATGAGCTCTTTTCGTGCTACTGGTGGAGACCAATTTCACTTCCTCTCTATCATGTTGTACCACAGTGCAAAAGTACCCACAAATTGATACTAAGTGGACAAACTCGGAGGCTGGTGCAAAAATTTATATTGGTGCTGCCAGGGGCGCGCTTTTCAGTTTGGTTTGAAGGAATATTGGTGGACCCAAGTAGCAGGAGTGTTACTCTGCTTCTGGCCATGCTGGGAAGTGGGAATGCTTAATGCAAACACAGAGTGCACAATGTTGGAAATGGATTCCATTCCTCAGCACTGAATCCTTCACTCCAATGGTAAACACAAATGCTCCAAAAATATACAATTTAAAATTCTGCACTTGTAACTGAATGCATGTAGAAGATAAAGCAATTCAGTCTGTACCAGTTATATGGTCAAAACTGTTTTGCCAAGGTAAATGTTACATTTCATAGGAGTCAAAAAAATCACCATACTTGATAACTATCTCCTCCATAACTGGCACTGTGGCTGCAGTGTGTATGATCGACGGGAGGTACTGGACCAACTCACCAAGGTAACTTCGACAGCACCGCCCTCCCCTGCAGCGTTGATACCAAGAAGAGGAAGAGCAGCAATGTCGTGGGAACACCATCATCTCCAGGTTCCCCTCGAAGTTGCACATCATCCTGACTTGGACGTTTATCGCCATTCCTTCATTGTCGCTGCGTCAATATATCCTGGAATTTACTACTTAACGCCATTGTTGGGAGCAGCATTGCCACAATGACTGCAGTGGTTCAAGGAGAAGGCCTTCTCAGGGTAACTAAGGATGGGCAATAAATGCCACCTTGCCAGTGTTGCTCACAGCCCAGGAACAAATGTGCTGGTAATGCAGATTTTCCCAATATGCACTCTCGGTGTGCACCAGGAGCACTGAAGTGCAAAATCAGGGCATAATCTTAATGAGAAATTCAAGTTTTAGGGATACCTAGAAAATTCATCTTCAGAGATACCAACAGTATCACCACAGGTTACTCCCATAGGACTTCAAGGCAAAGGCAGTTCTAATGGTCTCAACCAAAACGTTAACCTATCTTTTCCCTTTCAGATACTTTTGAACATACGGTACAATTCCAGAATTTTGTGTTTATTATAGATTTTTATCATTGGTGATTTTTTTTGTTTCAAAATCCTAATCATTTTGAGCTGGTCTTAAAGTCCTCTAACTTGTAATAGTTTTAATTTACTCCCATGTGGTTCCTTTTTCTCAGATGGGCGGCATGGAGGCAGTTGTTACTGGAATTACAGATGACTTCAAAGTTTTGAAGAAACACCGAAAGCTTTTCACATTTATAACTGCAGGTGGAACTTTCCTCGTTGCACTCTTTTGCATCACCAATGTAAGTCTGAAATAGCAAAGTGATGTAACTTGCTTTGAAAAAGAGCTTTGCAAGGACTACGGAGTAGATTTTCAATTTGTGTAAAACTGGCATTGTGAATTAGCCGCTCTTTCTATAAACTACCCCACTTTCACTTCCATTGATTTCTATAATGGGTGGCTGATTCGCAATGCCAGTTTTACAACTGGGCGGCAAGTTGAAAATCTACCCCCATGAGTCATCCTACCAGTACTGGTTTTATAACATGGTTATTTTGGTGTTAATTCTATTTTTGCCAGAAGCTCACAGTTCATTAATCAGAGCTGTAATGGATCATTGGACAATGACCAAAATGAAAAACTAAACTAAACCAATCATTAAGCAGTGCATCTAACTGTGAAATAAGCTAATAAGCCAATTTGCGCATCAAATAAGAGCATAGCACACATGAGCTATGGCTTACATTGCAGTAGCTTTAAACACGGTTTGCACGCTTTTGAAATGACCGCTTCCATCAGGTGGACGATGGGCGCAGTGAGCCCACTGTCTGCCCGATGGAAATGGTCGGAGACCCAAACCATTTTCATAGTCGGGCCTCATTTCAATTCTGTCAGCGAGCTGCCGTTTTTTGGGGAATAGCACACTGATTGTGGTGGGCGGGAAGACTGCTGGCTCCTCTGTGGAGCCCAGCCGGTCCTGGTAGATTAAAGCAAGGGACATGATTGCAAGGAAGAGCTGCGGAGGCTCACGCATCGGGCTGGTGGATTATTTTATGGGGTAACAGGAGCATTAATAGTCCCCTTTTTTCTGAGTGACCTGCAGCAGTCCCTAAAAGGGCCTCTGATTAGGCCACTCTATGTAAAGTACAAATGGGTGGAGCATACATAGCGCATGCTGCACCCATTGGTACTTCAAAATTGCATTGGGGTCCTATTGACATAATTGGGCTCCAATTTGCATTGGCTAATGAGACTCCCGCTGGTTTCGACAGTAGCCTGGCCTGCCCTTTGCGGCCCCCTCCCCAAAATGGTGGTCACCCAGATGTCAATGGGAACAGGATGATAAATGTCGCCATTTTCATTGCGCTACCACCTGCTCCCACCCGACAGGGTGGAAGGAAATGAAAATCAGCCACATTAACAAGTAGCAGCAACATTTCATCCGAGAGGAATATTTGTTTTGGCAGCAGCTGCCTTATAGCAGGAAAGGGAGAACATAGGAGGAAGAAGTTGGAAAATGAAGCAACAATGAAGGAATTTACCGACAAAGAATCTAATATTTAGCATTAACAGATCAGCAGCAATTGTGTTATTTTAATATTGGATATTAACATCAGTGTCATCATATGCCATTAGTTGCAGATAGACCCAAACTTGTTGTAACAACTGCATTACTGTGTTTCTTTTATTGAGAAACCAAAGTAAATAGCCAAGGCCCCTAGTGCAGCATACTCCCAAAGTTGGAAAGTGTAAAAGGAAAGATGAGGTAAATCTGGAAGTAGTAACTAGATGATACCAAATTTGGGTTTTAAAAGACTGAGAATTGTAGGAGAAAGGAAAGACTGAAGAAGGTAAGGAATTCCACAGATTTGAAATCCTGGGAAAGAATGAGTTTGAGTGGATGTGCAGTGCAGTGAGTCTTGATTTGATGTAGAGAAGAATAAATTAGCATTGATGATATGATTGCTAATATTGTGATTTTTCTATTTTTAATCTGTCAAGTACAAATTATGAAAATAACATTTTAAGCTAGTTGATACAACTAATACAACTCAAAAAATGTTTTTAAAAAACTACACTGGGCATTTCCTCTGGGTTTCTCCTTAACTTCGATGGAAGATCAATGGAAACCCCATTTATGAATGTACCCGTGGTTTCTGCTGAAGGTAGGGCCGCCAATTGGGAGAAACTCCAAGAAGTTCCTCGCGAAAGTTTCTACAAGGTTCGCCACGACTCCCGTTTTCAATGTGGACAAGCTGAGCAGGCTCCAGCTGCACACTTTCACTCACGAGCAGCCTTCGGCCCATATCCTTGGCACAATAGGCTCAGTATCATGTCTGCTACTCCAAATGACCTGGAAATAGAGAGGATGGAGACTACACCAGCTGGACGACTGAATCCACAAATATTAAATAAAGCAAACTGCTCAGGAGAGACAGGGGTGTCTAAACAATCACATTTTTTTAAATAATGAAATTAAGTCACATAGCTCTTTTTAAATAATTGCTCCTGCAAACATATTTTAATGACTTATAGCGGAATGAATATAATAGTTGTACAACTATACAAACAGAAAAATTGGCCTCTACCCAAGAAACTAAATGAGATCTTTAAATAGCAACATGGGTTACAAGAGTGGATGCAGTAGCACAATCCAACTCTGCAGGTCTAACATAAGTCAGATGTTCCTGAACTGCAACAAAGTGGTTGCCTGACAAACATCAATTTCTTAACTACTTTGAAACAGTGTTGGTAAGTTAGTTACCCCTGGAAACACGATCAAAGTGAATTACTGAATAATATTTTCAGTTTTCTTTGAATTACATTATTCATGTAATTGAGATATAGTTAAAACAGATGTTGACCCATAGCATATTCTGATTTTCAGAGCCAACGATAAGCACCCGTATTACAAAACAAATTTAATGGGCCGTATTTTCCGATCGGAGGCTTCCCGCTTGCGGAGGCCTCCGATCTGGAAAAAATCTACGCACTTACCTGAGGGCTCCCGAGGTGCGTATAGTTCCGCTCCTGGGCCTCTCCAACTCCAAGTGTGCAGGGCCCAGGTATCCCAGAGGCGCATGCGGTTCGCAAGCATCCCTGGGATCACGTGGGCCATGGGGAGCCAATCAAAGAAGGGAATCTCCCTCATACACTTGACAGATAGACCTGTCAAATATATGAATGAAGATCACCCCAAAAACACAGTAAATCATTAAATATTTTTTTTAAATCACATTTTTTAAATTAGTTGAAATTACAATAAATTAAATATTTTAAACAAATTTAATTTTTTGAAAAAATAATTTAAGTTTTTTACGGGGCTAAAAATAAACTTACCTTTTTTAAAGTATTTTTAAATGATAAATGAGTGAAATTTTTTTTTAACTTTTTTCAAATCTTGTGCTAGTAAAAGCAGGCCTTACGCCTGCTTTTACCAGGCGTAAGATTTCTTAGGGTTTTCTGCGGGCAGAGGTGCTTCAGAAAGCGGAACTATCCGCTCGCAGAGGCCCTTCTCTAGGGCAGGCGTCCGATCTGTCAAGAGCATTCTTGACAGATCGGAAATGCTGGTTTTCAGCGCATGCGCTGTGCATGCCTGAAACCGGCATTTCCGATGTCCCTACGGATGTGTACACACCCGTAGGCATCGGAATATCCGGCCCATTATTTTTCAGCTATCCCCACTTAAATAAATGCTTCCGTAAGACACTATTTCCTGTTGAAGAACCAGATTGCAAGCATTTCAAAATCTCCACTAATCTCATTCAATTTTTGTTACCCAAGTAGTTTCATCCTATTACTGAGTCAGTGTTATACACCTAACCTTGTTGAGACCAAGGACCCGATATTTACGGGGAGGCGGGGGAGTGGGGGGAAACCCAGAGATCCCGGGGAAGCGGAGATCCTGACGAATTTAACGGCAGAGTCTCATTATCATTTTTTATTCCATTTCCCGCCGGGAGGGAGGGAGGGAAAGCTCTGGGGTCGGAGTCGGCTGACTGCGGAGTAGGCGACTCAAGATCGGGGGTTGGTAGGGGAGGGGGGGCTCGAGCCTGGCAATGGGGGGGAGATGAAAAGACCTGGGGTTGGAGGGGGGGTTGGAGTCCAGCAATGAGGAGGGATGGAAATATCAGGGGTTGGGGGGTGTCAGCCGATCATGGGGCAGGTGGCTTGAGATTGGGGGTTGGAGTCAACCGATCGCGGAAGCGAGGAGAGGCCGTGATTGGCAGAAGGTTTGCTTGAGGGGCCGCGGGAGCACTCCTGCTCCTCCTGGCTCACTATGAGTGCTCTAAAAAGCACTTGCCTTCTGCTGCCAGCTGCTTTTGTCTCCATTTTGCTGCCAGGTTTCCCGAGCCCTGGGAAACCCGTCCAGCAACTGCTAAATTGAAATCTGACTCCCAGTTGCAGTGTGGGAGCCTGATTTAAATATTATAATGAAGTGTCCCGACTCTCCAAGACACGACACAGGTGCGCCAAGCAACTCACGGCTGTAAAAATGGTGGCAGGCGCATACGCAGCGGGTTGGGGCCGTGTTTTGCGATTTTAAAATTTTTAACCCCCCACCCCCACCCTCTCCCGCCCATTGTAGGGGGTTACTATTGAACCCCCTCTTCCCCACCCCCCCACCCCCCCCCAAGTGATAGCACTCTATACAAATGCAGGTTCATTTTTTGTTACATGGCTATGCAACAAGGCTGAGTAAGTGAACATATGTGGCTTCTAATTACACTTTGAGCACCCTTCATCCTGAAAGGTTGATCGCTACTTGGTAAATTGTCTCCTATGGACTGATGTGATATGATATATGATGGAGAGGATCAGAAGCAGGAGCATCCTGTGGGGTTTCCTGCAAGACATATTGGTCATTCATTGGAGCTTTAGCATGAATGCAGTATTGATCTGTTAATATTTGGCGCCCACATCTTGATATTGAAGTTAATGAAGTGATCAACACAAAAAAAGGAAATCTTCCGACTTGGTGCATATGCTGATACTGCAATAGGAATCCTGCTCAACATCAGTCCACCTAGTTCCCTGAGACAAGATAACTTCATACTATGAGTATTCTAGCTGAATGCCAAGTTCCATGTGAAAGGATTGTGTACACATGGGCTTTTTCTCTGTGTTTCATTTCAGATTGGTGGACTGATACAGTTCTGCATTTCACACTGAGAAAAATCTATTTGTTATATAATTTTAGCTTATCTTCACAATAATACATTTAAAATAAAATCACAAATTTATCATACAACTACACAGCTCAATCCCATGGAATATTCAGGACTTAATCATGTGGGAGGGAAGCTAATTAGATTCAATATTAACATACAGGAACTCAAAATATAATTTTTTTTAAAATATAATTTTTTTTAGTACAAAATATAATTATTATTCATATCCCATTACATAAATCTAGCCTATCCCTCTAGTGTAATGCATATTGCAGAAGGATATTTGCCAGTTAATGAGTTGAGGGGTTTCTATCCTAATTTTTCTTCATAAACCTGGAGATTGTCAGATTAGCTTTTGTATCGGACTTTGTAATTTTTAATATTTGTTATCAAGAACAAGCTAAAGAAAAGATAAATTGTGCAAAATATCAATGATATTTTTTCACCTCTTGTAGGGTGGAATTTATGTGCTCACATTACTAGACCAATTTGCAGCAGGGACAGCAATCCTCTTTGGGGTGTTAATAGAAGCCATTGGAGTATCTTGGTTTTATGGTAAGTTTCACTTCACTGTTCAGTTTGAAAATTTACAATGTTAAAAGGCTTATGGTAAACTGTTACGTGCTAGATTAATTCTATGACATTAGATATCTGTTTAACACAGGTATAATATCGATGTACATATGAGGACAACAGTGGACACCACTAACACACTTTATCCCTTTGTATCTACAGTAATGCTTGTCCATTATCCTTTTATCACTGATCGGGTTTAAACCAAATTTAATAAAATACAATTTCAGGTTAAGTTTTTATCATGCGATATGTATGTTTAATAAATCAACACAATGAATTTTTGAACAGTTATGCCCTATTTTTTTACTGGTAACTATAGAAAGAAAGACTTACATTTATATAGCGCCTTTCATGACCACCAGACGTCTCAAAGCGCTTTACAACTAATGAAGTACTTTCGAAGTGTAGTCACTGTTGTAATGTGGGAAACGCAGCAGCCAATCTGCGCACAGCAAGCTCCCACAAACAGCAATGTGATAATGACCAGATGATCTGTTTTTTTTGTTAGGTTGATTGAGGGATAAATATTGTCTAGGACACCGGGGAGAACTCCCCTGCTCTTCTTTGAAATAGTGCCATGGGATCTTTTACGTCCACCTGAGAGAGCAGACGGGGCCTCGGTTTAACGTCTCATCCGAAAGACAGCACCTCGACAGTGCAGCACTCCCTCAATACTGAACTGGAGTGTCAGCCTAGATTTTGAGCTCAAGTCTCTGGAGTGGGACTTGAACCCACAACCTTCTGACTCAGAGGCGAGGGTGCTACCCACTGAGCCACAGCTGACACCCTGATGGAAGATGATAGAAGAGTTTTAAATTCCCAACCACATCATCACTTTAAATCCCAGTATTAACTGGCATTTAAACATTCTATCCTCATTCGGTGAGTTTGGCTAGTTTTCAGCTTTTCTGTTGGTTGTGGCACTGGGTAACAGCAACAGGAAGATGATACAATATTATAGCCCTTAGCTTTAATTAACAAGGGAAGACTATTGGGGAAGGGGAGAAGCAGGAACTAGCAATGGTCCCAAGATGAGGCGTTCTAATGACCCATACTTTCTGAATTCCTAATGTCTGGATAGAAAGCTGCTTGTAGATGTTAACTTCCGTGTGAAAAGACGACATGATCTGGAGAAGGTAGCCTTTCTACTGTTATGCAATATAATTATTATTAGGAACATAGGAACAGGAGTAGGCCATTTAGCACCTCGAGCCTGTTGCACCATTCAGTGAGATCATGGCTGATCTGTGACCTAAATCCATATACCCGCCTTTGCCTCATGTCCTATAATACCTTTGGTTAACAAAAATCCATCAATCTCGGATTTAAAATTAACAATTGATCTAACATCAATTGTCGTTTGCGGAAGAGAGTTCCAAACTTCTACCACCCTTTGTGTGTAGGAGTGTTTCCTGACCTTATCCCTGAAAGGCCTGGGCTCTAATTTTTAGACTATGCCCTCTGGCCCTAGAATCTCCAACCAGCGGAAATAGTTTCTCCCTATCTACCTTATCAGTTCCGCTTATATCTTGAAAACTTCGATCAAATCACCCCTTAACCGTCTAAATTCCAGGGAATACAACCCTAGTTTGTGTAATCTCTCCTCGTAATTTAACCCTTGGAGTCTGGGTATCATTCTGGTAAATCTACACTGCACTCCCTCCAAGGCCAATATATCCATCCTAAGGTGTGGTGCCCAGAACTGCTCACAGTACTCCAGATGTGGTCTAATCAGGGCTTTGTATAGCTGTAGCATAGCTTCTACCCCCTTGTATTCTAGTCCTCTAGATATAAAGGCCAGCCTTTTTGATTATTTTCTGTACCTGTCCATGATATTTTAATGATCTGTGTACATGGACCCGCAAGTCTCTTTGGACCTCCAATGTTTCTAACTTTTCACTATTTAGAAAGTACTCTGTTCTATCCTTTTTAGGTCCAAAGTGGGTGACCTCACATTTGCCGACATTGAAATCCATTTGTCACAGTTTTGCCCATTCGCTTAATCTCATTGTAATTTTATGCTTTCATTTACACTGCTTACAATGCCACCTATCTTTGTGTCATCGGCAAACTTGGATATGTGGCTTTCTATCCCATCATTTAAATCGTTAATAAATGCAGTGAATAGTTGAGGCCGTAACACAGATCCTTGCAGGAGGCCACTAGTCACATCCTGCCAATTTGAGTACCTGCCCATTATCCCTACTCTCTGTCTCCTGCTGCTCAGCAAATTTCCGAACCAGGTCAATAATTTGCCCTCAATTCCAGGAGCTTCAACTTTAGCGAAGTCTCTTATGAGGGACTATCATCAAATGCCTTCTGGAAGTCCATATAAATAACATTCATAGACATTCCCCTGTCCATTACTGTAGTCATCTCTTCAAAAAATTCAGTCAGTTTCGTCAGGAATGATCTACACTTTACAAGTCCATGCTGGCTCTCTCTGATCAGCTGAAAATTTTCAAAGTGTTCAGTCACTCATCCTTAATTATAGACTTGAGTAATTTCCCAACAACAGATGTTAGCCTAACTGGTCTATAATTCCCTGGTTTCCCTCTCTCACCTTTCTTACATAGTGGAGCGACATGCGCAGTTTTCCAATCTAAAGGAACGGTTCCGGAACTTTGCAAGATTATAGTTAGGCTATCTGCAATGTTCTCCTCTACTTCCTTTAAAACCCTGAGATGGAAACCATCTGGTTGTGGTGATTTGTCACTAGTGCCATTATTTTCTTCATTACAGTTATTTTGCTTTTGTTAATTTTGGTGAGTCTCCATTCCTGATTCAATATTAGTTTCCTTGGGATGTCCAGCATGCTATCCGCTTCCTCTACTGTAAATACTGATGCAAAGTAATTATTCAACATGTCCCCCATTTCCTTATTTTAATTTACAATATCACCATTATCAGTTTTCAAGGGGCCCACATTGCTCCTGACCGCCCTTTTTGTCCTAATATAATTGTAAAAATGTTTTGTGTTGATTTTGATATCCCTTGCAAGTTTCTTTTCATATACCATTTTTGAAGCTCTTACTATCTGTTTTGTCACCTTTTGTTCTTTGTATCTCTCCCATTTGCCAGGATCTGTGCTCGTTTTTTACATTTTTGTAAGCTTTTTCTTTTAGTTTTATGTTGTCCCTTACCTCTTTAGTTGTCCATGGCTGTTTTTATTTGGCAAGTAGAGCTCTTGCCTCTTACGGGTATAAACTGGCTCTGTATCACATTAAATTCTTTTTTGAACACCTCCCACTGATCTTCTGTCGTTTTACCCATTAACAGATTTGCCCAGTTTACTGTGGACAGTCTCTGTCTCATCACCTTGAAGTCGGACTTACCTAGATCTAGAATTTTAGTAGCTGTTTCGCGTTTTTCCCTTTCAAACACTACGTTGAACTAAGTGATCATGTTATGATCGCTCCGTTAGGTTATTGACTAAATCTGGCTCATTGCTCATTACCAAATCTAATATAGCCTGCCGCTCTGTTGGCTCTAGGACATTTTGTTGCAGAAAACTATCCTGAACACACACAAGAAATTCACTACCTTTCTGACATTAGCTAGTCTGCTTCTCCCAATATACATGAAAGTTAAAATCCCTCATTAAAACCACTCTGCCTTTACTACGTGCTTGCCTAATCTCTGCAATTATACATTCTACCACTGCACAGCTGCTACCAGGGGGCTTATACAGAACTCCCACTACAGTCTTGAAACCTTTTCTATTTCTTAATTCTACCCATAAAGTCTCCACTGCCTGCTCACCTCTCATTATATCATCTCTTATCATTGAAGTGATTTTATCCTCCAGGCTAAGGCTACTCCTCCCCCTCTACCAATTTCCCTATCTTTCCTGTAGACGTTATAACCTGCTATATTTAGTTCCCAGTCCTGACTCTCTTGCAGCCATGTCTCAGTAATGGCTACCATGTCGTACCCTCCAAGTTGAATTTGCGGCTGCAATTCATTCAATTTATTCCTTATACACTGTATACATTTGTATAAAGAATGCTTATTTGGGCTACACACTCTAACTTGTCCTTCTGCTCTGATGTTTTACTCACACATTTCTTATTTCTCTCTCCTGGTTTAATTACTTTACATCTTTTTGTTTTCCCTTTGCCTGTAGTGTCTAAAGCACAATTTCTTACTATTACTCTACTCTCTTCCCACTTGTTTGTTTTAGAATTATTATTTAGACTACCTTTTCCACCTGAGCCCTCCCCCTCCATTTACTAGTTTAAAGTCCTAGTGATTGCCCTATTTATCCTTTCCACTAGGACCCTGGTCCCAGCCCAGGTCCCGGTGGAGCCCATCCCAATGGTACATTTCCTTCCTGTTCCAGTACTGGTGCCGGTGTCCCATGAAATTAACCCATCTTTCCCACATCACTCCTTCAGCCACATGTCCACCTCCCTAATATGCTTATCCCTCTACCAATTTGCATGTGGCTTGAGTAATACGCCAAAGATTATAATCCTTGAGGTCCTGTTCTTTAATTTAGCTCCTAGTTCCTGGTACTCTCCAAACAGGACCTCTCGCCTACTCTTTCCTATGTTGTTGGTTCCAACATAGAACACAATGACTGGATCATTCCCCTTCCTCTCCAATATCCTTTCAAGCCGGTTCAAGATGTCCCTTACCCTGGCACCAGGTAGGCAGCATATCATGTGGGACTCTCGATCCTGCTTACAAAAGATGCTCTCTGTCCCCCTAATTATTGAATCAAGGGTTCATAATTACAGTTTTTCATTACTGAAGATTATAGAATTTCATATAATTCAAAATATGCTTATAGTAGTCTAAGAATCTTGTGTTAAATGTAGATCAAAAGTAAAGCCAAATCCATTTCAAAAATTATTTTATTCTTTAACCAATTGATTTTGGTAACCAGAATCTGTGTTAAGCATTAACTGGACTATCTTGAGGTGGGAGAACGAGTCTTTCTGGTTTCTTGGTCTTTTTACACAGAATGCTCACACTTCTGAATATTCCCTACATTAGTTGTGGAAAATTATATTTTATCATCTGAGCAGAAATATTGACGGCTTTTGAAAAGAAAAAGGCGGTTCGTAATTTGGTGCATGTTGAAACCAATGCAGTAATACATCATCAATAAATCCAATACATATTGCCAAAATTAGTGACGACTTCAGGGATTTTCACAACACATGTTATCATCCATTTCTATAATTATTCTGATGTTCTTAAATGGGTTATAATGATAATTATGATAATTAATATCTATTGCTTTTTATTTTTATTTCCTAAGCAAGACTTATTCAGTTAACTACTGTTTATTAAAATGGGCTTGACCATAGATATAAATAGAGCAATGTTTTTATAATGTCATTTCTCAAATCTAGACCTCGGTCTCCATATGCCTACTGCATTTGTAGCCGTGTAGTTGCCTCCAATTCTAAAACTGTCTGATGGGTACCAGGGCCACTTGAGGCTGTTGGTCAATGTTTCAAATGACAAAAGATGACCTGATGTTCGGAAGATGATACTCTATTATAGCCCTTAGCTTTAATTAAAGTCTGCCGATAATGTGATCTGGCATTTTATCCTCTACCTCTTGACTGAAAAAAGACTCCAGTAGTCCAAATGACCCAATGGGATCATTGTCAAGACCCTTAAGGCGTACATGACATTTAAAGAAAGTGAACATTGTTGAGACATTTGGATTTAAGCCTAATCACGAAAGTCATGTAATTGTATGGCATCACAGTACAATTACAAGTGTAAATAGTACCTTTTGCAGATCTGACAAAATGTGTGGAAAATAATCAGTGAGATTTAATCATGTGCCTTACCAGAAGTTTGCACTTTCCACTGAATAAATTATCTTCACACTATTCCAAACAAAGTTAAAATTTATTATAGTAATGAATGCATATTAAAACAGTCAGTAACTGTGAGCATTCATTAACTTGGTCTTTGTAACATAGAAAATGATTAACTGTATTCTCAACTTTCTTTGAAAACAAGCTCACACTCCATAAAGTTCAAATATATATTTATATTCATCAAGATATTTGTAATGTTTTTGTCTGTTCCAAATTATTTGGGGTAAAATCTTAGTCCTGACAGTTTTAAAATAAACTATTGGGAAGAATTTATTGTATTATTTCACCATGATGTGCTGTGAAATAATGACTAAATTTGCAATGAAAACACTGAACAAATACAGTTTTTAGCTTGTTTTGAGTTCAACTTAAAAGCAGCTCACTAGTTCAACGGTCAAAGAAAATTCATCCAAACACTCATGAAAACCAGTTCATTCCGCCTGCATTTTCTGCTCATCCAAGCTAGTGCATTGAAAGATTCATATCTCCGCACAGTATTTATAATCTTCAAATCATTCTTGCATTCTATTGATTTTAAAATATTAATAACTGATAATAGAGCAGTTTAATTTCTATGTATTATGCCTTATTTCCAAGTAACTTTATTGGATTTTTGCCTCCTGTTTGTCCGCTCAGCACATTTTCAAATGTACAGTAGCTTGTGAGATATGGACATAATGGCTAGGATTTTGCTCACCTCGGCGGGTCCAGGCTGGGCAACGTCAGTGGTGGCTCGTGGCCCACTGCTGGCTCCATCCCGCTGTCCAAAATCAACTTACCTCAATGGGGATTGTTAAGCCCGCCCAGCGCATTTCCCGGGCCAATTAGAGGAAGCGGGTCTGGTGACATCATTCATGACGCGTCATCAGCAGGTTTCCTTAAAGGGACCATGGCCAACTTTCTTTTGACATTTGTGCTGTCAGTGTTCTACAGCATTGAAGTGCTGCAAACGCTGACAATGACTGCACTGAGGCACAGGGCTGCACCCAGGTTCTCCCATGACTCCCACCATATGCTTAGGGAGTCCGAGCATGCAGGCAGGTCCTCTTCCCTTTCGATGAGCGGAAGACACCTCCCCAGGAGACCAAAACAGCCAGGTTGTACATTGCACAGGAGGGCACAAGCAGGGATGTGGTCAGGAGGACCTGGGTGCAGTGGGGCAAACATTGCAATGATCTCATTAGATCACAAAACGTTAGTACAAAGCCACACTCAACCTCATCCTGCTGTGCCTCTCATCACATCCCCATCACTCTGCCCTCCCTACCCTACTCCTGCACATCATTACTCACACCAATTTACCTTGGACCTCCACCCATCCCTCTCTATCTACATTATCACATCCCCATATCACTAGCCACCCCTCACACTCACCCTCATCCTAGTGCAATCATACCAACTAACAACACACAAGGGTAGCCACTTGGGTGTTTTATCCAATGTTCATGTAAAGTTTCTGGTAATGTGCTGTCAAACATTGAACTCTTTATTTTCAACATTTTCCCATCTTGGACAGATTTGTGTGTACCTCTGGAAGTGGCTTAGTGAGTTGCAGTGAATGATGAGGCATAACGGTACCCCCTGCAATGGTGATGAGTGTGAAAGGAATGGCTTGGGCATTGTAGAAATGCTTTATGGTGGTGTGGGGTGGTGCCAACCTGGCACATCATGTGGCAGCCAGGGTGTACAGCATCAAGTGAAGTAAATCTGGCCATAATGAGGCCATCCCTGGCCTCCCAGGCAACAATGTGCTCGGGTGCTGATGCCATCTGTAACCCTAACCCTGTGCAGCATCAGTTGATTGCAGAGAACGTTGGTGCTGCTGGTGTTGGGGCTCATTGTTCTCCAATTCTGAGGACCATGGTGAGACAGTATAAATGGCACCCATGCTGATGGAATAGATGGCAGGTGAAGTACAGATGACGGAACCGATCTGTCAATGGTGAGAGAGGTAATGAGGTGAGACTGGATGGAGACTTGTGGAAAGATTTGCAGCATGCTGAATCTCTTGTGGAAATGCAGTGAGGAACAGCTTGTGGCTGAGGAAAGTGATCTCTATCAGGTGGGAGTTTTTACTGTACATTTGAAGCTGTCAAATAATCAGCTGGAGCAATGGCCACTGAACTCCCGCCTCAGGTTGACAGACGTGGTCACCAATCAGCGTGGTTCCCGTGGCCATGAAGTTAAATTTAAAAAGTAAGGTAAAAAAGCCTATTAAGGGTCAGGTAAGTACATTATAATTTTAATTGGGTCGCCCGCCGCTGCCTGTCGGGTCTGCTCAGCGCTGACAGACCCGACATTGGGAAAGGCACGTTGCGGCGGGTTGACACTTTCCCACCCGACCTGCCACCGATCCCACCCGCAGATACCCCGGAAAATTCTGGCAATGTGTGTGTAACGAATGTAACACTCATACATTAACTAATGTCCAGTAAATCAGTGGTTCGAAGAGAACTGTAGCTATTAGTCCAATCTTCATTCTGGGTCCGGCAACTAAATTTTCACCTGTAGTTGTGAAATCAGACTTTTATAGCTGCAGTTCTTAAAAGATTTAACACATCAGAAAAGGCATGGTTCCTTTTTGAAAAAGTGAAAGTTAATTTTGTGTACAGAGGCAGGAATTTTGAGCCAAATGAAGATATTTTACAATTATAAAGAGTCCTGAAAATGTGATTAGCAAAAAAAAAATCTTTCTTTGCGAATTGCACATTTTAAGAACTCTTGAACCGTTATTGTGAGGATTGTACAAGGCTTTCATTTTATCTGACCCTGCTGAACTGACTTACAGTAACTGTTTAGTTTGTAAACTGGTATGATAATCATGGGGCCTGTTAGCTGCCCCAATAGGATGATGTTTAAGAACCGCCATAGTTAACATCTCATAATCATTGTTAAGCTAAATGCTTGAAACAGTGATTGTTCAACCATAGCTAGTTTTCTCTCATTAAATACACCCTACACCTATATGTAGTGTTTCTCTACAACAGGATTTATTTATAGGACTGTCATTTGTTAATTATTGCATGTATTGTCAAGCATACTATGAGTGGAAGAAAGGATGGAAAAAGAAAAGATGCAGTGATTATTTTTAAAGGAACTGACCACTATTTGAAAGGTGCCTTCATTCATGTAAAGAATTCATATCAATAGCAATATGGGTTTCTTTCATTACTTTTGTTAACAGATTAAGGCCGTAGTTTAGTAAATCATTGTACTGTAATAGTTGTTTAAGAAACCAGCTCTGAAATTTAAACAGGCACAGTGCAAGAATAAGTACGTGGATTTGTTTTTGTTTCTACACAAACACAGAATGTAATGGGGCAACTATCATCAAAATGCATGATCACATCACTTGTGCGTGACATAATCACAAGAAGAATGGCCCATTTCCAGCCCCAGGTGCTCAGGTGGATCTATTTCACCTGTGTTGTTAAACTTTTGAATCAAGGTCTGTTTTACAGAATCAGATCGACCATGTAGATTTGGGTCTTTTGTGGAGTCAGGAAACGACTGAGAACAAGGTTAACAATAGGACTTTTATGATGATGTTGTTGGCACCTGCTTGCTCTTAATTTAGTTTACACGATTTGCCCTATAGGCCAACTACCGAAATACTAAAGACCAATTTCAGATGCACAGCCAATCCGTAGAATAAATTACAAAAGCCATTCTTCCTGTCACACCACAACTTTTGCAACACAGACTGTGCAAAAATTAAATTGACATCGCGCATATCAATACTAAATTGAAATATGTTCTGTTGTGTGTATAGACCAAAATAGTACACAATTTCTACCCAGGAAATTAATTTACTTCAGCCAGCTTTCACGAAATAGAAGGACAAAAGAGAAAAATTAGACTATAATTAAGGAATGTAGTTCTTGAAATTTTGCGAAATTCCTCGGACCCCGGGTTTGTACACACATATTAATCTGGGTTCAAATCCAACTCAGTGATGTAAGGGTCCCAAGTGCAACACTTTTGTACAGTTTTGACAGGAAGAATGGCTTTTGTAATTTATTCTATGGATTGGCTGTGCATCTGAAATTGGTCTTTAGTATTTCGGTAGTTGGCCTATAGGGCAAATCGTGTAAACTAAATTAAGAGCAAGCAGGTGCCAACAACATCATCATAAAAGTCCTATTGTTAACCTTGTTCTCAGTCGTTTCCTGACTCCACAAAAGACCCAAATCTACATGGTCGATCTGATTCTGTAAAACAGACCTTGATTCAAAAGTTTAACAACACAGGTGAAATTTCAGAGCTGGTTTCTTAAACAGCTATTACAGTACAAGTCCAAGTCCTAGTGGGTGTGTCTAAAGCACAAAATTCCCTATCATTTAGCACCAATTGGCAATCTTACTCAGAGAGCCCACACGATAGCAGGTGTGGGAAATGGAAAAATGGTATACTGGCTCTCTCGGAGATGCCCTTCTGAGCTTTAGGCTGAGGCATGTTGTTGGGCAGAAGAGGAAGAACTTTACTCTGCGTCTAATCATTCTATATGTAGCATAGGAGAGCTTAATGGTGATCCTGGGTACTCACTTGAAAGTGTCCCATTCCTCAACTTGAGCAAAAAATCCCATTTAAAAAAAAAATATATTGACTTTGAGGTTGGAATTTAGGGAACAATTTTTATTTGCGTTACATCCTTCACTTTTGGGAACACACTGGGGGTAATTTTGACTTTGTATGATAGTGTAAAATGGACGATAGCGAGTCAGCAGCCCGTTTTACATCTCTCCCGATTTTTATTTCCATTGACTTTGGCACAAAAGACGGGCAGTGCTAAAGTTGGAACTGAGCTGGGTGGGAAAGACTGGGCTGTGAAATAATGGTGGAAAGCATATCCATGGTTATGAATGTCTCAAAGGCTGGGTAGCGTGAAGTAGGCCCTGGAATTGCAATATGGGATACTGGTATATGAAGTATGGGGGCTGATAATATAGTTATGGTGCAGGCCTTGGGATCACTGCGCAATGGGGTCAAGTAAAAAGAAAAAAGAAAGACTTGCATTTATATAGCGCCTTTCACAACCACCGGATGCTCCAAAGTGCATACAGCCAATAAAGTACTTTTTGAAGTGTCGTCACTTTTGTAATGTAGGCAATGCGGCAGCCAATTTGCGCACAGCAAGGTCCCGCAAACAGCGTGATAATGACCAGATGATGTTGATAAATATTGGCCAGGACACTGGGGATAACTCCCCTGCTCTTCTTCAAAATAGTGCCATAGGATCTTTTACATCCACCTGAGAGGGCAGACGGGGCTTCAGTTTAATGTCTCATCTGAAAGACAGCACCTTCGATAGTATAGTACTCCCTCAGTACTGCACTGGAGTGTCAACCTAGATTTTTATGTTCAAGTCTCTGGAGTGAGACTTGAACCCACAACCTTCTGACTCAGAGGCGAGGGTGCTACCAACTAAGCCACGGCTGACACTTAAGTAGCTGACTTTGCACCATAATGTAAGGTCAGCCAATTTTAAATATTTTTGCAGTGCTTAGTGCTTAACACATTAGGAGTGCCAGGGGTTAAGTCAAGATTATTCAGCACCAGCAGCCATTGTAGGGCTGCTGGCTCCCATTAAATTTAGCTAATTTATGCAGGACAACAATGATTGGCGCAAAATGATCCAATATGCAGAACGGCATTTGGAAGCTAAGAAATGGGAGGTTTAGCAATGAACAGTGGCTCTATCAGAAGGAGAGGGACACTCTGGAGGCATTTCTTTCTGTTCTCTCTTGATGTGCTCTTTGGAAACATGTACTAAGCAACTGGAGTATTTTGTCAGACAGCCCTGCAATACAATGGGGCTTTGGCTTAATTAGATTAAAATCTGATACCTTAATGATCCTTATACACAGTTGCTGTGCAGGTAGAGTCATAGAGTTATATGGCTAATGAAGGCAAGTATCCCATATGCCTTTTTAACCACCTTATCTACCTGTCCTGCTGCCTTCAGGGATCTATGTACAAGCACACCAAGGTCCCTCTGATCCTCTGTCCTTCCTAGGGTCCTACCATTCATTGTGTATTCCCTTGCCTTGTTAGTCCTCCCAAAATGCATCACCTCACACTTTTCAGGGTTAAATTCCATTTGCCACTGTTCTGCCCATCTGACCAACCCGTCTACATTGTCCTATAGCCTGAGGCTTCCCTCCTCGCTATTTACCACTCCACCAATTTTCATGTCATCTGCAAACTTACTGATCATACCTCCTACATTCATATCGAAATCATTAATATACACTACAAACAGCAAGGGACCCAGCACCGATCCCTGCGGTACACCACTGGACACAGGCTTCCAGTCACAAAAACAACCTTCAACCATCACCCTCTGCCTCCTGCCACTAAGCAGGAGTATAGTTTATTCCACTCAACCATATACCCTGTTCAAGTTGATAGTTTTCTAAAAGTCAACATTTGTTATTAATTGCTGGAGAACCTTGTTTTCTGTGGCTTGTCTTAATAAGGAATATTCATCTAACTGAAGCATTTTAAAGTTCATACACACAGAACCAGCTGAAGCAACAGATTAAGGCCTGTATTCTCAGTCTGACAAATGATAATCCAGTCCTAGGTCTTCTAAATACCACTTTATCATTCAGGATTCATTATTAGTCTAGCCAGTGTAAATATCATAAATCTTACTACTTCACAAACTGTTACCATTCCATTGTAAATAAAATGCCTTTTAAAATGCTTTCCTTAATTTGAGTGCTATGTTGACAAATTGCTATATCTCAAAGACTATGACTGTAAATCCATAAATTATTTAAAAAAAATTGAAATCCTCTTGTATTTTAAAAAAAAAGGTAAAAAATGAATTGTGTTTTTAAAACTTGATTAGAAACCATCTGTCTGTGGGGCCGATAACATAAATGTCTAGCACAAGTTAAAGACTCTGGCTTATAAGTTTGGCTGCGCAGCACCTGTTTTTCAGGCACTATCTGCCCTACTAAGCCTCTAATGTGGCGGGCAGGAAGCGCGCGCACATTTCCGGTCAGAAGTGCACCACCATATTGGTGTAGCAAAAAAAAGTGTCCAGGGCCCATTCCTGAAACAAGCGTTCGTTACTTTGCCTTAATAAATAAGGGGCTGAATGCCTGTTTGAAGTCCCCACTTAAGGATTGGTTTGCCCTGAGGTAGCTGGTGCCAATACAGACTGCACTCAGTAAAACCAGACCATGGGACTACCTGCTACCTACAAGGTACGGTTTTTAAATTTAATTACTTGAATAGATCCAATATAATCCTATTTTAGAATAAAAACTGACTTAAATAATTACCAGTCTCAATATAATTTAACTATTTTTCTTCTCAGGACTGCAGCTCTGAGAGTCTGATTGGGACCACTATAGTAGCTTATTTTAGTTGCATTTAAAATTATATTGTTAATCTGATTTGTATAGTTCATTCCTTCTAAATGTCTGCTTACAGAGTCTCGAATTAAAATGGATTAAAGTCTTGTTGAATGGTATAAAATTAGACTTTTAAAGAACTTGCATTAATGGATTTTTCACTTATCTGAATTTCACATTTGTGGATTTGATACTTCTTTCATTTTTTGTAAACTAGAGTTGTCACATTTGTGATAAATTAATCTGCAGTAGGCTAAACCAGTTGAATTAACGTAATTGTATTGCATAACTAATCCAGAAGAGAAAATCTTGCTTTAATGAGGAACTAATAGGATCATGCACAGCTGCATCGTTTATTTTAATGGCATAGTTAGGCGGTTGTTTCTACTCCTTCACATCAGTGCAAAAACTGCAGTGTAATTGCTGCATCTAGAGCTGACGCTTTTTGTATGTGACTGGGGAATGAAGTCCGCACATTAACTGTTGACAAGTGGTGTGAAGCCCAGAGGAGCTAGCCTGACAATGCTTTGGCTTTGCACCTACTGCACTGTCACCACAACTGGTGCAAAGCAAATATTTTACGCTGGGTTTTCAAACTGTTTCATCTCAGCAATGAACCAACTGTCCCATTAATTCTTGCGAAAATTAAATATTTGACTGCAATGCCATGAGTGGAGCTCTGGACATGAGTGTAATTCAAATGAATGAGGCAGCAGTCCTCACAGTTGTCACTGCCTGCACCCTCTTGTTATGCCATCTAAAATATTAACCATTGCAGGTGCATTTTTCAAAGATTTATGGTACTGAGTGTTCTTAACTATTAATGTTGGTCAATATTTCTCTCTCCATTTTGACAAAAGGGGGACTTCTAGCTCATTGGTGGAATGTGGAGTAGGGTTTACATAAATTCTTTGTCTAATCATCTCTTCTTTGAAATATTTGTATTGCTCACTTTGCCACGCGGCTAGTCATGTTGCTTATTAGTCACATGTATTTGGTTCGAATTAAGAACCATTTTGTTTTATTGCAGTTCTATCTATAATCTATCTCTTTGACATGTATTAATTGTTTTATTTAATTCAAGGAATTACCCTGAGGGACATTAAGGGTTATTCATGGCAAATTAAAAAAATTGCCAAGCTGTCTTCAACATATCGTCCATTATTTCTTTCCTGAGTTGGTCCTTGAGTCAATCTTGAAGTTAAGGAAACTCGGCTCCAGCTTAGACTATATATCCTTTTTAAAGCCGGTTTCTCGCATGTAGAGAATGTGTTCAGAAATTATAATGTTCGCTTGTTAATGGACAATTAGATTGCTATTTCTTTTGTGACTTGAAATAAAATTGCATTGTTTCACTGGCAACTAAATTGAAAAGGATGGTGAAGTGTCCCACCCACGATTCAGCTGATGTTCTAATGTGTTTTGGAATTGCTTCTGCTCTAGGAGTTGACAGATTCAGTGAAGATATCAAACGAATGACGGGCTTCAAACCAGGTCTCTACTGGAGGCTCTGCTGGAAGTTTGTTAGTCCAGCCTTTTTACTGGTAAGCAAACAGTAGTAAAGTTGACCCAATGTATTAAAATAACGTGAAACTTCATTAGACAGTCTGTCAGCCCAGGTGGCGGAATACCTGCTTCTTCACAAATGGTAATTTTTGTACTTTTAGATGGCATAATAAGGGGGCGAGGTGCAGGCAAGGGTTTAAATCTCAGAGGTGCCGGCCCCTCAAGCCCACTCACTAATTGGCTGGGGTCCTAGATGAAGCTCCCACAGAGGCCATCACAGTGGGATGGTAGAAAAGGTTTACACAGCAGTCTCATTTCACTGCAACTGCACCTCCTATCGATCATGAGTTCTGATTGTGGAGATGTTTGCAGCACAAACCATTCTACTGTCTCATTTTACGAGGTTGAGTAAGAGTCTAAGAGAAAGCTGGAGTGTGCAGTGGGCCATAAGCTAAATAACGTTGTTCAAATTTGGGATATTTTAAGGGAAGTTTTGGGAATTTTTGGGATGCGGAAGGGAAATCCTGGTTGTGTAGTATTTCCAAATTTTCCAATGCCTTAAGATCCTAAGATAAACGGTATTTTCTCCTTCGCATGAGTTAATCAACTTATTAAGGATTTGTTTATGGAGCTATAGGAGACCATCGTGTCTGCACCAGCTCTTTGCTAAAGCAATCCTAAACTAATCCGACTGCCCCGATCTCTCGCCATAGCCTTGTATCTTCTCTGCTTCAAATATTTAATAAAATCTGTGCCAAGGACCTTGACATTTGTTAATACGCAGAAGTTCAGAAATTGTGCGCTGTGAAAGTTTAATTTTAAGAAACCATAGTGCTTTCAGCATTTGTCTGCTGGAATTGTCACCATTTTAGGTGAAATTAGTAATGCACAAAATTTGCCTGATAAATGGAGCATCAGCTAGTCATTAACATGATAGAATAGCTTTGTCACATGGATCCTTATAAATAAAACTGAATGCATTGATACATATTCTTCAGAGAAAAAGGAATTGCTTTAGATTTTTTTTTAAAAGGCTCTGGGGAAAGAATGGAGGCGTGGGACTAATTGGATAGCTCTTTCAAAGCTGTAAGATTCTATGATTCTGCCACAAAAATCAATGGAAAGCTTGAGACAAAAGAGCTTCGAACTTCTAGAAAGATGTTAGGCAAAAACGTTGTTATTATAAATTTTGATGGATTTTTACATTGTATCTTTTTAAAATATGTGCTTTAATTATTAAGAGTGTAAAATTAGCAGAAAAGGACCAGTGACACCTGAGTCCTATCATGATGGTTACATGTGGAAATGTAGCAAATCATGAGGTACATTAATAGGTCAATTGCCACACAAAAGCAAGAGGACAGAATTCCGGTATTAGCTATGTGCACTTCAATAATTAGGTTAGATTTACTTCCCTGCACACACATTTAGTAAATGTAATTTTTTTCAACTCATTATCAGGGAAAAGTAAGAGGGCATTGCAGAATAGGTGTTTATTAAAAAATTTGTAACACAAGACCTAAAGTGACCAGCAGTTGTTAAAATACTGAACAAAGTCAATGTGGCACTTTAATAAAATATTTGAAACAGTTTTATTTTTTCAGAAAGTAAGTGAATTCTTAATTAAGTATAATATATAAGGAGAGATATTCAATTACATCTAATTAAATCAACAGAACACTTTAGGCCAACTATTTGCACTCTACAACAAATGGAAAGTGTATGCTGTATAGAGCTGGCTCTTACAAAGACCTTCCCCTAAGGTTATACAATTAGTCACATTTACTTTAGAAGCAGCAGTATGCTTTTGGCAGGTCTCTGGGCGTGCAGCTGGTAGTTGTCAGAAACAAATTGTAAAGCAAGGTAACATGTGTCTTATTGAATTTAGCCGCATTGGCATTTCCCTGGCTACACCTTGCCTCTTTGCAAGAGAATACGTACAGCCTTTGACATTCAGTTCTGCGGGTCTTCTGTTGGGTAACAGATTTTATGTGACAGGACCAGAAATGATATTGTGGTCATTGTGGAAAATTGGCAAACAATATGTGCTATTAAACAGATGTTTAAAATCTGTCCCCAGATGGACCTTTCTCCTCAAATCAGGTTTACGATACTATATTGTTCTTAAGAACTTAAAAGAATCCAGGAGCACAACTGGTAGAACACTCACCTCCCCACTGGATTGTTGTATATTTGAGGCCCATGGTTAGCAGTTTGGTAAACCCACCTGAGTCTCAATGGACTGCGAAAAGCAGTTCCACATGGAAGTGAGCCGTATCATCTTTGGAGTGGAGGGATAATTGAGACGAGCTCCATTTAAAAGAGGTCAACTCAACTATCTGTCTCACTTACTGGCCAACAACACGATATAAATTGTCAGTTATGGTGAAGTTTTTAATTACAGACTCAGGCTATCTTGCACTCTTGGAAACAACTTGTGAAAAGTTAAAAGTTCCAGTTGAAGGAAAAAAAAGGATACAAGTACAATCTGATTTGAAGAAATCATTAGTGATAGTGACCATAAAAATGATTTTAAAATGATACAAGATAGCATGAAACAGGAAATGACCATTTGGCTATTCTTTTCATTCACCATCTATAATTTTCCCTTTCATGAAGTCAATCAAATTATTTAATCTCCTGAAAGAAGATTTCTTCTTGCGCCCGGAGGTGAATCAGGCAAAATTACAGAATGTTGAACTAAATTGCTCACCTTGGGTTTCTTTCCATAACATGACGTTTCCCTGGTCTCAGGCGCTACGGGAACCATCGTGTGCCAGACAGTATTTCATCATCTCAATCAATGAATACACTTATAACCTTCAAACCTGTTCCCAAGCTGATATTTATCAATCTCTTTCTTAAAGGAGTTCATCAACACCACATTCATTGTTTTTCCTGAGTGTCTGTCCCATATATGTGGGAGAAAAATCATTTCTAATCTCTATTGAGGTTCGTTAATCAATGTGCTCATACCGGTAATTGTATGCTCACAGTTCAAGTCAGGTAGCCTACCCTGTGCTTGAAGGAAAATTGGGCAGGTTCCTTTCCAGGCATGTGCTCCGACCCGCATGATTTTCTGGTATTCACTGCAAACAGGTGATCCAGTGTTTCTTGTTGCAGACCAAGAAAAAACGTCCCTATCATCTCCTCCCATGTCTTGATCAGGCACAAATATTTATTCATCTATGTTCACCATATTAGCCACACTCCACATCTAGTTCAGCTGAATCCCAATTTTTTTTAAATTCGTTTATGGGATGTGGGCGTCGCTGGCAAGGCCAGCATTTATTGCCCATCCCTAAATTATTGTTGTATATTTTGCACCAGCACCTTTGCTTTCCATCTAGTTCTGTGGCGACCAGCCTTCATTGTGTAAATTTCCTCCACCTGTGAAAGCTTTCCAATGTTCTACAAAAGCAATTTCCTCCTGTACATGCTGGTTTGCTAAACATTCATTAAGCTAATTAAAGAAATAAAGACCACAGGACATCCCAAAGTGCTTTTCAGCCACTGAAGTACTTTTTTGAAGTGTAGTCAAAGTTGTAATGTAGGGAAACACGGCACCCAATTTGCACACAGCAAGATCCACAAACAGCAATAAGATAACGACCAGATAATCTGTGTTAGTGATGTTGGTTGAGGGATAAATATTGACCAGGACACCGGAGATCTCTCCTGCTCTTTGAAATAATGCCATGGGATCTTTTATGACCACCTGAGCGGGCAGAGGGTCTCAGTTTAACATCTCATCTGAGACAGCATCTTGGACAGTGTAGCAATCCCTCAGTAATGCACTGGAGTGTCAGCCTAGTCCAGTCTCTGGAGTAAGCTTGAACCCACAGCCTTCTGACTCAGAGGGGAGAGTGTGAGCACTGAGCCAAGGAGGACACTTATCCTATTTGTTCTTTCCATGCACAGGAAGCCACACGGTTGGCACTACTTTCCATCCTTCAATTTTTATTTTGTACACGACACCTTTAAATTCCTTCTTCAGTTCCTCAGACCTTCTGCCCACAATATCATTTGTCCCCACTTGAAATATCAGTGCTGGCTTAGTGCCAAATCTCGCCACCAAAATTAGCTCATTAGTCGTCATTTCTACATTTCTGTCTCGCAAAACAATACTTAACAGCACCTACTCACTATCCAGATGTCTGACGAATGAATCCTCTATTTTTAAGTCTTGTGTAGATTCATCCTGCCCTTCCATCACCTGAACCAATTCACCTTGTGTCACCACTTCATTGACATTTGCCCCCACGTTGTCTTCACCTGCCTTATTTGTATCCTGCCTATTGTTTAGAGGTAGAACGTTCTGATGCTGTTAAGACACAGTGCCAAGATTTTAAAAATTATTTCCTGTTTTAATATGTGAAATTCTGAATTATTTTCACATTGGTTTGGAAATATTTAAGAGCTTTTACTTTATTTTTATAAATAAATGTTCACTCTAAAGGTATAGATTGTCACATATAATCAATTTCAGCTCTTCGCGTTACCCTCCTTCATGGGAACCGTCAACGTTTTAAGTAACACATTACATGGTTTTTTTCCCTTCCTTTCAGTTTGTAGTGATTGTCAGTATTGTGAAGTTCAAGCCTCTAACCTACGATGAATATGTATTTCCAAACTGGGCAAACCTTGTTGGATGGGGAATAGCAGTGTCTTCAATGTCACTAGTACCAATCTACGCCATCTACAAACTGCTTACCGTTCGTGGGACTTTAAAAGAGGTTAGTATTGGTACATTTTCATCATTAAAAAAATTCACACTATATGAAGGATTGAAAAGGAAGGATAAATTTTGTAAGGAGACTGTAGCCATGATTTTGTGATCAGGGTGCAGTTTAGACGCAAATAGTTCAGAATGAAAGAAAGACTTGCATTTATATAGCGCCTTTCACGAACACTGGACATCCCAAAGTGCTTTACAGCCAATTAAGTACTTTTTGAAGTGTAGTTACTGTTGTAATGTAGGAAACGAAGCAGTCAATTTGTGCACAGCAAGCTCCCACAAACAGCATTGTGATAATGACCAGATAATCTGTTTTTGTTGTGTTGATTGAGGGATAAATATTGGCCAGGACACCGGGGATAACTCCCCTGGTCGTCTTCGAAATAATGCCGTGGGATCTTTTACATCCAGCTGAGAGCAGACAGAACCTCGGTTAACGTCTCATCCGAAAGACGGTACCTCTGACAGTGCAGCACTCCCTCAGCACTGCACTGGAGTGTCAGCCTAGCTTTATGTGCTCAAGTCCCTGGAGCGGGACTTAGAACCCACAATGTTCTGACTCTGAGGCAAGGGTGCTACCCACTGAGCCACAGCTGACACTAACATTAAAGCAGGAGATTTTGAGGCCTCCTGCCTGATGGAACCTTGAAAATGGTGGGGAATGCTTTACCGACCTGTTCCTGCCTAACGGTGCGGCCGACCCAATCTTCCCCAGGGCCTTCCCCATGGCAACTGGAGCACTCGCCTCAGACAGGTGATAAACCTTATTAATATGCAAAATAACGTACATAAGAGCCCTGTTATCATCTTCGGACTGTACAGCGTGGAGCGTGCACTGTGCACACTCCGTCCAGTCCAGACAAAGAGCAGCCCAGCAGGTAAGTTTTTATTTACTTTTGAAGAGCCAGGAACGCTTCTCTGGGTTCCACTAAAAAACAACCTGGGCTCTTGCCCTGCCCCACCCCATGAGAATGGATTCCCCTCCGTCTGCCAGATTCACCTTCTTCGGGCCCAGAGGCTGTTTAGACCGCCGGATATTGCGACGGCCCGGAGCTGGCGCGCTGTTCCAGGGCACTCATTTCCTGCTGGCCCTCTGCTAATGAGGCCAGGTCCTCCCAGAATGTTCCGGGCCTCCTGTCAGGATTATTGAGCAGCTGACCGCGGGCCGGCCACCTAACCTCAGCTCGGGACTAAAATCTACCCCAAAGTGTGGGTGATGCACGTAACTTTCCAAAGTCAGCTAATCGGCATAACTCCAAGTGAGGATTTGGATGTATAAAGGATGCACACTGGTGGTGGGAACAGGAAATTGTAAGTGAAATTTAAAAGGTTCGGGACAATTCATGAGGGAGTGTCACAATAGGGTGACAAAAGTTCTGAAAGCCTTCAGAAAGGGCCTCTGAACCCATTAGTAGCCTTTGCTAAAGCTCAAGGGGGAGAGGACTGAGAAGTGACAGGCAAAAATGAAGGGGTAGGAAACCCAAGATGCAGACATGAGGTTGCAGGCAAGTGAAGTTCAGTCCAGCACCCATCCCCAGTTTGATGGCAGCTGAAGTAGAGGTGGTGCTGCATGAGGTGGTTGCAAGGAGGGTAGCCCTCTTTACTACACGATGCCACCATCCCCATAGCTCAGTGTTGCAGCATGCCTGGAAGGAGCTGGAGGTCACAATGACCGGTACTGTCACAGTCTGCCAGTCCTATGCTGCATGGTAGCTGCAAGTATCCCAGCATTAGACCAGACAGCTCTACATCCAAGATGTAGAGCTATAAAATAATTGAGATTAGTTTGTTAATGAGCTGATACTATGATTTATGCAATATTTTACACGTAGGTCGAGATTTATTGCAGTTAACTGCATTACTAGATAGCTTCTGCTCAGGGCCCCTGGCTTTGTTAATTAACATCTCTGGGACACAAAATTCACCCACAGTTTTTTAATCCTGCATATTGGCATACAACTACAAAACAGACTTAATGATTTGGATTAGTCTCAATTTCACTTGCAGCCATCCAGCATCTCTTATGACGTGACTCACAGAGATTACTAGCGTGTCACTGGCTGTGCCAGTTCTGTGCTGCAGGGGGAAGCTGCAGATGTCCAAGCATTAAATGGCACAGCTCTGCGCCTGGCTGTCTGCCGCTTCCAATCCAGTGGAGTCAGTTCATCCGCGGTTGTCGCCAAGTGGGTACAACAAAGTCTGCAGCTGTGGTTGGTGCAGCTTGCTGGGTGTGGCCAATCTCCGAGAGTCACTTCATAAATGATACTGGAGGCTGCAAGTGAATTTAAGACTCTAATCCAATTGAGGGGTTCAAATACTATCATGGTTTATCTTGCTTCTCTGAACCCCAAGACTGGATTTCAGTCTTAAGTTACTTACATCACACAGTATTATTTGTCATAAATGTAGCTAAATATAAACAATGGCCCAGAAATTGATCTCGCTCTGTTCCCGCGGGGGTAAGGCTTCCCCGCGATCTCTCACTCCGCGTTGGCTTTTTCAGATCCAGCTCGCACGAACTTGATGTTCTAGACATCAGCTGGGCAGTGCTTGCGTATCCCACCGGCGTAGTGAATTCGTGCGAGCTATGGGATCACGTGACTCAGTTAGAGCCAATGGCAGCACACCATCTTCCATTCATAAGTTTCACATACGTGCTGTGAAATCTATGAATCTTACACCCCCCCAAAATAACAGCTAAACCTCAATTAAATTTAAAAAAAAAACCATCACATTAATAAAATAAGTATAGTTAAATAAATTAACCATTTTAAATAAAAAATTAAATTTAAAAAAAATTTAAAATCTTTTAAAAAGTTATAAAAATAAACTTACCTATCTTTAAAGTCTCTAAAAAAGATATACCTGTTAAAAAAAATTCAAAAGAATACTTAATTCACTACTTACCTTGTTAATAGTGGGTCTTACTCCTCCTTTTTCCATTTCTAAAATCTTCCGTCCTTACCTGCGCGTCCAAAGCACGAAGTGCACAGCGTGCGCGCAGCCTGTAGCGCGCACGCGATGCACCGAGGAACCGCCCCCTTTTCAAAAGACCAAGTGCCGGTTTTCAGCGCATGCGCAGGGCATGCAGAAAACCGGCAATTGGAGAGAGAATACGCGAGAGTACGCAGTGCGTACTCTCGCGCAGCGGGATGAATTTTTGGCCCAATATTTTGAGAGCCTGGATGAGATTGCAATTGAATTAATTCTCCCAGTCATGCATCACTACTGTGTGGCATAGAACCACGGTGCACAATTATGTTGTGACCCAGGCGCTCTCAGGGTGTGCCTTCTCAGCAACATTATCAGATTGGACAGTGAATTACTGTGAATTTCATTAACCACAATATATTGGAGCTGGAGCATTACTGGCAGGAGCATCTCTATGTTCTGCAAGGGCAACATCACTCCCAAGCATGTAGAATAATGGTTAGCAGCCTCAGTTAAGGAGTTCCTGCAACATGAGTGTATTCCCAAATAACTCCAAAATTTATTTCTAAAACATGCACCAGAGTAACCACAACCATAAACAGAAAACATGTTTGGGTCTGATGGGGTTTGGCTGATTATCAAATCCAAAGTGACTTTGATATTAGCTGGTTATTTCTATCCGTGAACGGCCTCCCAAGATAAGTTTTAACATTTCACAGTCGTACAATAACCTCAGCCCATACAACTGATATCATCACTTTAGAGATGGTATAACAATGGGAATATGTTACCATTCACTTTTTTAAATCTAAGTACTTAACGGCCAGGGCATCCAATTGACCTTTGTGGTATCTTGAGACGTATGTTGACTTTTCTCTGCAATGCTGTGCTTGCGTTACTTTCTGCACCATATCAGGGCATACATCCCAGCACAACAACATAAATACAGTGTCCCATCATTACGCATGTAGCAAATTAATTCAAGTTAACGTGTTAATATAAATTTGAGTGCACTAACCTCCCTTTATTGCTGATTAAGATAAATTAAAAGAAGTTTAGGAAGGTAACTGGTATACTTTCTGAGTTACCTGCTGAAGTGGTCAGTTCAGTAAGATTAGGCCATATTTTGTTTTCAAAATAACGGTGAGGCTAATGGTGCTCGCCGTTATTTTTGTGTAACTGGCACAGCAACTTCAGGCTAGGAGCAGATGCGTGGTTAAACACGAATATCCAGAGGTTGCTGTCCAAGTTGCTCCGTCATTAGCTTCTAGAAAACGGTATCTTGCTGTCTGCCTCACCATTGAAATGTATTGAATGGCGTGAAGTTGCTGTATTTGCCCAATAGATAGAAACTAAACTCATCACAGAAAGTTAAAGGATGTGTCTATTCGCAACACCAAAGTTCTGATTGGTCACCTTGGATGACAAGACCTGATTTCTGATTGGTCACCTTGGCGGACAAGACACACCCAGCAGTTTCTCTGGAATATGTAACTAGATCCTCCCTGCCTACGTAATCAGTTACTTTGCAAAGTGTAATTCGAGCCATTCTGACTGCCTACTCCAGACAGAACAGAGCTCACGTAGAACAGGGCTCACCCTCGTGGGTTAACACTTTCTCCCACGCCCTGCCCAAGTTTCTGACCTCCTCTCCCCGCCACCGATTTCCTGATCTCCTCCCTCCCCTCCCCCCCCCCCCCCCCAAGTTTCTGACGACCTCACCCCCACCCCGCCCCAATCCTTTCTTCTCCCCCCAGCCAGCATGGATCCAGTAATGGGCCTTCTCCCACAGAGCTTAAGGAAAGCGTGGCCCGCGCTGCACTGCAGGCCGCAAGCGTGGCCTCAGTAAACAGCGCGCATGCACAGGAGGGGATCAGGTGCGCATGTACGGCTCCGGTATACTGCACACATGCGCAGAAGGCCACAAAAATGTTCGTGCAGATAATCACTTTGAAAGTTAAGTCTTGTCATTTCAAGTTCAAGTACCCTTTTAACGATGTGATAACTGTTAATTACTGGCAACTAATCTCTCTGGCACTGAAAATGAACTATCACAAGTATCGAGCCTTATTCCTCCAGGTTTTAATTGATATTAAAGATTTTTAAAATGTCAAATACAAAATTTTTATTTTATTTTTGCTTTTCCTTTCTGACTTTTTTTTCTGTCTCTCTTAATCCAGTCTTTCTTTCCGTCTCCTTATTTCTTTTTCTGTATCTGATTTGGCATTGAGTTCACACACTCTAATTTACACTTCATTCTCAGTCCTTGGGCTGTTTATTTCACAGTCATTCAATCTAATTGGTTAAGGAGATACACAGTTGTTTGCCCTGTTCACTCAGGTCCCGGATGCCTGGTTTCTTTCGCTGCGACATTATCCGCTCACACTGTCAGCAAGTTGCCACGCAAAAAATTAAAAAACCCAAATGTGAAAGGGCAAGTCTAACTAAAGGCAGACGGCATTAGATACTCTGCTACAGTAAATTATAGTCCAAAGTCTTTATGCAATAGAATTGCTGCTGTTATTCAAATAGGTTTCATTATTTTAAAGTCCACTAGAACACACACTGTAAAATGATTAACCTACCTCTTTGACCAAGCTTTTGGTCACCTGTCATAATGTCTCCTTCCTTGGCTCGGGGTCAATTTCTGTTCCTGTGAAGTGCCTTGGGACGCTTTACTACGTTAAAGGCACTATATAAATGCAAGTTGTTGTTGGAAGGAAGCTGCAGTGTCTACCAGGTGTTGACCATCAACAGGGCCCATAGTAAGTCTCAAATGATATAACAAATAAACAGTCACTCACCAGACTGTTTTCAATCTGTAGCTCCTACTCTGATTCCAGTTGTTGAGTTCTGAATGCAATTTATTTGAAAACACTCACTGTCTTGATACAGCTGTGGAACTGCACTCATTACAGTCATAAGCCATGTTTTATTGCTGTGGATCATAAAAGCCTCTGTTCATTGTCAAGTATCAAACAATTATCCTTTAAAAGTTCTGAGAAAGTGCTTGTATTTTGGAGCGGTTTTTCTGCTTCTTTCCTGTTTTGAATTTTTTTTCTCTAAATGTATCCAAAAACAATTTTTGACAAATATCAAAAACACTGGAGGAGGTACCAGTGAATCCAGGTGACCTGTGACTTACACTATGGGAAATTGCTCCTTGAAATAAATTTCTGCTAATATTATAAACTATAATAAACTAGTTGTTTTAGGTGAAAATCAGAATGTATACTTAATGATTTTTGTGGCATTTTGAAAATTCAGTTGGAGAGAACAAAAAATGGAATATCTTAAACATAAAATATGCCTTTGTTTCAAGTTACTTATAGTTCCTAGACCAGGAGCGCTGTGGTACATGTGCCAACCTTCTTTTGAGAACATGCATACTTTTTTAAAGTCATAGGACTGATGTTAGTATTCAGGACAACATCTGCAGCGCAGTCCTAAATCCTCCCAACTGAAAGAAAGGTTGTATACAAAAAACTGGATAGCATAAATAAAATGAGGAGAGGGCAGAATTGGTCGAAAATGTGAAGTGGGTAAATTTTAGAGAATAACTTTACAAATGATTACAATAAATGATGTGCCTCTCCTTTAGAGAATAGCATACTGCATCACCCCTGAAAATGAACATTATCTTGTGGAGCAAGGAAAAGTGCAACAGTTTACGGTAAGCAAAACAATCCCTCCTAAATCCATTAAAATGCTGCATTTTGCCAATGTTAAGAGCCAAGTGAATATTATGTCTGTATGTTACTTTTTTAACTGTCATTTGATCACTTCACAGCTCAAGCACTGGCTTGCAATATGAAAGCTTCCAAAACAACTACAACACAATATGAGGTGCAATGGAAATAATAAACTCCTGGGTTTTGAAAGCTTTTTCTATTAAAGTTTCAGAAATGTCAGATTCCATTACGGCTCAAGTTCAGTGCCATATCTGTCGTGCTATAATGTGGCTGGCTGACTTCCTGACCTTTGGCTAATAGCACAGGAGGATTATTTATTTTGCATTCACGGAGTATGACAAATTGCAACTGTCTACATAGCATTGATTATTTAATCTGGAATATTACCATTTCCCTTATTAGCACCACGCGCGTACATTTAAAAAAAGCACTTGGACATTTGAAAGCATCCAGCAGTGTTTTCTGACTAATTTCTTGTCACTACAAAAATGAAGAAAGTAAACAGTTTGTACTGTATTATTTTTCTTTAAAAAAATATTCTGATACTGCAAACTGACATGCACATCAGCCCCCTCCATTTCTTAAATAGCACTACTTTAACAGAAAGCCATCAATCTATTTGATCGATCTTGTTCTCAACAATAAATACATCCACAGTTTGCTTTGAGTTTGTACACTTGGAAAATGTAAACTTCTCTCAGAACTTTGTCTCCTCACGATAATTTCTAGTGCTTAGAAAGTCTTAAGTTACTGCCAATGTCTTTTCAACATGTTCATTCTGATTGGATATTTTGGGTATAATTTCCTTCATTCATAATCAGAGAAAAGAAAATTCCACCTCTAATAGTTTCCGTTTGGCAAAGTTCATGTAGAAACGTTAACCCACACGTACTACATTGCTGTGTGCACTATTTTTATGCATATGTTAACCTGTTTAAATGCCTGTGTCAAAATAGTGCACAAGGGGATGTAGTTCAAATGCGTTAAGCGTTCATAAGTGAACTTTGCCAATTGGAAGTTCCACCATCTTGTTTCTAAATCATCTAAATAATGGAAATCCTGTGAATCCACCTGTGGCCAGATTGAAAACGTCTGCATTTACATATTATGTTTCTGCTGTCCCAATTTAACATGCTATTTATAATAATATGCATACAAGTAATGGTTTTCACAACATGATTGTTATTTATCCACTGATTATGTTCATAAAGATCTCCTCGGAGGTGTAACACCTATTGCATTTAACTAATACAAAGAGCATATTAACAAAATTAAGATATTTAATTTTAGTTTTTAAACCCAATTTAATGGCAGCACCTTCATGAGAAGTGAGCTATCCTTTCTACCCAAACTTGAACAAAAGCTATGGCATTATTAGGTTCTGTAAAAGCCCAAGAACTAGTCCATCTCTAATTGGTAGACTAGCACTAAAAATGTAAAGTGCTCCCATTCAGCTCCTCAGGCCAAAAACAGAAGGAAATGCAATGTCTCCTCAGACAATTCTGCTTTACCTGTTTCTGTAAGGTGGTTTCTACTTTTATCACAGAGTCACTGTATTTGGTTAATGACATGGAAAACATTCAATCAAAGGTGCTCAGTCAATAATGGACTGTTTATCAGTCACAAATTGTGCCTAAACAAAAGAGCAACACTAGTGAAAACCATTTTTTCACATTGGATTGGATATTAACAATCCATACATGAGCAAAGGTTTTATTGTGTTTAAATGTACTTTTTGATCAAAATCGTAGACGAAGGGATTTTCTAACTATCACCGTGCTGATTTATTTTTAGTATTAATGTCCAGATAAAATGTAGCATAGAAGGATTGCAGTTAGCAAGAGGGCAGTAATAGTTTCCAGCTGGTAATAACAGGAACCAAGGGTAGAACCACAGTATTGTTGCACCAAGGGTAGAATTGACTTTCCCGTCCTTCACACTGTAATGAGGCTGTAGACTTGATCCTACAGTTACACAGGCAAGGAGGGGAGAAGTCTAAAAACATCAGGTCAGGTTGTAACTTCAAGTAGAGGAGGGAAAACAATCACTGAACAGGGTGTATTTAACCACAATAAAATGATGGTGAATTAAATATTTAGCAAGTGAATGCTTGTCTCCTGCAAATTTGCCATCTGCCCATTTTGTCTTGTCTATCTGCTAAAAATCCAAGAATTTGCTCGGGTGGGGTGGGGGTGTTTCACCTGAATAGCTGCCGTAATTTCGGCGGAAATCCCGTTTACCCGGCATAGCCAGTGTTTCCGTCGAATTTACAGCGGCCAATCGCGAGAACCCTGAGGAAATTCCCGGCGTGTGTACTTTAATTATTCACTGCTCGCAACTCCCATGTATGCTGACTTTCAAAATAGTGCATCGGTTTCTGCATTGTGTGGCATTAGAAAAACTGCGCTGAATTGAAAATTGGAACTGACAGTGAATACTTGGTCAGAACTGGGGTTCATTAGCAGCTCACCTAGCTGTACTAAAGTAGTAGTAAATGGGCCTTTAGTTGCCCACTCTAGATACCTTGCGATGAACTGTTGTCCAAGAATGCCTAAAACCACATATTTGCAGAGCAGCCATTGATTTCACTGAAGCACTTTCATTATCCGTGACTTTCCACTTAAATAATGGAAATATTCATTAAGTATTTGCAATTTTTAGCCCGTTAGATATTCTTAAAAGATGTATTTTGTTCCATAATTGAACTTTGTCTTTTAAACCGTTACAAAGAAATTCCAGTCAGCAAAATGTTTTCCAAAGCAAACTGATGACCAAAAAGCCACATGGATAATTTTACTGAGCTGTTTTCTTCCACAGTTTATGTATATTTTTTAAAAATAATTCTTTGATTCATTTAGGTTCGATGACCTTTATCATTAAAATATTAGCATTAAGATTTTTTTAAACATCCTGTATATAATTGTTTCTAAATTGTAATCAGCTGTATGAAGTCTGAAAAAGGATATTATAAAGATATATTAATCTACTTGTATCAAATATTGGTAATATTCAAGTAACAGTGATGCTCTTTTCTAAAAAGATCATTGCGTCTGTTTTTGTGTTACATGTTTTCATATGTTAAATAATCAAATGTATTTATCAAGTGTTTATAAAACATGTGCTTGTAAAATCTATATTTTAACGTACTCCTACTGTTAAATTTGGTTTTTGTGCTTTGTGTAAATATGAGCTGTTTAGAACTGTGTATTATACAGAATTATAGAATATTAAGATATTGTGTACATTCCAAAGTTCTGTTTAAAGTGAGTGAAGACCTCTATAATGTAGTAAAATATGCACACTGTAATAATAAAGTATATCCTCTTATACTGATAATATTAGACTTCTATTTTCTATATGAATATGGCTCAAGCATCTACATTATCTGCATTAACCTTCACTAAAAATATGACATATTTAGAATATTTACAACACAGGAGTGAAGGTTTGATGTATTCCTTGACATTAAGCTGCACATGGTTCTTCCAACAAGTGCTGTTAACAGCATAGAGTGCACATTCTTTATTTCCCCCAATGGTAGCCGATCAGACTACATTTCCTTCAATTTTGGTAGCTCACTAAAACCTCTTGTAACCATAGTGCCAATATCGTAAGTCTGTTCACTCAGTCTGCTCTCCCAAGTCTGTTCAGTCGTTCTACTCTCCCTGACTCACCGCGTGGTAAAACAAGATTTTGGTTTGAGTATTTTCACTACATCATTTAAAAATGTAGGTGAAAGCTTTCGAAAACATGGGTGCAACACCACCATGATCACCTAAACTGAAAATTAAGTCAAAATGAAGTGAATTCACCACTGTAATAACACAAGTAAGTAAATCAAAGTCGTTCGTTATTGAAGTCAATTCTGTCTATATAGTAACTCGGTCCAATTCAATGGTTCATTTCAGACTCAACCAAGCTTGCTTGATTGACAAATACCAATATAAAATTAGCATTTGCAATATTGGCCAATATTATATTCTGCTAAATGTTTTAAGGCATCCTGCCCAAACTGTATTACAAACACTGAGCTATTCTGCCTCCATGAAAAGTCATAGCAAATTTCTAATTGTTAAGGCTGCCTCTGCTCAAGCTGTGCGATCCAGCTTCTGTCCTTTGCTCTCCATCCTTAACTGCTGTTCAGTGATGGACTTGTGCCTTAAAGGCTTAATGTGTTTGCATGAAATTCCTTTGTCTGCTGTTTTAACAAAGGACCTAAACCATTTAAAATAAATGGTTTGCATCCTGCAATTCTCAATTGCTGTATCGCATTTCATTCTCTCCAGCTGTAACATAGCTCCCACTGCAATGTACTTAACAATTATATTGTCACTTTGTATTACTGCCCTTAGCATAATCTCAAGTTAAACTATAGCATCTCAGCATTATTTTATTTACCACAGGATTGTTGTTTTATAGAAAATCTTGCAACGTGAAAAGTTTAGGTTAGTTAAAATTGAAGAGTATTCGTAAACTTGGCACATAACACATCCATTCACGGGGGAGCCGCAACTAATAAATCAAATAGATTACAAACGATTCAGTTTCCATATAGAGTGCAAGTCAGATTAAGTTATGTTTAAACTATACAATGGTCAGACCACATCCAGAGTACTGTAGCAAAATACTGCGGATGCTGGAAATCCGAAATAACAACAGAAAACACTGGAAAACCTCAGCAGGCCAGGCAGCATCCGTGGAGAGAGAAACAGAGTTAACGTTTCAGGTCGAAGACCTTTCGTCAGAACTGGAAAAAAGCAGGAAATGAAATAGATTTAAAGCAAGTATAAAGCTGGGAAAAGGGGGAGGGGATGAAAGAACAAAAGGAGAGATTAAGAGACATTAAGAGATAATCAAGGCAAGAGGAGGTGTTAATGTGACAGGTTGAGGCTAAATGAAGTGTGAAATGCACTGGCAGAATGAAGGACAGCTGCCAGCTTCTGGGAGGAAAAAAAAGGGGGGGCCAAACAAACTGACCTCATCTCCTCTGGAGACCTTCCCCCCCCCCACGGCCACCAACCTCATAGTTCCCCAACCCCGCACAGCCCGCTTCTACCTCCTTCCCAAGATCCACAAACAGGACTGCCCCGGTAGACCCATCGTTTCAGCCTGTTCTTGCCCCACGGAACTTATCTCTTCCTATCTCGACTCTTTTTTTCTCCCCTTGTCCAGTCTCTTCCCACCTACATCCGCGACTCTTCCGATGCCCTCCGCCACTTTAACAGTATCCAGTTTCCCGGCTCTAACCGCCTCCTTTTCACTATGGACGTACAATCCCTCTACACCTCCATTCCCCACCAGGATGGCCTGAGGGCGCTCCGCTTCTTCCTTGAACAGAGGCCCAACCAGTCCCCATCCACCACCACCCTCCTCCGCCTGGCTGAACTTGTTCTCACATTGAACAACTTCTCCTTTGACTCCACCCATTTCCTCCAAATCAAAGGTGTTGCTATGGGTACCCGCATGGGTCCTAGCTATGCCTGCCTTTTCGTGGGATATGTGGAACACTCTTTGTTCCAGTCCTACTCGGGTCCCCTCCCTCACCTCTTTTTCCGGTACATTGATGACTCTATCGGTGCCGTCTCCTGCTCTCGCCCTGAACTAAAACATTTCATTCACTATGCTTCCAATTTTCACCCTTCCCTCACCTTCACATGGTCCATCTCCGACTCTTCCCTTCCCTTCCTCGACTTCTCCGTCTCCATCTCTGGGGATAGGTTATTGACTAACATTCACTACAAGCCCACTGACTCCCACAGCTACCTGGACTACACTTCCTCCCACCCCGCCTCCTGTAAGGACTCTATTCCATTATCCCAGTTTCTCCGTCTCCGCCGCATCTGCTCTGACGATGCCACCTTCCATACCAGTGCTTCCGACATGTCTTCCTTTTTCCTGAACCGAGGATTCCCCTCTACTGTGATTGACACGGCCCTCGACCGTGTCCGTTTTATCTCCCGCACTTCTGCCCTCACCCCTGCCCCTCCCTCCAGGAACCACGATAGAGTTCCCCTTGTCCTCACCTTTCACCCCACCAGCCTCCACATTCAACGGATCATCCTCCACCATTTCCGCCACCTCCAGCGTGATCCCACCACCAAACGCATCTTGCCCTCACCTCCCCTTTCAGCATTCCATAGGGACCGCTCCCTCCGCGACACCCTAGTCCACTCCTCTACCACCCCTTCCCCTTCGTCGGGCACCTTCCCGTGCAAGCGCAGGAGATGCAACACATGCCCTTATACCTCCCCTCTTCCCACTGTCCAGGGCCCCAAACACCCCTTCCAGGTGAAACAGCGATTTACTTGTACTTCCTACAATTTAGTATACTGTATTCGCTGCTCACGATGTGGTCTCCTCTACATTTTTTTTTCTGTGTTTATATTCTGTGAATTTTTGTAGATTCACTCATAGTAACTTTACCTGAAGAAGGGGCGATCGATAGCTCCGAAAGCTTGTAATTTTAAATAAATCTGTTGGACTATAACCTGGTGTTGTGCGACTTCTCAATTTTGTCCACCCCAGTCCAACGCCGGCATCTCCGCATCATGTCCTCTACATTGGGGAGACCAAATGCAGATTGGGTGACCGCTTTGCGGAACACCTCCGTTCAGTCCGTAAGGGGGACCCCGAGCTCCCGGTGGCCTGTCACTTTAATTCTCCGCTCCACTCCCACTCTGACCTCACCGTCCTCGGCCTATTACACTGTTCCACGGAAGCGCAGTGTAAGCTCGAGGAACAGCACCTCCTCTTTCGTTTAGGCACCCTACAGCCCTCTGGACTCAACATCGAGTTCAACAATTTTAGATCATAACCTCGGCCCCTATCACATTTATATTTTATTTTTTCATCCACCCTTTTGTTTGGCTCCCCCCTTTTTTTTCCTCCCAGAAGCTGGCAGCTGTCCTTCATTCTGCCAGTGCATTTCACACTTCATTTAGCCTCAACCTGTCACATTAACACCTCCTCTTGCCTTGATTATCTCTTAATGTCTCTTAATTTCTCCTTTTGTTCTTTCATCCCCTCCCCCTTTTCCCAGCTTTATCCTTGCTTTAAATCTATTTCATTTCCTGCTTTTTTCCAGTTCTGATGAAAGGTCTTCGACCTGAAACATTAACTCTGTTTCTCTCTCCACGGATGCTGCCTGGCCTGCTGAGTTTTTCCAGCATTTTCTGTTATTCCAGAGTAGTGTGTCCAGTTCTGGTCACCATGACATAAGGGGTGGTGAGGGGGTGAGAGAGCCTGAGGGGTTGCTGCGGAGAAGAGCCACCAGACTGATCCGAAGACTGGATTTCGCTCTGCATTTCTGCTGATTTAGTGACAGTACTGGGGCAGGCAATGATGCGAAATTGGGCGGAACTCATGGGGTTCGATATTAATCCCCCCCACGACTCACGGTAGAAGGTCAGTGAGGAGGGGGGGATAAAAATTAAAAATCGCGAAACGCGCTCCTAACTCGCCGCGTACGCGCCTGCCACCATTTTCACTGTGGCGGGTTGCCTGGGTCTGTGTCTCATCTTGGAGAAGCGGGATACTTTGTTACAATATTTAAATTAGGCTTCCACAGTTGGGGGCCTGATTTAAATTTAACGGCTGCGGGCTGGGTTTCCCAGGGCTCGGGAAACCCACCAGTGAAATGGAGATGAGAGCTGCCGGATTCAGCAGGTGATTACTTTTTATAGCACTGCATTGTGAGCCAGGAGGAGCAGGGGTGTTTCCCCGGTCCCAAAAGCAAAACCTTCTGCCACGATTGTCCGACCCCTTTTCCCACCCCCACCCCCCCCCCCACCCCCCTCCCCTTCAAACCAGCGATCCCAAGCTTTCTGCCCCATGATCTCTCCTTCCTGATTGCTGCTGTGACTCCCGCCCCCCCCCCCCCCCCCCCAAATGGTCCTCGACTGTGGCCTTCGGACACTGGTTCTCCCGCCTGGCAGCTGGCCATCCTGTCAATCTGGCCGGCTGCCGGGTGGGAAATTAAGTAAAATGATTGAGGTCCTGCCGTTAAATTCGGCAGGACTTCCACGTTCCCCGGAATGCCTGGTTTCCCCCTGCAACCGCACTCCCCCGCTCTCTTCCCCGTAAATATCGGGGCCATTATCTCAGTTTCCCATCCATTTTGCACTCTCCATATTTTCCGGCAGAAGTGATGGTGGACGCCGGAACTGCCTGGCCAAACAGGCAGGTGTATCCTAATGATGGAGTGGTGCCATACATCATTACAGCCATGGCAACGGTTGAAGGTTGAGAATGCTTGAATATAACAGCCATCCACATTGCTAGGAGTGGTGGAATGCTGGAAAGAATGTAAATGCTCCAAGTAAGATCATCGATTGAGTGAGGGGAAATGAATTGGCGGTCCTACAGTTCTACAATTTGACACTTCATCGAAGCCAGTAAATCTTTTAAAAATCATTGGGGGAGGAATTGAGCCTCACTGTGCCTGTATTTAGGCATTAAACAACCTTAAATAAGCTTGACAAATTTCTGCTTTCATCGACTACTAATTCTCACCAGCTGGTTCTCTCGGGTTTTTAAATCTGGTTATACCTTTGAAGTCATTTACCTGACGGTTTACATATTGAAGTGTGGGGATGAACTTTTGGTCGCAATATCTGGTTATACCTTTGAAGTCATTTACCTGACGGTTTACATATTGAAGTGTGGGGATGAACTTTTGGTCGCAATCACCCGTGCCAGATTTCCCAAGGAGGCGCCATTGGCTGTCAAGTTGAAAGCCGGCGACTTCTGGATGTGCAGGGTACCCACCCGAAACAAACACTGGGTCCCAACATCTGCAAATTGTGGTCAACAAATGGGCGGAGCTTGTGCTGCGCATCTTCCGCCCAGTTGTTACGAGTCTTCAGCGGCCTAACCAGCGGTTCTTAAAGATACCACCGGCGGTCGCTCCAAAAAGGTACGGTAAATTTTTCATCTTCCTGGCTCCACAAAAATACTGCGGGCTGCTGCTGACCCGCGCTTGCTCCCCTCGGCTTCGCCTCTCACCACCCAGGCCTTGGCTATGGGTTGGCTCGGTGTCTGAGCTGGCTGGAATTGATTAGGCCCCGACCAGCGAGCTGTATCGGGACGCTCGATCAGTGTCCGCAGCTCACTGGTTCAATGCCAAAGGAAGTCTGAGGCCCAATTTCACTCCGGCTGATGCCTTTGGGCGCATGTTGGGATCGCACCGCTCATTTTGCGCCGGAAATTGGTGCGATTGGAACTTGAGTCTATCTGCCCCTTAAAGTTGCTGCAGGCATTCAATTCCGGTTCTCCACCAGCGGCGAGCTGACAAGTGCAGGCCATGAGGGGAGAATAGCAAATGAGGCCGATGCCGGAATCTTCTCCGGGGTCAGCAGCAGGTTGCCCGGCCATTCCGATAAAATCTTGGAGAGGAAAATCCCAGCCAAGAAGAGCTATGAGGAAACGGTGGGAAATCTGTTGCGTCAATGTGACTGAGTGGGGCTTTCCAGAGAGGGATACAAGATAATAAACATGAGAGAAAAGATGTTTAGTCTTTCCAATTAAATCTTGACCGTAAGGCAAGGGCCACTAATCAAACTGACAAAAGACAAGTTTAGGACTGTGGCCAGGAAGTTCTTTTTCATGCAAAGAGTGATCAACATGAAGGATGGATTTCTACATAGGGCAGTGGAGGCTAAAAACCTTTGAAACAGTTTAAGAAATGGCAAGATGTTGTGACTGGGACGGTAGGCTCGTTGTGGATGAATGAGTTAGGATGGGCCAAATGGCTTCTCATCTGTTATCTACTTTGTGATTTTGTAGATATAACAAGGCGGATCTTGATGGGTGGTGCACATTGGGGGGGTGGTGGGCAGAGCGATTGGAATGCCCGCCTGATGGTACCAGCAAGAGGCCCGCTCCATGTTGATGGTCAGGCTGCATTTGAATCTCAGAGATGAGTTGCCCGCACGTTTACAGCCTTGACTGGCAGTGCACCAATTTGGAGGGCAGGGTATCCGACAGGCCAGATTCAGATTTAAAGCAGAGGTGCCTTTAAACGAGTCAGTTATTTCTAGCATGATTTAGTGATGCTGGGGTGGAGGTCCTGGTGAAACAGGTGAGAGCCCGGAGACAGGTCCTCTACCCCCTCAGGTGGCAGACATGTGCCCAGACAGATGCTGCAGCCAGCCCATCTGTCCTTAAATCTGTATCACCAGCTCTCGCATCTCTGATCTAAGCTCAAACTGGTGCCATTCAGGCTCTGGACTCCACCATCTCCTCTGCCTTCGAAAGGCTGGGGGAATACTTTAATAGGGGCCTCAATCACATCATGGATCTCCTACAGTCTGCACTTATGCAGATCAGAGGGAGTGTTGAGCCGCATCTCCAGGGTAGCAGCAGTAGCCCAATGGGAGTGGAACACCTTGCCCTGTTTTACAATGAAAGCATGCCTGCTCCCATCCCCTCAACCAATGTGTACCCTGGTGCCCGGAAGCCATCTGGGCCAGACTGTCCCGGCAGCAGACGAGATACTGCAGTCTGCAGTCAGGCCCTCTTGGGTCCAAGATTCTCGACACTCTCTGTGAGCAACCCCCAGGCCAGTCCAGGCAACAGAATCTTTGTTTAAGGACCCCGATCAACTGCTCGATAACTACCCCGGTTAAGGCGCGACTGTTGTTGTATCTGATCTCCACAAGTGTCCCTGGGTTTTGGAACAGAGTCCAAAGTCTGGAGCCGATAGCCCTGGTCTCCAAGTAGCCAGCCTGTAACGTGTTATTCCTCATCAAAGAGAGGGGTAATGCTGGGCTGACACAGGATGTAGGGACCATGGGAGGTGCCTAGAAAGTGGGCGCACATCTGCATCTGCTAGTGGTCATAGAGCAGCTGAACATTAAGGGAATGAAACCTTTTGTGGTTCATGAAGGTACTGGGGTCATTGGCAGGAGCCCTGATGGCCAGGTATGTGCAGTCAATGTAATCCCACAGCCCTTTTCAGCTGGCACCTGGGCTGCATGGGGAAACAACCTTGGCAAACAGCGTGTCTGTATCCTGCTTTATGGAGAGATTCACTGCAGGCTGACTTATATTACATGTGTCTCCAGCTGCCGTCTGCTTTGAAATTCAGGGCTGCGTTCACTTTAAATGTCACAGGCAATGCAGTGCCAGCTGTGGTAGTGAGCTGCAGCTCCTGCTGTAGCATTCTGCAGATTTCTGTGATGGTTTCCCCCCTTCCTGGACTCCTTGCAGGGCCAGTGCTGCTCTCTGAAGCTCCCCTATCTGTTGCTGCTGCTGTTCCTGTCCCCCCACTTTTCCTGCAGCCAGTAAGGGGTGGCCAATATCTCTCCCATCTTTCAATAACACAAACACCTCTCTGAGATCACAGAATGGTAGAAATGCAAAAAAACACACAATTTCAACCAAAACATTTTCTCAGTAAAGCCCCTTTAACTCTCCAGACCGATTCCAATGATCTGCATACTTGCAGGTAAGTACCCCTTTAAATAGTCTTCGAAATGACGTTTCGTCTTGTACCTCCCAGTACTGAGCATTCACCATGCTAAAGTTGATGAAAATGGTATTGGGGGCCTATTGATGTCATAAGACCCAGATTTACATACCTTAATGAGGGCAGGAGCTCTGGCCACCCATGTCTAGGCCCCAATCAAAATGGTGGTGGGCGGAATGGCACGAGTGCTCTGTTCCTGCCAGAAAATGGAGATGAAAATTGGCCCTAACATATGCACACCTCTCTATATGAGTAGTTGTAGTAAGTATACCTCGGCTACCCCAGCCTGCAGCACACATTGATTTTTCTTTGGATACGGTGATATATTGTGTGAAGGATTTATAGATGTAGGAAAACATACATTCTACAATTGGTTAAAAAAAACTGTGAATGCTGGAAATCTGAAATAAAAACAGAATGTGCAGCAAATACAGTTTATAATTGGGTATATGAGATGGAATGAATTGATCTCAAGCTGCATCAATCCAAAAGATCTGCAGATTTTCAGCAGTAAAGCTTTCCACACAACTTCTTTTGTCTCTGGAACTTTCTCCAAGGCATTTTTATTGCCTAGAACATAATTCCTTTTATGAAGCACTCCGACTGCAGAGTTAACCACCATTTGCAATGGGAAATCTGAGTCTTGCCTATTCGTACCACAGTACAATTATTTCAAATCTTTCTGTGAGATATCGGTCCTTTTTACAGTTCTCGCCAGCTGTCCTAATGTTACAAAAACTAATATATACAAAACAAAATGATTTATTTTAAAGTCTCTCCCTCCCAAGGACTCAGTGAGTCAATCTTGGAAGAATTCCCACAAAATAGTAAAGACAGGAATAATAATTAACATGATATTCATTGCATGTTGTGATTTCTATTCGGGATTTACGTAATTGAGCATAGGGCCGAGTACTGTAGCACCGATTATTTAAAAGATATGATACTTTCAGGTCACTTTTATTTGAACTGACTGCAGTCCTGTTTTTAGTTGGAAGAGAGTTGGAACTGTATCAAGTGTAAACCACTCCAATATTTAAGGGCTCCAATAAAAAATTTAGAGTAGAACTTGGTCATTGATTTACTGATATGACCACAATAACTGTTAGCAAACCCTGCTTTGTGTTATGAAGTACAACGATGGTCTGTAAAATTGTCCACAGTCCTTTCAAGCAAATTTATTAACTTACCTTTTACCTGAACCTTTTTTAAATGCAGATAGAATTTCAGAACAAGATTCTCCCTGATTTGACAAGTGCACTGCCCACTGTGGAAATGAGCCGAGTTGAATAGGAAGGTCTCCTGACCAATCTCGCTCTGTTCCGACTTAGCTGATCTTAGCTCAGGTGGCAATTTGGGTCGTACCATTGATCTTAGTGCTCCTCGGAAGCAGGACTCCCGCTCCTGATCACCATCTGCTGGAAACTGCATGATTTGCGGACATGCAGTGAGGACAGGATCGAGCTTGATTTTCCTGCCCCAACGATCAAGTAGCCTGTCAACCCTTATGGTCTAGGCTTGTACATGAAGGGTGGAGACTTCTGCAAGATACTGATAGGTTGCCAGCACCTATTGGACCATACTCCAGCACAAGCAGTGATCTTGAAGAGTCGAGGAGAGTAAGACTGGTGGGTGGGCAATGCAAAGCGCAGCTAATTAGCCTACACATTATATGAAAAGGTATCATTCATCAGAAAGAGCACATGTACAGGGTTAAAAGGTTATGATAATATCTGGTACAAAAAAACTGTGACTGACCATATCCCGCTACACAGAGTTAAACCAATTATTGGCCCAAAATTTGCGGTCGGAGGCTTCCCGCGGGCGGATGCCTCCGACCAGCAAAAAAATCTACGAATTTACCCGGTGGCCCGGGAGGTACGGAGACTTGCGCCCCTGGGATCACGTGGGCCGGCCCAACCAATAAAAGAAGGGAATCCCCCTTCATACTTATGGGCGTTCCGTACGTACGGAATCCCCAAAAGTATGAATGGGGATCACTTAAAAAATACACAAACACATGAAATAAATTTAAAAAAATACACAAACACATGAAATAAATTTTAAAAAATTACATGTTTAAAATTAATTAAAATGCCATTTAAATTAATATTTTAAACTAAAATTTAATTTAAAAAAATGATATGTTTTAACGGGGCTAAAAATAAACTTACCTTATTGGACAGGGTTTTTAATGTATAAATGCGTGTTAAAATTTTATTTTTCTATTTTTTAAAACTCTTATGCTGGTAAAAGCAGGCCAGAACCTATGATTAGTATGCAAATTAGGGCCCTATACTGATGTCATTTTGATGTACCAATGGGCGGAGTGTGCAGGAATGCTCCTCCTGGCCCCGCCAAAATCTTCCAGTCCATTGCCAAGCCATCCATGGCCCACCCCCATGATTGCCTTCTCCCCAGTAACATGGAACTTCAGACTCAGCTCCGCAGAGGAGCCGTAGTAATTCCGGGGCCCCCCCCCTCCCTCCCCACCCCCGCAATCGGCGACCTGCCTATGAGCTCTGCTGCAGTGGTCACAGCTCCACGGCATTATCCACATGAGGCTGGGCCATCAAAATGGCCAGGGTATCTTTCCTAGGACACTGGGTGGAAAGCTCAATTACTCTACTTTCCTCCTGCTGACTACCTAATGTCCGCCAGAAGTCAAAATCAGCCCCAAAATTTAGTCTGGAATTTCCTGGAAAGTTTTGGCATAACCACAGCCTAAGAGTGACATTGCACCATTTTCTGGGGAGGGGGGGGGGGTAAATTTGTACATTACTGACTTACACCAGCTTTTACACTGAAACATCACTAGGCACAAGTTTCCTCGATCGTTTGCTGGACTTCCAAAATACATTTGCCAAAGCTCTCTAATGCTCATTTGCTTGTAAGGCCTGTAGGTGCCAGTTTAATAGGACTTTCCCATTGAGAGCATTCTAAGGGCTGAGTTATGCCTTTTAGTCAAAAAAGCCTGTGACTCTGTGCGATTCCCAATTAAAAAGCTGCAGTCCCATGCACCTGCAACAATCTCCATTCTCAAACAGATATGTGTTATCCGTCTTGGTAAAGGTGAAAGAAGTAAGTTTTGACTTTGTTTAAAAATGTTTTCCATTTCTATTTCTATTCTTCCAATAGACCAGGACCCTCAATTGTCCACCGACCCCAGTTTTAAAACCTATGTCAGTCCTTTTCTATTGTTTTTTTTTCAGATCTTTTGGAAGAAACAGAGATTTTGAAACAACTACCAATCTACATAGAAACAATTACCCTCTAATTGATCTCCAGATGTGCTTAGCCTCATATTGAGCTCAGGATGTGCCAATTTAAGGCAATTAGATTTTATGGCCTTAAAGACCAAACTATACAAAGCTCCACCTTAGCAGCAGAATAATACATTGTGAGGTTTTTTTTATTCGTTCCTGGGATGTGGGCGTCGCTGGCAAGGCCAGAATTTATTGCTCATCCCTAATTGCCCTTGAGAAGGTGGTGGTGAGCCGCCTTCTTGAACTACTGCAGTCTGTGTGGTGACGGTACTCGCACAGTGCTGATAGGGAGGGAGTTCCAGGATTTTGACCCAGCGACGATGAAGAAACGGCCGATATATTTGCAAAGTCAGGATGGTGTGTAACTTGGAGGGGAACTTGCAGGTGGTGGTGTTCCCATGTGCCTGCTACCCTTGTTCTTCTAGATGGTAGAGGTCACAGGTTTGGGAGATGCTGCTGAAGAAGTCTTGCCCATATTAATTGACCACCTACCCTAAAAATAAAGGAAGGGCATTATCTTAAAATTAGAGCGATTACATTTAGGAGTGAAATCAAGAAGCACTTTTTCACGCAAAGGGCGGTGGAAATTCAGAATTCACTCTCCCCCAAAAGGCAGTGGATTCTGGATCAACTGAAATTTTCAAGACTGAGAGAAATCGATCTTTGTTATGTACGGGTATCAAGGGATATGGAACAAAGGCAGGTAAATGGAGTTGAGGTATGGATCAGCCATAATCTAATTGAATGGCAGGACAGGCTCGAGGGGCTGAATGTACCTATGTTTCTATATTTCTAGAAGTATTTCCATCATAATCCTTTAATACATCAGTATGACAACTGCACCATTGATTAAAAAATGAAGGCATACAGCAATATTTCTAGAGTGCCTCCACATGAGAAAAAGTCTAGTTGTACCTAAAGAAAAATATCCTGGGATCAATGAATGGGCAGTGTCCAATGAGCTATAACACATATGTTCTTTTCTTCCTATGAAGCCATCTATTTTCCTGCTGGTTGATATATGATGTAGCTTCATGTATCAGTTGGGTGCCCCACAGTGCAGTTTAAGGTTTGCTGTTCAGAGCACCCTTGATGAATAGGCAAGCTCAGCTTCTGCTTAGGCAATATTGACTTTATTTGCTTTCTATTTAAGTATTCCAATCAGGCTTTGCCTCTGGAAGCCTCCAAAAGCTGTTGACTAACATGGAACACTGAAAGCTTTTTGATTCAGGTTGTGTATTAAAGCTACTGTAACATGTTGGAGTTTTTTCTTTTCCTGAGCATGCTCTGGACTATTATGTGCTAAGAGGGATTGAGTCAGGATGAAGCAACTTCCAATCCTTTTACTAAAATTGGTTGTTTTTTTATTATTCCTTTCCCTCTAAATCTTTAAGAATCCCAAAGATCCTCAAATTGTTTTGATGACCTCAGTTATTCTGATCACCCTGTAGGCCTTGCACCATTTGATTACAACAGAGAAAGTAGGCCACTATCAAATCCAGCTTCACTATTTTCTTGCAAAGGTTATTGACAGAGCCCACAATAGAGTTAAGTCACTCCTTGGCCTTCCTATTGTGTCAGCGTGCTTGCAATTTCCCTGAGGAGACACCAATCTCATTAGAAAGGATTGATTGCATCCGATTGATGGCTGGTCATTTCTGCTCAGCTGGTGTCAATTTTATGGTGGGCAAGGTCCTGCAAGAATGAATAGATGCCATGAACCAGTCAGCCTTATTTGGTTTCTGAGTGATTGAACCTCATTGATCTTTAAGTTGAGTCCTTCCATAAATATCAGGTGTATTATGCAGCTAAGTATTTGTGAAGTGCAGCATCTTGCATTTATATAGCGCCTTTCACCACCTCAGGACATCCCAAAGCGCTTTACAGCTAATGAAGTATTTTTGAAGTGGAGTCACTGTTGTAATGTAGGAAACACGGCACCCAATTTGCGCACAGCAAGCTCCCACAAACAGCAATGTGATAATGACCAGATAATTTTTTTTTTAGTATGTTGATTGAGGGTATATTGGCCAGGACACCGGGGATAACTCCCCTGTTCTTCAAAATAGTGTCCTGGGATCTTTTACATCCACCTGAGAGAGCAGACGGGACCTCGGTTTAACGTCTCATCCGAAACCTCTGACAATGCAGCACTCCCTCAGTAATGCATTGGAGTGTCAGCCTAGATTTTTGTGCTCAAGTCTCTGGAGTGGGACTCGAACCCACAACCTCTGACTCAGAGGTGAGAGTGCTACCAACTGAGCCACAGCTGGCACCGTTTATTGGCAGTCTATAATATGAATTTAAACAGGGTTGGTTAGGCGGTACTCAAAACTCCTAAAACCAGAATCACAGCCAGAGAAATTCCAATCCATATTGTGCTTCCTAAATCTGCAGTGTTGTGTATTAAAGAGACTGTAACATGTTGCACAAGCATTTTGGTATCCCTCTAATTGTTTTCCGGCATAACCAGAAATTTACCTTAAAAGTTTTCTCCTGCGGTGGGTCTTAAGATTCCATTACCCAATATCATGAGACAGGCAATTTAATTTTTGACCAGAACTTTATTTTCTGCAAACAGAAAATGTAAAATATAAAAGCACATGTAATGTGCCTTTTTAAAGGTTGTCGCCAAGCACATAACTAACCATTTTACATGATTTTTTGGAATTTACACTATGTGGGAGATATTCATGGAACCTGATGTGGTAAAATCTGGTAATACTAACGGTTTTGTCACATAATCCAAATACCATCATTATAAAATCAGTAATAGCCTCTCTCCTATGACAGACCTGATTATTTTCATCTCCAAACAATATTGAAAAATCATTACTTAAAAGAAACAGAGGCCTGTCGTTTCAACAGCAATAGAAACACAATTTTTTTTTAAGGAGGAATGGTACCTTAGTCACTAAAAGATCTTAAGGAAGGGAAGCAGAAAGCATTTCATTGAAGAGCAAGAAAATATATTAAGAGAAAATTATCTGGGCATATTATTAAAAATCTTAATTCTATGTACCTTTTATATTGTATGTCTGGCTATAGCGAGCTTGAAATGTTGTGGATTGCTTTGTGCTAATCACATGACCCCACGGACCAATCAGATCCTAACATCGTTGCAGGCTAACCAAGTGAACCAATCAACTGCATGCAAGAACACATAAGGTAGCCATTTTTTAATTTTCTGCTTTTATTTTTAGCTTTCTAGTTTTTAATTATTACTACCGTTTTTTCTCTTTTCCCTTTGATTTCCTCCTGTGAAGCTAGTTCTCAAATCTCTGTCTTTCTGCTCTGTCGAACTTGAATCTTGCCTCCCTTCTGAGGAGAGCCGCACACCAAGTTCCCAGTCCACTGGGACTCAACCTCTTAAGCTCAGCTCGTCTGACTGGTTTCCTCCCCAGCTCAGGCCTCAGACCATCCATGAGCAACAACATAGCATTTTGTGGGCCTTGCGTCTCAAATTGTTTTCCAGCATGGCAACAAATTCACATTAAAAATGCTGGTGGTTTCCTCCTGCAGCAGACTGCATATTGCATTTAGAGCAGTATTGCACTCGGGGTTCAAGTAATTAACATAGACTACTCAAGCCTAACTCTACGACAGGGTCTGAGTCCCTCAGTTGAGTTTCTGCCTTGTCATTCAGCAACAGTTATCCGCCATCCTCTGTATATTTTTCTTTCTGTTAAATGAGATTGCTAGATGAAATTCCAGTCCTTTTCATGAAAGAAGATCAATTTACAGGATTGTAATTACATGAACTCATCCTGACTCCATGATGGTTGTTTGTTTATGAGATAAATAATTTGAAGTAACACACAAGGGACAAATAACACGGTTTAAAAAGTCAGCGTTAGCTATAACAGTAAACAAAATTTTGGGACAAAGAAGGGTGTTTTCAGTTATTGTCCAAGCTTTTGAGCCAACTACAACCACAATAGTTTACTTTGAAGAAAATTGTTTAACCTCTTTGTACAATATACTGGCGTTTTGAACCTGGTTCTCACAAGGAATTACCATTGAATTTTGTATTCACATCTACTTTTTGGGTAAAATTTATCAGTAAGAGGAATTTCATTCCCAAAATGACTCTAAAACACTGCTGCTGACAACTTACTGCAAACATTTTCTTCATTCAGAGCACTGCCATTCATCCTATCTTTACAGGCAGTCTCTATCATGAAGTTAATATCAGTGATCTTTTTAATATAGGCCAGCAGGAAAATAAAATTGATATGTTGAATTATAGAAAGTTTTGAAAAGCTGTATTTTGTTGCAACATTATATATTTGCCAAGTTTGATGTGCTGGATCAGGCTAGATATTCAAATAGTTTTAATCTGTACGAAAAAGTACAGAATATTGAATTTTCAGTGAATGTTACATATATAACAATGATAAACGAGTAAACACAAAGGTTTGCTTGGGCTGTAATTAATGCAAACTGGGAAATTGACAGTATATTGGGTGTGAACGGGATCATGATTCACTGTAATATACTCCACAGTTGAGTAGCCTACATGAAACATGAATACTTGGGTGAGGTACTTGAAGACTGGTGGAGCCCAGAGAACTTTACTCCAGCAAGATTCAGTGCCGTCAGGAGAGAGGAGGAGTAAAACAAACAAAAAAATCACCAGGTACCGACTCTTTGGCCTTTGAGTCAGCCACATCTACAACCAGCAGTCCGGGGCGACTTATATTCCTATTATCTTTTGTTTGCCTATAAGGTAGAGCCTGGTCCCCCTTCAGCACAGCCCATATAAGGAAATCCCAAATGTTGATGTAACATATTGGAGAGGCAATAAGGAAAAAGCAGTAACTCATTGATAGGTGTCATTGCTATTGAATGGAGCACTTTCCGTTTTGGCACCCAATGTTAGTATCGAGCACTTCCAGGTCATGTACAACCCACAGCTGATGTTCAGCAAAGTTCATTTTATCCCCTCTCAATAATGCACCTTTATCTCAGCCGAAGAAAATACCCCTTACTGAAGCTTTATTTGCTGTAAAAGGTGGTCATGTAGCCTCTAGATGAGACTACAACTCGTAGTGCTGAATTATCACCCAGCTGTCATCCACCTAACTTTCTCCTCCCACTGGGGAAAAGCTTAGAAAGATTATGTGGTTCAGAAGTAGAAGATACACCATACACTTTTGCAAAAGGGAAGTACTAAGGTTAAACATGATTAACACGCCTGAGGCACATATTGTAAGGGTTAATAAAATTTGAGTTCACTGCTGGTGACTCTGATGTTCATTTGGGATAAGACACAATAAGGTAGCTGGAAGAAAAGCTATTGCAATTATGGTTCTTGATGTGAGGCTATAAGCAGGGGTGGCAACTACTGTTTTGGCCAGGGTATTGTGCAGCTGACAATTGGATCTTACAAGCCCTTAACTAACGATATCTGGGCAGAGTTTCCATTGGGTTATCATAGAGTCATAGAGTTATACAGCACAGAAAGAGGCCCTTTGGCCCATTGTGTCTGCGCCGGCCATCAAGCCCTGTCTATTCTAATCCCATTTTCCAGCACTTGGTCCGTAGCCTTGTGCGCTATGGCATTTCAAGTGCTCATCTAAATGCTTCTTGAATGTTGTGAGGGTTCCTGCCTCTACCATCCTTTCAGGCAGTGAGTTCCAGATTCCAACTACCCTCTGGGTGAAAAAGTTTTTCCTCAAATCCCCTCTAAACCTTCTGCCCCTTACCTTGAAACTATGCCCCCTGGTTATTGACCCCTCTACTAAGGGGAAAAGTTCCTTTCTATCTATCCTATCTATGCCCCATATAATTTTGTACACCTCAATCAGGTCCCCCCCTCAGCCTTCTCTGCTCTAAGGAAAACAACCCCAGCCTGTCCAGTCTCTCTTCATAGCTGAAGCGCTCCAGCCCAGGTAACATCCTGGTGAATCTCCTCTGCACCCTCTCCAATGCAATCACATCCTTCCTGTAGTGTGGCGACCAGAACTGCACACAGTATTCCAGCTGTGGCCTAACTAGCGTTTTGTACAGCTCCATCATAACCTCCCTGCTCTTATATTCTATGCCTCAGCTAATGAAAATGAGAAGTCGCACAACACCAGGTTATAGTCCAACAGTTTTATTTAAAATTACGAGCTTTCGGAGCTCCGCTCCTTCTTCAGGTACAGCGAGGGAACACAAATCGATTACACCGTATATAAACACAGAGAACAATGTGTCTGCAGAGATACAATCTGTTAGGGAGGCATTACATCAAAGACACATCAGAGTACAGCTAAGACAATGAGGTGGGTCACAGGGGGTCCAACGTGTCAAATGCTGCCGTCTGCAGTTAAGCTTTTAACTTTTTTTTTAAAAACTGGAAAAACAGACAACGATGTCGAGTCACGTTCTGTAGCGTGACATTAACCCGAGATCCCTGCTGAGTCCGTCCTCATGGGTGCGGAACTTGGCTATCAGTTTCTGCTCGATGATTTTGCGTTGTCGTGTGTCTCGAAGGCCGCCAGTCGGGGAACACTTCAGCAGTCAAGGACATTCAGCCTCGGATCTGCGGGTTAGCGTTCTCCAAGGCGGCCTTCGAGACACACGACAACGCAAAATCATCGAGCAGAAACTGATAGCCAAGTTCCGCACCCATGAGGACGGACTCAACAGGGATCTCGGGTTCATGTCACGCTACAGAATGTGACTCGACATCGTTGTCTGTTTTTGCAGTTTAAAAAAAAAGTTAAAAGCTTAACTGCAGACGGCAGCATTTGACACGTTGGACCCCCTGTGACCCATCTCATTGTCTTAGCTGTACTCTGATGTGTCTTTGATGTAATGCCTCCCTAACAGATTGTATCTCTGCAGACACATTGTTCTCTGTGTTTATATACGGTGTAATCGATTTGTGTTCCCTCACTGTACCTGTACCTGAAGAAGGAGCGGAGCTCCGAAAGCTCGTAATTTTAAATAAAACTGTTGGACTATAACCTGGTGTTGTGCGACTTCTCATTTTTGTCCACCCCAGTCCAACACCGGCATCTCCGCATCATGTCAGCTAATGAAGGCAAGTATCTCATATGCCTTTTTAACCACCTTATCTACCTGTCCTGCTGCCTTCAGGGATCTATGTACATGCACACCAAGGTCCCTCTGATCCTCTGTCCTTCCTAGGATCCTACCATTCATTGTGTATTCCCTTGCCTTGTTTGTCCTCCCAAAATGCATCGCCTCACAATTTTCAGGGTTAAATTCCATTTGCCAATGTTCTGCCCATCTAACCATCCCGTCTATATCGTCCTGTAGCCTGAGGCTTCCCTCCTCGCTATTTACCACTCCACCAATTTTCGTGTCATCTGCGAACTTACTGATCATACCTCCTACATTCATATCTAAATCATTAATGTACACTACAAACAGCAAAGGACCCAGCACCAATCCCTGCGGTACACCACTGGACACAGGCTTCCAGTCACAAAAACATACTTCTGCCACTAAGCCAATTTTGGATCCAATGTGCCAAGTTGCCCTGGATCCCATGGGCTCTTACCTTCTTGACCAGTCTCCCATGTGGGACGTTGTCAAAGGCCTTACTGAAGTCCATGTAGACTACATCAACAGCACTACCCTCATCCACACACCTAGCCACCCCCTCGAAAAATTCAATCAAATTGGTCAGACATGATCTCCCCCTGACAAAACCATGCTGACTATCCCTGATTAATCCCTGCCTCTCCAAGTGGAGACTAATTCTGTCCCTCAGAATGTTTTCCAATAATTTCCCTACCACTGATGTTAGGCTCACTGGCCTGTAATTCCTTGGTTTATCCCTACTACCCTTCTTGCACAATGGTACTATGTTAGCTGTTCTCCAGTCCTCTGGCACCTCCCCTGTGGCCAGAGAGGTTCTGAAGATATGTGTCAGAGCCCCTGCAATCTCCTCCCTTGCCTCACACAGCAGCCTGGGATACATCTCATCTGGGCCTGGGGATTTATTCACTTTTAAGCCCGCTAAAACCGCTAGTACCTCTTCCCTCTCAATACTAATTTGTTCAAGTATATCACAATCCCCCTGCCTGATTTCTATGCCTATATCACCCTTCTCCATAGTGAACACAGATGCAAAATATTCATTTAAAACCTCACCCACATCTTCCAGCTCTACACACAGATTGCCACTTTGGTCCCTAATGGGCCCTACTCTTTCCCTGGTTATCCTCTTGCCCTTAATATACTTATAAAACACCTTGGGATTTTCCTTTATTTTGCCTGCCAGTCTTTTTTCATGCCCCCTCTTCACTCTCCTAATTTCTTTTTTAAGTACCCCCCTGCACTTTCTATACTCCTCTAGGGCTTCCACTGTTTTTAGTCCTTTGTATCTGCCAAAAGCCTCCCTTTTTTTCCTAATCCATTCCTGTATAACCCTTGACATCAACAGTTCCCTGGACTTGTTGGTCGCACCCTTGACCTTTACAGGAACATGTTGGCGCTCTCTGTTTCCTTTCTGAATGACTCCCACTGCTCTGATGTGGATTTTCCTACAAGTAGCTGATCCCAGTCCACTTTGGCCAGATCCTGCCTTATCATATTAAAATCGGCCTTCCCCCAATTTAGAACCTTTATTTCCGGTCCATCTTTGTCCTTTTCCATGACTACCTTAAATCTCACAGAATTATGGTCACTGTCACCAAAATGCTCTCCTACTGACACTTCTACCACTTGCCCGGCTGTTCTTTCCAGCGTAATTCGGCCAAACCGGCACAAAAGATCGCGGAATATCAAGCGCAAGTTACGTTCTGTACAAATCGAGTTTCAAATCTTTTACACTGGTTTAAAAAACATCATGCTAGAAGCTAGCCCTGACCACAAAACTGGTGGTGCTCCCAGATTGAATTAATCACCATGGCGAGTTTCCGCTAAATTGCGGCCCTTCAAGGAGGCTCTTAAAGTTAAGCTGGTGTTTTAGGCGCAAGGGAACTAATAGGCACCTTTTAAAAGCCATTAAATATTTAAAAAATATTTAATTTACTAAGAAACTGACTAGTATACACCAATGAATCTAGTAAATGGTTCTGTATAGTTTTTTTTAAGTAATTTTCAGTTATTTAAAATGGGTTTACTCGCAGGTGGTGGTCTGGACACGCTGATTAAAAATGCCTATTTTTTGTGATAAACCCATTTTCAGCTGTATTTATAAAACTGCACCAGGTGAGCACACTTAAATATATCAAGGAATATTTTTCAATGCAAGAAAAATTAAAATTACATTTTAAAACGCTGCCCGATTGCGCAGGTTCATGTAAGATTTTACGTTTGTGATTATACAAATGAGTTTGAGCGGAAACTTAAACCATAAAATCAATTTGGAAAACTAGAGCAATTTAGAGCGCAGTTTGCGCCCAGATTGCCAATTGCGCCCAAAGTGGAAACTTTATCCCACCATCTATTACAATCTGCCTTAAGACTCTCACTGAATGAAGAAAAGATGGCACCGACAACACTTCTGGGTCCTGGTTGGGATTTTCTTCTGAGGCTTGCTCTCGTCTACCTGTTAATGCCAACATCCCTTTGCAGGGAAAAGTTGTACAGAGTGCAGTAAACTACAATAACTTTGGATACTTTAGCCTAGCTGTACTGCAAAATGTCCCCAATCAGTCAATGAATCAGGACCTTTGCTTTATTGTTTATTTACAGCAGGATAACTGATTTTAGGCTGCACACCATTACTGTTCCCTTGGCAAGCAGCCCCAGGAGTGCAGCTTTAAGAAGGTCTCAAATGCTTCACTACTGAAAGCAAAAAAAAATAAAAATCAGCAGATAAGCAATTGTATTTCTGGATCAACAAACGCCTTCTTGCCTCAACCAAGTAGACTCCCCTTTAAAAAGAGCACCCAATATGGCTGAATGGGCCAAAAATGCAGTGGCCAATTTACATGTGCCCTGAATATCTACAGCACTGTTCAAGTGCTCCAAAAGCATTATTAGGTCTTTTGCATCATTTGGAGGGGCTTAATGAACTAGTGCATGCCTGGATTCTGACGTGTTGGTTGCAATGGACATATAACAAGCATTGATGTCATCTCCAACCAGAATACACAAGTGCTATGGGCATACAACATCCCATTATCAGCACCTATATTTTTATTATGCCTGTGAGAAATGGTTAGGTCAAGGGTGTAGCCATGTCCTGCATGAAGGAGTGAGAGTTCATTAAGCTTGTTAATCTGGATGAAGTAAGAGCAGTAAAAAAGCACGCAATGTCCTCAGGAGTGATTACATCAATTCATGTGGCCAGCATACTGGATGATATAAAAGAGATTTATGCAGCAGTGTTTGTCCTTCCAGTTTTCTCGGGAGAGGGTAAAGAATAAAAAAGTAGAGTATTGGCTGCTTTAAAGGACGGTGCATGGGGAACAATTACAATAACCAGTCTGTCTATGCTAAGCAAAAAGGCTCAGTTATGTTACAGCCTGATAGTGTCGGCCAAGCAGCTAAATTTCCCACTTGAAAATACTGGCCACTAAATGTCAGTTTAATTTAAAAAAAACTGTGATATTTGGGAACGAGGTTTTAATGATGGTGGCTGCTGCCCCAATTGTTTTACTTTGTGCAAAGAGAGAATTTTCTTTCACTGAACTGTAAGCTTTGCAAAATTCCCCAGAAACTTGTATAGAACCCTAAAAGGGGTGATTTTTGGATTTTTCCTACGAATTTGGGATGATGGGACCTAAGTGAAGTGATTTGAGGTAAAAACCTCAGTTTTGGACATTTTAAAGATCAGGGAAGAAAAACCCTGAGGAAAAATGACTTTTGAAAATGACTATGGGGAAAAACACCTTTCACAGACACAAGACAGGCTGCGAAGGGGTGTGGCGAGGCAGTGGACAGCTTTTGGGGTCAAGCTGTCTGGAATTTATTTGCACTGCAATCCAGGCAGGAGGAAGAACCTCACCCAAAACCTCACAACACATCCAAAATTGAATAATTCAAGACACCTTTTGAATATCCCCAGGCCCAAACAGGATGCCAGAAGCCTGTAAACAATAAAACATCTAGTACAGCCATTACTTCATCAAAAACCAATCAGCCAGGTATCTATAGGGACAAGATTTGGCGCGTAGATAAAGGCCCTGCCTAAATGGGAGACATCAGGACAATTTAACACCAAGTTAAAACCATCAAACCTTAACAAGCCCGCCAAAACTAAGACAATGGAATGAACAGGCCTCAACTGAAACCTAAATCACTTCAACACGAAACCAATTTAGTAGAGGGGTTTTGGCGTGAAAAAGACAAAGGGGCTGAACAGTATAATTAAGGGCCTAATCCCCCAAGAAAGTTAGTTGCAGCAAGTTCCAGCAAGACACTACAAGCCACACAACACGAGCAGGAGGAGGAGAGAAGCAGCAAGGCCACGAGGCAGACCCGGAGCGAGATCGGAGGCAAGAACAGACAAGGCCAGGCAAGGGCTAGAGCTGAGGCGACTGGGAGCGAGTCGGCATCGCTCAGCACACGGTTTAGCACTAGCAGCCACTAGCCAAGGTCACTGGAGGTTGGGAGTGAGTCGGCATCGCACAACCCACGGTCCAGCCCCAGAAGGTACCGCCCCGACAGGCCTCCAACGCAACAAAACTCAACGACCAGAACACCATTGGAAGAACAAAACCCAAAGTTTCCACTTACAAGCTAAAGTATCCAACAAAAACTTTACTTTCTCTATTTCTATCAAAGAAAAGTGGGTACTTACCAGAAAAATCCATAACCGCGCCCTACCGTACCTGTGGACTCCACCTGACTGAGGAGCCCTCGCAGATATCACAGACCGGTACCACGTGGGGACGGCAGGCCCCAAAGGACAAGAAGAGAGTACCTCAAAATCGCAATCAACTTACCTGGCTGGATTTCGAACTGTCAAAACCCCTGTTTGGTGAGCATTATCCCTGATCTCCTGAAACCAAAACCTAGCTAGATAGTGGGATTTTTGGGAGGGATAAGGGTTTTTCTATATTGTCATTCTCCCTCGCCTGTACCGTGTGCTCCCCAACCTGTGTTTTAAGCATTAAGTATGTTTTAAGTTTGTTACCTTTTTCTTTTAATAAAATCAAAATTTTTTCATCAGAACCTGTTGTCTACTGCATCTTTATTCACAACCCCTAAATAAGTCCAAGGTCTAGAACCAGGGGCGTGAGAGCGATACAACCCATACAAGTGCATGGGGCCCTGAACGGATCCAGTTTAACAATCTCGACTTTATCGATGTAGGACCCAAACTTTGCATGGGGAATCACCGCTCCCGCCAAATACTATTAATTTTTTTTAATGGCTTTTTTTCAGTTGACTTTATCCCCAGAAGGAAAAAAAGATCTAAGAAACTTTTTCACGAAGTTGGCACCTGTTTAATTATCCAGTTAAAGCTTTACCTTTCCTGTCTCTCCTAAACAATGCCTGTTGTTTTACTCCAGATCAAATAACTCCAATGGTAGCAGAAGTAATTTTCTAATGAATGTAAGAGGAAAAAGGAAACCTCTAACAATACTATTTCTAGGTGCTGTTTCTGATTGTTGTGCCAGACTGTTGCATTATTATATTATGTTCCTTGGGTTTAGGTTGAAGTATAGAATGTCTATCAGATCAATAGGGCACAGCATGGGTGACTTCAATCTACATATAGATTGGGCTAACCAAGTTAGTAACAATACTGTGGAGGAGGAATTCCTAGAGTGTATACGGGATGGTTTCCTGGACCAATATGTCGAAGAACCAACTAGAGATCAGGCCATCTTAGACTGGGTATTATGCAATGAGAAAGGATTAATTAGCAATCTTGTTGTGCGAGGCCCCTTGGGGAGGAGCGATCATAATATGATAGAATTCTTCATTAAGATGGAGAGTGAATTAGTTGACTCAGAGACTGCGGTCCTGAATTTAAATAAAGGAAACTACGATAGTATGAGGCGCGAATTGGCTAGGATGGATTGGGGAGCATTACTTAAAGGGTTGAAGGTGGATAGGCAATGGCAAACATTTAAAGATCACATGGATGAACTACAGAATTTGTTCATCCCTGTTTGGCATAAAAATAAAACAAAAAAGGTGACTCAACCGTGGCTGATGAGGGAAATTAGGGATAGCATAAGATCCAAGGAGAGGACATATAAATTGGCCAGAAAAAGCAGCAAACCTGAGGATTGGGAGCAGTTTAGGATTCAGCAAAGGAGGACAAAGGGATTAATTAAGAGGGGGAAAATAGAATATGAGAGTAAGCTTTCAGGGAACATAAAAACTGACTGTAAAAGCTTCTATAGATATGTGAAGAGAAAAAGATTGGTGAAGTCAAGCATAGGTCCCTTGCAGTCAGAATCAGGGGAATTTATAATGGGGAACAAAGAAATGGCAGACCAATTAAATACATACTTTGGTTCTGTCTTCACAAAGGAGGACACAAATAACCTCCCAGAGATGTCGGGGAACATAGGGTCTAATGAGAGGGAGGAATTGAATGAAATCAGTATTTGTAGGGAAATGGTGTTAGGGAAATTGACGGGATTGAAGGCCGATAAATCCCCAGGGCCTGATAATCTACATCCTAGGGTACTTAAGGAAGTGGCCCTAGAAATAGTAGATGCATTGCTGATCATCTTCCAAAATTCTATAGACTCTGGAACAGTTCCCATGGATTGGAGGGTAGCTAATGTAACCTCACTATTTAAAAAAGGTGGTAGAGAGAAAACAGGGAATAAGCCTAACATCGATAGTGGGGGAAATGCTAGAGTCCATTATAAAGGATGTAATAGCAGAGTACTTGGAAAACAGTGACAGGATCGGACAAAGTCAACATGGATTTACAAAAGGTAAATCATGCTTGACTAATCTACTGGAATTTTTTGAGGATGTAACTTGTAGAATAGATAAGGGCGAACCAGTGGATGTGGTGTATTTGGACTTTCAGAAGGCTTTTGATAAGGTCCCGCATAAGAGATTGGCGTGCAAAGTTAAAGCACATGGGATTGGGGGTAAGGTACTGACTTGGATAGAGCACTGGTTGGCAGACAGGAAGCAAAGAGTTGGAATAAACGGGTCTTTTTCCGAGTGGCAGGCAGTGACTAGTGGGGTACCGCAGGGATTGGTGCTAGGACCCCAGTTATTCACAATATATATTAATGATCTAGACGAGGGAACTAGATGTAATATCTCCAAGTTTGCAGACAACACAAAGCTGGGTGGGCGTGTGTGCTGTGAGGAGGATGCAGAGAAACTCCAGTATGATTTGGACAGGTTGGGTGATTACGCAGATGAATGGCAGATGCAGTAAAATGTGGATTAATGCGAGGTTATCCACTTTGGTGGCAAAAACAGGAAGACAGATTATTATCTGAACGGCAATAGATTGGGAAAAGGGGAAGTGCAACGAGACCTGGGTGTCCTTGTGCACCAGTCGCTGAAGGTAATTATGCAGGTGCAGCAGGCGGTTAAGAAGGCAAATAGTATGTTGGCCTTCATAGCGAGAGGATTCGAGTACAGGAGCAAGGATGTCTTGCTGCAGTTGTACCGGGCCTTGGTGAGACCACACCTTGAGTATTGTGTGCAGTTTTGGTCGCCTTATCTGAGAAAGGATGTTCTTGCCATGGAGGGAGTGTAGCGAAGATTCACCAGACTGATACCTGGGATGGCGGGAATGACGTATGAAGAGAGATTGGGTCGATTAGGCTTATATTCGCTAGAGTTTAGAAGAATGAGAGGGGATCTCATTGAAACTTATAAAATTCTAACAGGACTAGACAGACTAGATGCAGGAAGGATGTTCCCGATGGCGGGGGAGTCCAGAACCAGAGGTCACAGTCTAAGGATAAGGGGTAAGCCATTTAGGACTGAGATGAGGAGGAATTTCTTCACCCAGAGAGTGGTGAACCTGTGGAATTCTCTACCACAGAAGGCAGTTGAGGTCAATTCATTAAATATATTCAAGAAGGAGTTAAATATTTTCTTAAGGCTAAAGGGACCAAGGGATATGGGGAGAAAACAGGGACAGGGTTCTGAATTTGGATGATCAACCATGATCGCATTGAATGGCAGAACAAGCTCGAGGGGCCGAATGGCCTACTCCTGCTCCTATCTTCTATGTTTCTGTGTTAATACACTACTTATGTGGCTATTCACGACCACATCACCTGGTGAGGTTTATATCATGATTGATTCAGACTAACCGGTGAGCCCATGATGCCAAATATACCAGTAGGTCTTGGCTACAAAGCTATCTGTCAGAAGGATTACAAAGAAAAATAGCCATGCTTCTCTCTTGAACCTGGCGCAAGCCTTCAATATCCCCAGGATGTCAATTAGATAGGAAGTTTACATTGAGTAGCTTGACCCCATTTCTGGGAAACCCTTTAATCTATTTTAAACAATTTGAATTGCTTATGATTGCAGGAAATTAACACTTTCCCAGCAATTATTAGGGGCACTGCTGGGGCAGAATAATACTGAGAGCTGTGCATTTCACAAACGTTAGTGCATTTCAACATCTTTTCTTCCATGGGGACCAAACTGCAGATGTATAATAATGACTTTGGCATACCAGACTGTGATGTGCATTTTCTGCAGACTGACAAATCAACCCTACTTATTTTTAACCCTGTGTGTACTGTGCCTGGCCAGAAAGAACTCAATAAATAATCCCATCACTGAAAAAAAATGCATCACTTTTGCCACACAGACAAATTACTACATTGTGTATAAAATAACTTCAAAAGTAATTTACTACAGAACAATAGTGTACCAGGACCAATAGCTTATTGTGAGTTGTCAAATAATGAAGTGATTGGAAGTCCCGTACAACACTTGTATTACAACCAATGTTATACCCGTATTGTAACTGAGTCAACCTCGAGAAGCTTCCTTAAAATCTAGCTCTTAACTATACTTTTGTTTCTTTTCCTACCCGCCCCACCCGTGCCCCACCCCCCACTTCTTTCCCTCCCATCTCCAGTTCGGGTCCTCCTGGTTCCCCTGAAATGTTCTTCTAAGTGTGGGCATTATGCACCTGCAAGGTGTTGTCATCATCCTTGTCTCTGGGTCTCTTGCTTTAAGTCTTAATTTATTCATAATCTTTGGAAGAAATTTAGTCCATTTTTAATCTTGTCTTTTGTTTCCAATTCTCAGTTTTAGACTGGGAGGGGTGGAATCTTTAGTCAATTTCTTTTCTGCTTTCTATATTTTCTATGCTTCTCAGAATGTCATAATTGTTCCTTCCCTTCTCACACAACTCAGTAGACTACAGGAAATGTTGCAAAATTAATAATCTGGGGCTTGAATTCCAACTAAAATTTTATTCAGTCATCCGTTTCATTTTCCAGCATCTGTTCCAAAACCTGTGCACTTCTGACTTAATGCTTTAGTCTTGATTCAAAGTTTCCGTTTGTTTCATCTCTTTATCTCAAAGTTTAATCTCATTTTAGTTTGTATCCTCAGGAAATTAATTTTCATTTAATTGAGGAAAACAGAATAATTTTAGTTAACGACAAACTTCCAATGAAAATGAACTATTTGCAACAGGTTCAATTCATAATAAAAATTGCAATCAATGGGTTCTATTAATCAACTTGCTGTGGGTGACTAAATAAACTGGCCAATTAGGGGAGAAGATGAAAAGTAGGCAAAGGAGTCACATTGGCCCAGTTTTGCTGTCAAAGTAACAGTGAGACTAATGGCACTCACTGTTAATTAAGCGTAAATAGCACAGCAGTGCAGGCGAAGGGCAGATGTGCGATTAAATGCCAAAACCCAAAACTTGTTGGCTGAAATGCGCTGCTCCGCCATTAGCTTCACGAAAACGGCATTTCATTGTCTCCCTCACCATTGAGTTGCATTGAATGGTGCGAAGTTGCTGTATTTGTGCGGTAAATACGAGTTAAACTCGCCACAGACAATTAAGTCTTGGGGGTAAAAATTCGGTTGGTTAGCGCCTCCCGTTAGCGCCTCCCGGGGGCGCTAAGGGGGCACTAGCAACTTAGCGCCTGAGCGCGCCGATTTTAGCGCTGCTCACGAAATTGACCTGTCATTTTGCGGTGGCATTAAACACTACCGCCACAATCTCCTGCGCTCGCAGATCGTGACATCATGCAAGCATGCAACGCCCCGGTAGCACCCTGGACCGGAAATTGATTCTCGCCTCCTGCCTTAGCGCCTGCCGCTAGGAACGACAAGTAGGGGGGACGTTTTGAAGTTGGAAGGAGCTGGGGGAGTGCTTTTTAAAGGCGTGCACTTCCTGCTTTTTCTTGTCAGCAAAAATTTTGACATATGCTAGTTGAAAGGGAGAGAGACGTCTGGAGCGATTTAACGCTGTCCTAAGGAGTTTTGGTCCTGAGCAATACTTTTCAGGTTCCTATTTCTGTGAGCTTCATATTTACCACATTTAGAAGATTTTTAATGGGGGCTGTACTAACTCAGGGCGTCGTCCTCCAGCTTCACCTTTGGAGGCAGCAGAGGTGCAGAGAGAGAGTGGCAAACGTGGCCAGAGGGAGGAGGGCCAACAGGCCTCTGCACAGGAGACCTCACCCTCACAGGGTATTCCGGGAGCAATTCTCCTACATTCATTTGTCTGAGGAGCTGTGTTTCTGAAGGCTGCGCTTCAGCAAGGAGGTGGTCACTGAGCTCTGCCGCCTCCTGCAACCAGATCTGCAGCCTCAGCTCAGGACCAGGACGTCTCTGTCGGTGGCAGTGAAGGTGATGGTGGCTCTGAATTTTTATGCCAGCGGCTCCTTCCAGGCTTCAACTGGGGACATAGCGAATATCTCCCAGTTCACTATCCATTGCTGCATCCGGGAGGTGACAGATGCTCTATACAAAAGGAGAAGGGAGTACACCTCTTTCCCCATGACCCGGGACAAACAGCGTGAACGCGCATGTGGCTTCGCTAGGATAGCGGGCTTCCCCGTGGTTCAGGGCGCCATTGACTGCAAGCATGTGGCATTGCGGGCACCTCATGAAAATGCAGAGTTGTTCTGAAACCGCAAGGGCTTCCACTCTCTGAACGTCCAGTTGGTTTGTGACCACAGACAGCTCATCCTCGCTGTCAATGTCCACTATCCTGGCAGCAGCCACGATGCTTTCATTCTGCGCCAGACTGGTGTCCCGGACCTGTTCCAACCACCGCGTCAACCTTGTGGATGGATCCTCGGGGACAAGGGTTATCCACTCTGCACCTGGCTGATGACACCACTCCAAAACCCCAACACCCCTGCCGAGCTGCAATATAATGAGAGCCATAGCGCCACCAGGAACCTCATTGAGCAGACGATCGGCATCTTGAAGCAACGGTTCCGGTGTCTGGAGCACTCAGGAGGAACCCTGCAGTACTCTCCCGAGCGAGTCTCGCTTTTCATTGTTGTGTGCTGCATGCTGCATAACATTGCAATCATGAGGACCCAGCCATTGCCACCAGGGATTGGTGCACCAACTCAGGAGGAGGAAGAGGGAGAAAGGAGGCAGAGGAGGAGGATGAAGAGGAGGATCAGCAGCACCAACATGGGAGGGAGGCGCACAATGTTGCCTCTGCAAGGGCCATCAGTGAATGCCTGATACGTCACTGCTTCTAATGAATGACAGAGAAGATGGCTTCTAGGATGAAGAAGCACATCATTGCAAGCATCCCGCAGCCCCTATTGCCGGGCAAAGCTCCAATTAGTCAAATCAGCAAAGTTGTAAAGTTCCAAGAAAAAAATGTATTTATATTACAAACTGTGTCTTATTTATTCAGGACAAACAATTAGAAACAAACACAACAATTCATAAACTATAAAAACTCGTTCTTACCACATCGAGATAAGCGTCAAAACAGTAAACAAATATATTAAGATGAACATCAATCTTTCCCACAAACATTCCCCCCATTTATTACATCATTTTTACTTTTCAGCCTTCGAGGGAGATCTCCTTCCCCTACGCACTTCCCCACCTTCCCACCCTACTGCTCCTCCGTAATGTGGCCCCAGTGGCTGCAGCAAGGCTGGCGGAAGGCTGCTCAATGCTGGATCCAGAGACTGGAGATGGCCTTGAAGGATGCCCTTGACCAGCTCTGGGCCTGGAGGGCCCGGCTGCAGACTGCACCAACTCTGCATGGGCGGCAGCAGTCTGGGAGGGCTGTGTTACAGGCTGTGGCAAGTCCAATGGTGGAGTGGCAGTGGTGGGAGCAGGAATGCTGTCATCCTGAGAGAGGACAGCACCTTCCTGCTCGACCAACACACTCTCCAATCCCACGGGTCAGTACATCAGCATCCGGAGCAATCTGCTCGAGCACAGATTGCTGACCTGCTGAGGCACCGTCAGATCCCCGGTGCACAGTGGACGACCCAGCGAGGATGGCAGCAGTCAGCGTTTGTGTGACATCAATCTGAGACTGCATGAGAGCAGTCTGAGACTGGATGGCACCAGCCAATGACTCGATTGCAGCACTAAGCCGTTGCATTGCGTCGGCCTGTGCTACAATGGATGCTGCCACCTCAACCATTACACACGGCATGGGCTCTGGTTCCCCACGGTCTCCCTGCAATTCAACCATCCTCTGCAACGAGGCAAAGATGGGTTCAAGGGTTTGCGCACAGATGACAGCTGTGCTGGTGGCGGACTCCTCCACGCTCCTAGCCTGTGCATCCATGCTGTCGGGCACCCTTGCCATTGCACCCATGAGCTCCGTATGCATGCTCATCGCCTGCGTATTCATGGCCACGATAGCGAGGTCCTCATCTGATTCCTGTGCAGCAGAACTCGTGCGCCTACTCACCCTCTGGGGAGATGGCCCCCGAGCTTCCCTTCCCCCATGGCATTGCTGCAGCCTGCTGGGTCCTGGAGCTTCACCCAAATCAGATGCTAACCTCCAGCTCCCCTCCAGGGAAGGCGTGGCCCCAGTGTCGGAAGTGTCACCCTCGGGAGACGCAGGCGGTGAGGCTCCGGCTTCCTCTTCCTCCTCCCCTGGGGCGTCGCTGCCACTGGGAGGCTGAGGGACAGGCTGGTCAGCTAGTGGTTCACTATCTGAAAGCAGGAAGGTGCAAGAGTGGCTTTAGCGTGAGGGCAGGGGTGGAGGAAGGGAGCAAGGACTAGAAACAGTGTAGTTAGATTGAAAGTGTAAAAGGCTGGTGTTGTGAGGGGGATGTGGTTTGAGAGAGGAGAGAAAGCTGATGAACATACCGTTGCTGTCCCCAAGGGGGTCGACCTCTCCAACGGCCATGGCGCCTACTACCTGGCTCGCAATGAGTCTGTGAACTCTCTCCTCCAATTCTGTGAGGGGGTGTAGCTCCGCCTGTCCTCCTCCTGTCCGCTGGGTCTCTCGCCGGTTATGTGAAAGCTTGGCCTGCAATAAAAAGGACAGCATGTGAGTGAGTGTGCAGCCATGTGTTTGGCAGACGTGCCTACCATAGTTGAATAGATGTTAATGTCTGCACGGTGTGGGATGTGCATGTGAGTTTTATGAGATGGCCATAGTTGTTGGATGAGAGTCGGGCATTTGGGTATTTACACCGTCTGTGCACAAAGTGAAGTTGAGAGGGAGGGATGTAGAGGTATTGAAAAGCAGGTACTCACCCTGACCACCCGAGTGAGGTTGTTGAACTTTTTACGACACTGTGTATGTGTCCTCTGCACCAGGCTCCGCGATGACACATGCTGCGCCACCTCCCTCCAGACTCTTGTAAACTCGCTGGGCAATGGCCTCCTGCCACTCTCTGGAAAGAGCACTGCCCATTGCCGTTCAACTGCGTAAACCAGAGACACCAATGCCTGATCGCTAAAGCGCTGAGCTCTCTTCTGGGACTCTGAGTATCCATCACAATTGTTTCATCAATCTCAATGATGTTTGCAGGTCAAGGTTCAACGTTGCAATGAGCAGGGTGTGGCTGTGCAGCAAGATGGACCTTTCCCTTTAGGAACTGGACGGCGCCAGTCTATCTGAGTTCCAGGGTAATTGACATCGCCTGAGCTTCAGTAGCGTTCTGAGGTAGCGCCTCGCTCCCCGACGTTAGCGCCTGAAGAGAGGTGTGTAGCGCTTGATTTAGCGCTTAAATCACCTCCAGGGGCGATGGAGGCGAATTTCGCAGTCGACGGCGATAATTAGCGCCAGGTGCTAAACTTTGCTCCTGGCCGATATTAGCACCCCAAAATGGGCGATACCCAATTTTTCCCCCTTGGACTTTCAAATGCAGGTACCCTTTTAACGACGTGATTATTGTTAATTACTGCTAATCAACCTCTCTGGCACTGAAAATTAAATGGTACAAGTTTGGAGTCTCATTCGTTCAGGTTTTAATTCTTGTTAGAAATTTTAAAAATGTCATTTAATTTTTTTTTAACTTTTCCTTTCTGCCTCTTTTTTCTCTCTCTTAATCTAACCTTTCTTTCCCCCTTTATTTCTCTTTCTGTATGTGATTTGGCATTGAATTCACTCACCCTAATTTGCACTGCCTTCTCAGTCCTCATGCCTTTTATTTCACAGTCATTCAATCTAATTGGTTAAGGAGATACACAGATGTTTGCCCTGTTCACTCAGGTCCCAGATGCCTGGTTTCTTTCGCTGTGACGGTATCAGCTTGCACTGTCAGCAAGTTGCCACACAAAAAATTTGAAACCTAAACGTGTAAGGGCAAGTCTAACTGCCATGCTACAGTAAATTCTTGCCTTGACTCTTTCTATTAGCTGAGTAATATAGTGGTATTGGAGGTAGAAGCTGCAGGAAGAATGACATAAAAGCTTGATGCAAATAAAAATAACTAACTTGGGCATTTCTTTAACTAAAACATCCAATATATGTGTTGCATAGCCTATAAATTGGCCAGAATTTACTGTAAACGGCGAAAGAACGGAGCTGTTCATTAGACTTGCCCTTGCCCATTTAATTTCCATGAGATTTTGCAATGCAAGTTACTGCAAGTGGGACATTGAAATGGTGAGGTGCCCTCTACAAGGCATTGGGACCTGTGCAAACAGGGCAAGCAACTGTGTATCTCCTTAACCAATCAGATTGAAGAATTGTTAATGAATAGCGCAGAGTCTGAACCAGGAAGTGTAAGTTCCCCAAAGCCTTTCCACCATCTACATGGCACAAGTAAGGAGTGTGATGGAATACTCTCCACTTGCCTGGATGACTGCAGCTCCAACAACACTCAAGAAGCTCGATACCATCCAGGACAAAGCAGCCCACTTGATTGGCACCTTAAACATTCACTCCCTCCACCACCAGCGTACTGTGGCTGCAGTGTGTACCATCTACAATAGTGACTTCAATGTCAAATTAGGTACAGAAAGCAAAATAAAGAGAGGAAATGAAAGATTAAATTAAGAGAGTGAGGAAAGAAACAGAAAGAAAAAGTTAAAAAAAATTAAATACAATTTTTATTTTAAATCTCCAACACCAATTAAAATCTGAAGGAATGAAACTCCATACTTGCAAATGTTAATTTTCAGTGCCAGAGAGGTTGTTTGGCAATAATTAAGATTTATCACGCTGTTAAAAAGTGTACTTAGACTGAAATGGACAAGCTATAACTTTGTGTGGTGAGCTTCGTTCATATCTACCGTCCAAGTAGAGGAACTTCACGCCGTTCAATACATTGGAATGGGAAGCCAGACAGCAAGATGCCGTTTTAACAAAGCTAATGGTGGCGGGGCACATCTTTCACATTTAACCACACATCTGCCCTTGCCTGAAGTTGCTGTGCAATTTGCGCATAAATAACTTTGGTAGGAAAAATAGAAAAGTAGAGTATTTTTTAAATGGTGAGAGATTGGGAAATGTTGGTGTTCAGAGGGACCTGGGTGTCCTTGTACACGAATCACTGAAAGTTAACATGCAGATACAGCAAGCAATTAGGAAAGCAAATGGTATGTTGGCCTTTATTACAAGAGGATTTAAGTATAAGAGTAAAGACGTCTTACTGCAATTATATAGGGCCCTGGTGAGACCACACCTGGAGTATTGTGTACAGTTTTGGTCTCCTTACCTAAGGAAGGATATACTTACCATAGAGGGAGTGCAACAAAGGTTCACCAGACTGATTCCTGCGATGGGGGGATTGTCCTATGAGGAGAGATTGAGTAGACTAGGCCTATATTCTCTGGAGTTTAGAAGAATGAGAGGTGATCTCATTGAAACATACAAAATTCTTACAGGGCTTGACAGGGTAGATGCCGGGAGGATGTTTCCCCTGGCTAGGGAGTCTAGAACCAGGGGTCACAGACTTAGAATAAGGGGTCGGCCATTTAGGACTGAGATGAGGAGAAATTTCTTCACTCAGAGGGTGGTAAATCTTTGGAATTCTCTACCCCAGAGGGCTATGGAGGCTCAGTCGTTGAGTATATTCAAGATAGAGATCGATGGATTTTTGGATATTAAGGGAATCAAAAGATATGGGATAGTGCAGGAAAGTGGAGTTGAGTTAGAAGATCAGCCATGATCTTATTGAATGGCGGAGCAGGCTAGAGTGGCCGAATGGCCTACTCCTGCTCTTATTTCTTATGTTCTTATAACGGTGAGCACCATTAGCCTCACCGTTACTTTTACCGTAAATTCTGGACCAATATTTAGCTGGTCTTTTGAAATGCTGTCCCCACATATAAAGCGAGCAATCGTTTAAATCGAGCAATTAGCGTAAAACATTTTCTATTACCATTATTGTCAATTACAGAGTCGTTGCTTACAGCATGTTGAGCGTGCCGGCTAAGCAGAAACAAATGTTCAGTGAGTAATTTGCACTTTGTTAAGGTGCAATTATCTTGTATACTTAGGGGGAAAAATTCGGTCGGTTAGCGCCTCGCGTTAGCGCCTCTGGGTGGCGCTAACGGGGTGCTAGGAACTTAGCGCCCGAGCGCGGCGATTTTAGCACCGCTCACAAAGTTGACCAGTCGTTTTGCGGTGGCACTAAACACTACCGCCACGATCTCCTGCGCCTGCAGATCGTGACGTCAGTCGAGCGTGCAACGCCCCGGACCGGATATTAAGTTGCGCCCCCTGCCTTAGTGCCTGCCGCTAGGAACGACAGGTAGAGGGGAGCGTTTTCAAGTCGGGAAGGGGCTGGGGTAGTGCTATTTAAAGGCGGGCGCTTCCTGCCTTTTCTTGTCGGCAACATTTTTGGTACATGCAGGTTGAGAGGGAGAGAGACGTCTGGAGAGATTTAACGCTGTCTTGAGGAGTTTTGGTCCTCAGCCACTTTTGAGGTTCCTAAACGCTGAGCTCTTTCCCTGGGCCTATCCGTTAGTGCTTCCAACACAATTACTTTAGAGGTCTCTCCAGGCCGAGATTCAAGGCTGCAATGAGTAGGGTGTGGCTGGCCAGCAAGATGGCCCCGCCCATTTAAGAAGTGGACGGCGCCAGTCTTTCTGGCTTCCATGGTTACTGACATCGCCTGAGCTTCAGTAGCGTTCTGAGGTAGCGCCTCGCTCCCCAACGTTTGCGCCTTAAGAGAGGTGTGTAGTGCCTGATTTAGTGCTTAAATCACCTCCTGGGTTGATAGATGCGAATTTTGCAGTCGGAGGCGATAATTAGCGCCGGGCGCTAAACTTTGCCCCCGGCCGATATTAGTGCCCCAAAATGGGCGATACCCAATTTTCCCCCCTTAATTCCCTCTAACTGGTGCCAGCTACAAGTTAGGGCCTTGTGCAATATTCTCTTCATATACTGGTTAGTGAATTAGGAGTTACCTGATGAATAAAACACCAGCACTTCCACAAATCTTTTTTTTATCCATGTTGTTAATTCAGAATATAAGATTTCAGTAAGGGTTCATTGTAACACCATCTCTTTATATCCAACTTTGATTTAGAGGATAAATATTCTGGAAGGATTAATCATCATTGTCTCGATGAGAGGGGAATCTCAAGGAAATCGAAGATTGGGAAATTGGCACCAATGTGCCTGCTATAAGCAGTAGGGACTGTACAAGGTTTATTTTTCTCTCCATCCAGCATGGACCTTTTCCTCTTCCATGCCACTTTCAAGCCCATTTCAGAAACCTTTTTGAAGCCTTTTAGCATGTTGGCTGGTCACCCTCTCAGATCATGTTTTGGACTGTGCCAATTGCAAAAGATAAACTATTTCCTTCACACTAATGTTGTACTTGCATCCTTATCCGTTGTGGCCCTTCAGTATATTGTAGTCATATGATGTGATGCGAAAAAGATTTGTCGCACATATTGGACTAGCAGTATGGCAATAACTCAGCAGTTTTACTGCATAATGCCCGATGTGCATCAGTCTGATATGCACCCTCATGTTGCAAATTTTGTTAAATATTAAAACTTAATTGGACTGAAAATGTATCGACTTAAATCTGTCATAATAAAATCTGGTCCAAATGTTGACTTACTTTGTGCATGCCTTCAGCTGCCAAGGCCCTAAGCTCTAGAATTCCCTCCCTAAACTTCTCCGCCTCTCTCTCCTCCTTTAAGACGCTCCTTAAAACCTACCTGTTTGATCGAGCTGTTGGTCACCTCTCCTAATACCTCCTTATGTAGCTTGAGGTCAAGTTTCCCGTGAAGCGCCTTGGGAAGTTTTACTACATTAAAGGTGCTATATAAATGCAAGTTGTTGTTGTTTTAAAATTATGAAAATGTAGTGTGACTTGTTAATTGGATCCAGTCCCTAAAGTTAGCCTCATGCTGTTTTCTTCAGTGCAGTACTTAGTTCATCGATGGTTACATTAGTGCCTTGCTTAACCAATATTGGAATTTACAAACCAACATCAATACCACCCAAAATATCCTTAACATCGAGACCGCCATTTTCCGTATTATAGTTCAGCATAACTATTATCAACACTCCCATTATATGTCCCTTGATTTCCAATTGATTGCCTAACATTTTAATAATGCAATTCTCCATTAATCTTAGAAATAAAGCTAATTGATATATCAATCTTTTGTATTCTTTGTTCCTAGTCTTGCTATTTATTACAAGGTGAGAATGAACATTTCTAATTGACCCAGTGCATTGCACAGCATTAACCTAATTTTAAGAATTTGAAGGAAATCAAATAATAAAATGGTTGATTTAGTCATGCTCCTTCATATTTTCCATTTGCTCCTCTGGGCAGAAGTTGGAGTAAGCAATCTGTGTTTCAACTGCTCGCAGTAAAGTGCACAATCATTTGATAACTTTACCAGGAAAATGTTCGAAGCAGCTTTTTATGAAGAAACATTTTCCTGAGGTACAGCCAGGAGCCATGTAATATCGTCAGCTTGTTTACTGTAAAACCTCTTCAAACAATTGGCAGTGCTTTGTTACATTACCATTACAGTATGTCATTACTCCATGATGGATTGCTTTAAAGTCACTATTAACCAGGCGACAATATAAAATAGATGGTTTAGACTGAGTTTTAACCTTTTCTCGGCCACACCTTGAGCCACAAACATGAACAAACAGGTTTGCAATCAATATGCTGTTAATATAAGAATATATTTCAGTGTCAGCTGTGGCTCAGTGGGTAGCATCAGCCTCTGAGTTACAAGGTTGTGGGTTAAAGCCCCACTCCAGAGACTTGAGCACATAATCCAGGCCGACACTTCAGTGCAATACCGGGGGAGTGCTGCACTGTCAGAGGTGCCGTCTATTGTATGAAACATTAAACCGAGGCCCCGTCTGCCCTCTCAGGTGGATGTAAAAGATCCCATGGCAATATTTGAAGAAGAGCAGGGGAGTTCTCCTCAGTGTCCTGGCCAATATTTATCCCTCAACCAACATTACTAAAACAGATTATCTGGTCATTATCTCATTGCTATTTGTGGGACCTTGCTGTGTGCAAATTTCCTGCATTTCAACAATGACGACATTTCAAAAGTACTTAATTGGCTGTAAAGTGCTTTGGGACATCCTGAGGTCATGAAAGGTGCTATATAAATGCAAGGTTTTTTCTTTTCTTTCAAAAATAATGACTTCTTGTGAGCTTGTGCTTTGATTCTGAGAACTTCCTCCTGTGGTGGGGCAGAATGGTATTTTCAAGAGAACAGTTATCCCATAATGTTTTACACATGTTGCCCTCAGTTGGTTCCTGAAAGAATGATGAGGAAATGTTTCTTTTGAGCTAAAGAATAAGATGACAAGCGGAACATAAAGTTTGCAGTTGGTTGTGGGAAATCTTGGCAGTGGATAATCTGTAGTGATGGGTTGGGAGCAGTGATGTAGCTGGCAGGCTGTAAGCAGACATTACAACAAGTAGAAACTTCCATGAAATGGAGGAGAGAAGTTTCTGCTGTGAAGGGCCTAGTAACAGAAACTTTCAGCACTATTTGGAGCAGGAAAAGAGTGAGCACTGAGAACGACTGGCATGATATACTGTATACTTGTGATCTATATTTTGTATGTTAATGAAGGTCAATTTACTTTATTATGATTTTACTGCTATTTTAAGTTCAGGTAGTACTTAAAATTAATGCCAAGTTCAGAAAATGTGCTGGGTATTACTGAGCTAAACAAAAATAATTTGTTAACACAGGTGCAGGTTAGCAGTTAGTTCAAACATTCCCATTGGTGAGCCTTTGCACCCTGTAGCCAGGATTGTGTCTATACCTGCCTGATATGTGCCTAATTTGTAGATAGCCCAAGGGTTGAAAAGGTGTCACCCAGAGCTTAAAGGGGTTAAATTATGAAGACTGGTTGCATAAACTTGGTGTGTAGTCTGTTGAGTTTAGAAGGTTGAGAGTAAATTTAAGCAAGGTGTTTAAAATGATAAAGGGATTTGATAGGATAGATACAGATAAACTATTTCCTCTGCTGGGAGAATCCAGAACAAGGTGATGTAATCTTAAAATTAGAGCTAGGCCAATTAGAAGTGAAATCAGGAAGCACTTTTTCATACAAGGGATAGTGGAATGCTGGAATTCTCTCCCCCAAAAGGAGGTGGATGCTGGGACAATTGAAATTTTCACGACTGAGAGCGATAGAATTTTGTTAGGTAAGGGTATCAAGGGACACTGAGCAAAGGTGAGTAAATGGTATTGAGGTGTAGATCAGCCATGATCTAATTGAATGGCGGAGCATGCTCGAGAGACTAAATGGCCTACTTGTGTTCCTATGTTTCTTTGTTCCTATGAAGGAAGAGTATTTCTTCATATTTGTATTTCCTCATGTCGGGCAGCATCCTAGTGAATCTGCGTTGTACCCTCTCTATTGCCTTGAATGTTCTTCCTATAGTGTGGAGTCGAAAATTGCACACAGTACACCAACTGTGATTTTTATTAAGGTTTTACATAGATTCATCATTATATCACAACTTTTACATTCTATACTTCTTGCCATAATATCCAGTTTTCTATTTGTTTTCTTTATGGCCTTATTCACTCGAGGTGCTGCATTTATTGTCTTATGAACCTGAACACCCAAATCCCTCTGTTCTTCCACATCACCCAGCTTCCCCCATTCAAAGCATGATTTTTTTTTTTAGCAAAATGTACCACCTCGCATTAACTGAATTCCATCTGCCCCTTTTTGCCCAATCGACCATCTTACCAATATCCCCTTTGGTCCTCAAAATTATTTACTGTGCCATCTATTTTATTATTTGAAGAAAATTTTGGACACCTCTCCTTCTAGCCCTATATCCAACTCATTGATGTGCACAGGGAACAGAAGCGATCTTAGAACAAAACTCTACTGGACACTGCTACCCGTTTCCAACCAATCTGAGAAACAGCCCATAACACTTTCTCTGCTTCCTCCCTTTGAACCAGTATTTAATCTAATTTGCTACTTTCCCCTAATTCCATACCCCTTAATCTGCTTCAACAGTCTCCTGTGTGGTACCGAGTTAAAGGCTTTCTGAAGTCCATGTACACCACATCCACTGCATTTCCTCCATCCACCATATCTGTCATCTCAAAAAATTCTATCAGGTTTGTCAAGCAAGATCTTTCTTTTTGGTATCCCTGTTGGCTGCTTCTAATTATTTCTCTTCCCTTAGATAATCAAAGAAATGTTTGTACTTTCCAGTTATCTAAATAATATTTAGATGTAGAAAGCAGTCATTTTAGGAAACGGCTTTAAGTCTTTTCAATATTGCAAATAGTATGTGGTTTCTTCCTCAGATGGATTTCTGTATCTCTTCCACACAGTCAGTTGTCTTCAATGTACTAAGTAAAATTCTGCCTTCTCTGGAACATTGGACAAACCATTCTACCTTCTCCGAACATCACATAGAACAAGCCATATCCAACCAGTTATAAAGAATGGGGATCTCTTGTATCTTTTGAAAGAAACTCTGGAGGGGATAAAATAATAAACAATGGAGGAAGCTTTCTTTTATGTGCTATATGTAGCAAGATCATAAATCTATTCTCCATAAATGGGTTTACAATTTAATCACAGAAATATTTCCCCATCAGAGTGTTGGGAGCTAAAGGCATTACTGTCATGGAGAAAAATGATAAAAGTTCCCTCAGTTCTGATCAAATGTATTGCAGTACATCCAACAAGTTGCAACAATACCCAGTAGAGTCAGGTGTAAAAGCAGGTGTGAGAGCAAGATAGAGAGGTGTTTACATTATGACTTGCAAAGCCTGAGTTGATTTATGTGGATGAATATGACACTACGTGCAGCATTTAGCATACGACAAAGATCTATTAATTAACAAGTGAACAGATTTTCACAGCATCTCATAAGCTTGGTTAGGCTACTGCAGTAAAGACAATCTGTATTATTGGTTTAGATGCCAAAGTAAGGCATTGCAATCTCTGGACCCTTTCTGAGTGTGATTCCTGAAACACTGGGCTTGAGTTTCTCCATAGTGGAGGGCTCTTGCCAAATGACCATAACCAAGTAAAACCATGCTTTCAGTGACAAGGCCCAGCTGTACAAGCCATGAGAAAATGTAAATCTTATGCATAAATAATAATTTTGGAAATTCTTTTGTTGTGTAATTTCAGTAGCGAGATTGCTGAATGTATTAATAGTATCTAAGTAGTTATTAAATCATTGCACAGATTCAGATACATTCTGATTTGTTTTCATCTTCCTCTTCCAGCTTCTTTCCCTGCTTCTGTCTGTATTTCATCAAAAAAAACAAAACCCTGATTTTCTTCTAGTGCTGGAACATGTCTATTTATACATTGCACCCACTTGATACATGCCTGCACTGGGTTTTATTTTCGCGCACAATTTGCCCACAAAACTTTAGAACAAAAATAGCATGAGATGAGAATGTGGTTGGTTACCCCATAACAACCCTTATTTACTTGGTGCAAAATTGACTTGTCTGCACTTACATAGCCGAGCAAAAATTCTCGGCACAGCTAAAGAAACAATCCAGAAGGAGCTAGTGCCAGAAGGAGAACTCTAGCTGCTATTTCAGATTGAGGACCTTGATACAGTACAGGAGGTGCTGCCAATGTAACAAAAGATATTTGGTATAATTAGAGATGTGCTAGCAGTTTGTGATTTGGACATTCCAACCATGGGAAAGTTAAAATGTACTGAGAAAGATTAATTACAGCAGTGTTAGTTCACCAGCCTTCCAAGTAACTGACAATTTGTCGGGAGGCCATTTCAAAAATTGTCTACTAATTTGGGATGCAGCCTAGAATATGGAACTCAGAAAATCCTAAGGGGAACTATATTAAAGTACAGAATGAGTAAAGGCCATTTGTTCCACTCCTTCCAATTGGCTATGAACAAGTTACGCTGTGCTGGGTTCACCCTAATCTATGTAATCTTTTGACGGGTATGAATAGCAATAAGTACAACTCTCAAGAAAAGAGAATTGTGAAATTTTGCCTTAAGCTTTGAAGGCAGTTGAATAAATACAGCAAGGTATTAATGAAAGCATAATAACATGACAATGTAGGAATTAAAAAAGCAATCAGCTCATCAAACTCATACCATCACCCAGGTTCCATTTCAAGCTAATTTTACCACTTTTCATCTTTTTCCACTGTAAATCAGCTTTCTATTTTCTTTCTGGATCAGCAATCAATCCAACTTCTTCTGGAATGCTTCAAATAAATCAATATTTATTGCACTAGATGGCAGTCTATTCCATAAATTAAGTTATTCCTTAAATTAAGTTGGTAATCCTGCAAAGCTCTTGACTTGTGATGGAGCAGCAGAGACCCTTTTGTCCCACATCTCTCTAGCAACAGTCCATGTGATCCAAAAGAGAGAATAGGAACTTGTTATATTCATTATATTCTGCCTTTCGTTGACCAACAATTATGGATTGTTCTATGATCAATGATAGATCAATTGTAATGTCCTACATGTCATTATGTATGACATTGCAATTAACATGTTTGTTCATGTGCTATCAGTGGGCGAATGCATGTCCTTTCTTTTTAATTTTTTTTCATTCATTCTCTGGATGTGGGCATTTATTGCCCATCCCTGCTTTCCCTTGCAAAGGTGATGCTGGGCTGCCTTCTTGAACTGCTGCAGTCCATGTGGTGAAGGTGCTCCCACAATGCTGTTAGGCAGTGAGTTCCAGGATTTTGACCCAGCAACAATGAAGGAACGGCAATATATGTCCAAGTCAGGATGGTGTGTGACTTGGAGGTGGTGGTGTTCCTATGCACCTGCTGCCCTTGTCTTTCTAGGTGGTGGAGGGCATGGGTTTGGGAGGTGCTGACAAAGAAACCTTGGCGCGTTGCTGCAGTGCATCTTGTAGATAGGATACACTGCAGCCAAGAAGTTCTGGTGGTGGAGGGAGTGGATGTTTAGGCTACTGGATGAGGTGGCGATCAAGCAGATTACTTTTTCTGGGATGGTGTTGAGCTTCTTGAGTGTTGTTGCAGCTGCACCCATCCAGGCAAGTGGAGAGTATTCCATCACACTCCTGACTTGTGCCTTTACACGCTTTGATCTTTTTCTGTTTAGAACATTCCATGGGAGGAACAACTAAAATTGGGAAGTTGATTCGGGAACTTAAAGCACACAGGTAGATTTATAAATTTTGGATATACATATCAAAGTAAAAAGGAATGAGTGATAAGTTTCTGATTTTTTTAAGATAATGAGTCAATTTATTCGAAGGCAAGTAGAATCTGAACATAGGATTAGTGGTCATAAATTCAAATAAAGAAAACACAAACTAATTTGGCGTTAAGAAGAAACTTCTTTACATTTAGAGAAGTGAAGGAATAGATTACTAATGCAGTTAATACTATGCCTGTTGGTTCCTTCAGAAGAGACATGACTAGATTGACCTGTAAACAGGGACAATATAGAAGATTATAGAGCATTTGGATATTGTACAGGATTGAAAGTAACTTTAAGGTTTAAATTTGCGATGATGGGTATGAACAGTGGCTGCAGTACTGGTATGACATTATAGGAACACTCAAGTGGCAGGGTGAGTGAAGTGGACCAAACTGGTTTGGCCTCATCCCCCAGTTTTTATGATAGCAGTGTAAATAATTCAGTTATATTGCAAGCGAACTTTTACATTGGACTTTATTTCAGTATAACCGTTGTTGCACTGAAAGTGGGTTCCACTGTGATGTCCAGTTACACATCAAACAACGACTGAGATTTCGAACTCTCATCCCATCAGCGACAGATTTTTCCAGCAAAAATAAATACTTGTGTATTGTTTGTCTCCCTCTGCTACTAACGCCTGCTGCAAACCACGATTCATGTTGAATTATAGAGTCATAGAATGATACAGCACAGAAGGAGGCCATTCAGCCCACCATGACTGTGCCGGCTCTTTGAAAGAGCTATCCAATTAGTCCCACTCCCCTGTTCTTTTCCAAAATTTTCCCCTTCAAGTATTTATCCAATTTCCTTTTGAAAGTTATTATTAAATCTGCTTCCACCACCCTTTCAGGCAGTGCATTCCAGATCATCATAAATTACTGCGTAAAAAAAGTTCTCATGTTGCCTCTGGTTCTTTTGTCAATTACCATAAATCTGCGTCCTTTGGTTACCAACCCTTTTGTCACTGGAAACAGTTTCTCCTTATTTACTCTATCAAAACCATTCATGATTTTGAACACCTCTATCAAATCTCTATTTAACCTTCTCTGCTTTAAGGAGAACAACCCCAGCTTCTCTAGTCTCTCCATGTAACTGAAGTTCCGCATCCATTGCATCTTATCAATATGGCTCCTTCAAAGTACAAGTGCAAATTTGTTCCATCACTGCTAAAATTCATTATTTTGTTTCTTTTGGAGAAGCATTGGATGCCAGTAAGTATAAAACCCAGTTCATCTGTTGGATTACCTGTCAGTTATCCTAAAGATTATTTGGTGGCATTTTCCACATTTTGTTATAAAAATTTTACACTAAAATGAGGCCCAATAGAACATAAAATGAAATACAAATTAACAGTCCAACAATCAAAAAACCTCTTGGATCTTTTTGTTAATGAGTATGACTTATTTCCCACTGACTAACATTTAAGGCCTTACCAAATCCACGAAGATATAAATCACATTTGAGGCAACATAAGCTTCACAATTCAATTAATTAGTTATGGCCCAAAACCAAGATGGAGCATCAGAGAGGAGGAACAAGGTGCATAGAGAACTGGGAGAGACAAACAGCATTAGAATAAAGAGCAGTCCAAAAAGAGGAAGGATCCAACAGGGGAGAAATGCAAAGCAGACTAATGCAGGTTTGGAATGCATGTGCGTAAATGCACAGAATGTGACAAATAAGGTTGGTGAGCTGCCGGTACAAGTTGACACATGGGGTTATGATATAATGGCAATAACAGAGAAAATTTCAATGAGAAAGACCGTGCATGCGCGGTATTTTGAATGGCCTGCGCGGCGCCAAACAAAATTACAGGGAACATTGGTTGGCAGTATTGATCAAAGATACTGTACTGGCCCCAATCTTAACGGGCAGGTTGTGTCAGCAGGGGGTGGGAGTCTCAGTCGGAAGTGGGTTTCCCTGCATGCTGTGGAGTTTTGACACCACAGCGTGCCTAGTTTTTTTTTAACTGTAGGTTCCCTGCCCAGAAGTCAGCCTGATTGACAGGCTTGGCTTCCAGTTGGGTGGGGAGCACTCCGGAGTAGGCCACAGCCCCAGGTAAGGAGCCTGCAGCTGCTACTGGGAGTGTGGGAGTGGGGTCCGCTCCTGGGGTGGTCCGATCTCAGACCCCAGGGTGTCTTTGTATGGGGGGGGGGAGATGGAGGGGTCAGGGGGAAACACTCCTGCTCCTCTTGGCCCACAAGCAGTGCTGTAAAGGCACTTGCCTTCTCCTTGAAGCTGTCCTCGCCTGCCTTCAACTGCTGAATTTCCTGAGGCCAGGGAAACCAGGCCAGCCAAGGTTAAACCTGTAAAACAGGTTAAATCTGAGGCTGCCAGCTTCATTAAAATATTTAAATGGCCAACTCGCATCCTGGGTGGGTTGGGGTCGGGTGAGATTTTAAAACTTGTCCTGCCTCCGTTAAATCCGGAAGTGGGCGGGTTGGAGTCTTAGGTTTGAGATTTTTAAAGTTTTTAAATTTTACCCGACCCCAACCCACCCGGTTTTAGGGGGTTAAGATTTAGCCCGTTGCTTTTTTCATTGGTTGATACTAAAATGTTTTCTTTTGTTGCAGTGTTTGGAAGTTAGCCAGGAGAGCAGAAGTAGAGGCCCTCATTTGTTTTAGGTTGGTTATTTTTCTTCACTGTTCCTACCTCCCTCCCTGATCCATGCAAGTCCTGCAATCAAGAGAATACGCAGCCAACCAGTTCCCAGAACTCTATCAAGGAGCTGTGCAAGAGTCGCTCACAATCAATTCTGTTTATGTTTCTCCTTCTCACACAGGGAGATACCTGGGTTCTGCTTTGTGCCTCACCATAATGGCATGGCTAACATCAGAAAAGCAGAGCAAGGATGAATTGAACACATGTTCCCCTCTTCTATGATAAGGCTGGACTCTGGGCCAGGAGGGCTTGGGTCCAAATCTCAAGCAGAATTGTTTCAGCCTTCTATCCCTCCCAAGTGGATAAAATTAATACCATGTTTTAGGATTTGGGAGAAACAAGAGGCCTGAGGCATGAACAGTGCCTACCACACTGTTGTGTCACTTGGCTGTTCAACAATGGAAATGGATTAGTGCCATACCCAAAAGGCATTTCATATCTAATGGAAACTGACTTCAATGGGCAATATTTCTGAATCTCGCTACTGAAGCCCTATATGTTGTTGCTACAATGTGTTGTGCTATCAAGCCTTATGTATCAAATCTTCTGAGTAAACAGAGGCTGCTGTACTTGCAGCAACAGCAAAATAGATTTAATGAAAGGAACTAGGAATAGGATCAAAGGAGTAGGCAGTGGAACGTCTCAAAGTAGACTGCATGTGTGAGTGCTGGAGAGCCTGCAAATAGTCTAATTAGAGCCATATTAACCATAGGGAGGATGAGAATAGGGAGGTGATAGTGAATTTAAATATTGATTTGTTAGCTACCAACAAGCTTTCTCTCATTAATAGCTTAAGTTAAGATCATAGGAACAGGTGTAGCCCATTCAGCCCCTCGAGCCTGTTCCACCATCCAATGAGATCATAGCCGATCTGTATCCTAACTCCATTTACCCACCTTGGCTCCATATCCATTAATACCCTTAGCTGGTAAAAATCTATCGATCTCAGATTTAAAATTATTAATTGCTTTTAATTATTAATTATTATGTACTGCTTTTTGTGGGAGTGAGTTCCACACTTCGACCACTCTTTGTGTGAAGAAGTGTTTCCTAACTTCTCTCCTGAATGGCCTGGCTCTAAGTTTAAGGTTATCTCCCCTTGTCCTAGGCTCCCCCACCAGTAGAAAAAGTTTTTCGCTATCTACCTTATCAATTACTTTTAAAATCCTAAAAATCTCAATCAAATCATCCCTTAACTTCCTATATTCCTAGTTTATGTAATCTCGCCTCCTAATTTAACCTTTGGAGCTCTGGTAACCTACTGGTGAATCTTTGCTGCACTCGTTCCAATGCCACTATAACCTTTCGAAGGTGTGGTGCTCAGAACTGTACACAGCACTCCAGATGTGGTCTAACCAGGGCTTTCTATAGCTGTTGCATAACTCAAGTTGTTTTGGAACAGCCAGTATCACGTCTCAAAATAGAAACTATGAAGTGGTCACATAGAAAAATATGTAACTGCATATGGATAGTCTGTGCGGTTTCTAATTATATATTTCGACTGAAGCCCAATATGCAATTTTTTCGGTTGCAAAAATGCCAGTGTGCCAACCAGTAAAAACACTTATCCTTTTAAGGATAACAAGATATTAAGGGGAACAGATAGGGTAGATAGAGAGAAACTATTTTCGCTGGATAGGGAGTCTAGGACTAGGGGGCATAGTCTATAAATTAGAACCAGACCTTTCAGGAGTGAAACAAAGGGTGGTAGATGTTTGGAACTCTCTTCCGCAAGCGGCAATTGATGCTAGATCAATTGTTAATTTTAAATTGGAGATTGATAGCTTTCTGTTAAACAAAGGTATTAAGGGATATGGGCCAAAGGCGGGTGTATGGAGTTTGGTCGAAGAGCAGCCATGATCTCATTGAGTGGCCTACTCCTGTTCCTATGTTCTTATGTTTAGGTGATGTATTAACTGAAAATTTTGAATGATTATTCAGGCAAACTGCACGGCACTCAGTCAGACAACAGAAGTTGCCAGTTTGTTTGAAGCAATCCAAAGCCATATTTCAAATAGTAAGGTTTTTGCAAAAGAATTGTGCAATGAAGTCCTGCAATCACAATGCCCACAGTTTGGGAAAAAAACATCCACAGCCAGTGGTCATTCTGTCAAACTTGGAACTTCTGAATGATTGGTACGAGCCTGGGGAGAAACGCACGTCAGTACTTAAAATAAGTCCAATAAAAGAACTTAATATCCCTGTTCCCTTTCATTTCTCTCACTTGGGCAAACACAATAATGTTTAAAAGAAATTCAGAATAATTGAGAGGACAGTTAGATGCATTCTGATAATTGGTTTAAGACACAGAGCTTAGAAATGATGATCTCACCATCAGGGCTCAGCTTTTAAGATTAACATCTCTCCATTTTACAGAACATAAACACCACGATGACCTTAATAAGTGATGCCCAACTGTGGTCATGTTCATATGTTTTGGTGCAAATAATCTCTAATATCAGAACAGTTCCAAGCCTAACTTGACAATCAGTGAGGCAAGTCTTCGTTTGATGGAGTCCAAATGAACGGCCCGAATCAGCAATAAACTCCGTTTTCTGAATTCACTTTCTTCATGCATGCATCTAAAATTTCAAACCAGATTTATTTTACGAACAGTGCTTCGCTGCTTTAGCTCTGCAAGACCTTCCAAGTGCACACATATATAAAAAAAAACTGTTGACAAAGTAACTGTTGACAAAAATCATGTAATGTGGTGACAGATGCAAACAAAGTTAATCGTTTGTTTTTCAGGCATTCAACTACTTTTATAAGAGTAAGAAAAAAAAGTCTGAGGAAGAGAACAGCGAAAGCAGCTGTTTGCCTTTTAATCTCAATGATGCCTTACCCCTTGTACAATACAGGAAACTTGGGGCTGCAGCAAAATTGGTCCCCCCCCTTTAAATCAGCTGCCTGGGGACCCGGCAGACAAATCATGGAAAGGACTAAAGCGCATTTGAAAATTTAGGTGCTTCATTTTTGGGGCAGAAGTTCAGCCTCTTCCCCAGTTTGCTGACCATTCGAGTAAGCTGTCCCGATTTTAGGCCTCAGAAACTCTGCAAATTGTGTAGGATTTCAGGGCTCCTCTTGACAGGCAATTTGAACAGGAGGGCACCTCCGCTGAACTTGATCCTGCTCTCACCCACTTTCTGGCAAAGCTGGTTATAATACTTGAAGTGCTGCCCCAGCCGTCATCAGCTAGCTCAGTACAGGCCAGGCATTGAACCCAGAAAGTTCTGGTCTGTACGGCTTCGTACCCAGGAGACCATTAACAGCACAGAAGGAACTTTCAGGTTTTAAATGAAATTCAAATGCAAGATCATCATTGCTTTTTTAATGTAAGGTGCATTTTTGTAGAATGAGTCTATGAAAAATCGATATTGTATGTTAAAAATGTTAACATTGGGGCTAATTTTACAAGCAACAACGTTAGATAATTTAAGACAAAAGCAAAATACTGCGGATGCTGGAAATCTGAATCAAAAACAGAAAATACTGGAAACACTCAGCAGGTCAGGCAGCATCTGTGGAGAGAGAAACAGAGTTAACGTTTCAGGTTGATGACCATTCGTCAGAACTTCGTAAAGCACTCCACTTGCCTCTTGGAGCGCAAGAGGCGGGGAATGTCCCGATCCGGGGCGATGTGCTCAGCAGCGCCACGTGTGGTCACGCATGGCGCTGCCGCGTTGCAGGGGCTCATCCCTCAATTAAAGGGAAGGGCTCCCCGCTGCGAGCTCTGCATTTCTTTTGGCATCTGCTGGAACACCAGGGGTGCGGGAGTGCCGCGCGATCAAGCTGAGTGCCAGGCTGACCGATTGCGGCACTCAGCCCATGGCCGGTGCTCAGAATTTTTTTATTTTAAATCAGTGATTTTTTTTCATGTCGGCCGGCCACCGCGCCTTTAAATGGCAACCCACGAGCGGCCGGCCTCACTGTTCGCAAGCCTTGCAGCAGTCGGTAACATCGCCCGGCGTTGCTACGGGGCGCGAGGGGGAATTTTTCTCCCGAGGCGCTACCAGATGACGTCATGATCTCTGGTCGCAGAAGATCGGGGCGATACCTGGTAGTGCCGCCGCTAACCTCCCACAGAATTTCGTGGGAGGAGTGGTTATTGCCTTGGGGGGGGGGGCGAAAAGCCATTTGCGCCCTGTTAGAGCCTCCCAATAGATGTGGTGTCATTTCAAGAGTATGCCTGAACAAGCTGGGAGAACAGACTCAATAAGGGCAAAATAATTGAGGGAAAAGTGAGAAGCAAATATTCTATAATTCCTTGTATTTCTCTGCTCTATTTTGTAACATTCTTCACTTGAATGTATAGAAAATAATGGTTACAGAAATTAAACAATAGAGTGTTCCTAGTTTGAGAGTTGCAAGATACTCACTACCGAAACCCAACTTAAAATGAACATTGCCCGTTATATGTCAAAATGTGTCTGAAGGCAGTTAGTCCACAGAGAAAAGAACTGATTCAGACCGCCAAGTGCTAGTTTTCTCAACTACATAGTAAAACACCAGACTGGATTTGTGTCTCCCATTGGTCAGTAAAGGCTCGAGCAGGAGTGCTGCCAATCCTGCTTCAGTCAACTCAGCTAGGTGTGTGTTATTCAGATGTTTGAGGACACGAGAGGCTAAAACTGGCCAACAGCTAAGCAAAAAACAGAAAAAAGAAAACAGGCAGAAGTTCAGATTTAATGTGCTTCTTCCAAGGGGAATTAAACTTTTGGCAGTTTAATGCTTTCTGCATACCGGCAACACCCCATTTCCTAAAATAACCTCACTAGCGTTCATGGTATTGCTCGGAGGTATTTTCTTCCTTCGCTCTAAAAGTGAAAAATAAACTGTATTAGAAAGTACCTCAGAAGAATGCCAGCAAATATTAGTCACTATTTCATGAACCCTTCCATCGACCCTGCTTTCAGAGGAGCCAGCCTGAAAACCCAATCCCCATTCCAGTCATTAACTTCTGATGCAACAGTTCTGCATAGGCTCACATTGTGTAAAATAGCTCTCCATTGAATCCAACTGGATATTTTAAGTTAATTTTGTTTACTTGGGTTTTTTTTTTACAGTGCTGTCTGGTGCCAAAAGAATAGCTGCAAAGAGTCCCGGGGCAATTCTTATTCCATCAGATATTTCATGGAATCTCCACACTGCACATTTGTAATCGCCTTCTTAAAATTGAGCAGTCACCTGAGGCAACACGGTGGCATAGTGGTTAGCACTGGTGCCTCACAGCGCCAGAGACCCGGGTTCGAATCTGGCCTCGGGTGACTGTCTGTGTGGAGTTTGCACATTCTCCCCGTGTCTGCGTGGGTTTCCTCCGGGTGCTCCGGTTTCCTCCCACAGTCCAAAAATGTGCGGGTTAGGTGATTTGGCTATGATAAATTGACCCTTAGTGTTAGGGGGGGATTAAATATGTGGGGTTACAGGGATAGGATGGGATATGTTAGGGGGAATTAAATACGTGGGGTTACGGGGATAGGGTGGGATATGTGTCGGTGCAGGCTCGATGGGGATTCTGTGTGAGGGGGCAGGGACAGGGTACTGGATTTGGATGATCAGCCATGATCGTATTGAATGGTGGAGCAGGCTCGACGGGCCGAATGGCCTACTCCTGCTCCTAGTTTCTATGTTTCTATGATATGAATGCAAATGTAATCAGCGTCATAGCCAGGGTAAGCATTTTTAATGTTATCTATTTCCAAGAATGTTTTAGAGAACAGAACAGGAGATCAGACCATGTGTTCTATTCACGTCACATGCCAATATATCATCAATCAATGACGCATTCTTGTCTGCTATTCTTTATATTCTTTGGGGGAAAAATTCAGCTGCTTGCGCCTCCCGTTAGCGCCTTAAGAGGGCGCTAATGGGGCGTAAAGCAGCTAACGCCCGGGCGCAGCGCCGCCCACGCCTCCCGAAAAATTTAGTGGGAGGTTAGCGGCGGCGGCAGCCGGTAGCGCCCTGTGGCGCTGCGCCGCCAGCGATGACGTCATCGCCGTGCGCAGCACCCCGCTCGCGCCCCGGCCGTGATCTTCAGTCGCGCCCCCTGATTTACCGCCAGACGCTATGTCCGACGGGTTCAGGGAGGCGTACGTGCGGCCGGGGCGGCGATATTTAAAGCGGAGGTGGCAGGCGGCCATTTTTGTTGCTGGCCGCCTGCCAGCACCTGCCCCCGGCCCCCGTGAAGCCCCCCCACCGTGAAGTGCCGGCTGCGCTCCAAGAGCCCGGCACTTCTCTTGAGTGCCGGGCTCTTTTGCCGGCACTCCCGATCCCTGGGGGCCCAGCTGGGCCCCGGTTCGCGCTGCGCAGGGTCCCTCCCCTTTAAGCAGGGGAGGAAGGCCTGCAATACCGCGGCACGTAGCGCCAGGATATTCACTCGCAGCGCCCCAAGAGGGATGCGGGCTGCTTCCAGTTGCGCCCCGCTTCCCTCTTGGGGCGCAACCACTGAAGTTCCGGCGCGGGGCCGCTAATTTTTTCGGGGCGCTAAAAGTCGCGCCCCAGCGAGGTTAGCGCCCCAAATGGGGCGCAACTCAATTTTTACCCCTAAGTAACTAAAACTAAACTGAGGGTAAGCACAAGTACCTTGAACCTGTAGAAGGTGTTTATTTCACACTTTATTTAAAGGAAAAGAAATAACTTACACTTATGTAGCACCTTTCAGGACCTCAAGATGCCCCACAGTGCTTCACAGCCAATGAGTTACTTTTAAAGTTTAGTTACTGTTGTAATGTAGGGAAACACAGCATCCAATTTGCGCACAGCAAGGTCCCACAAGCAGCATTGACCAGTTAAACTGTTTTAGTGATGTTATTTGAGGGATAAATATTGGCCAGGACACCAGGAAAATGCCCCTGCTCTTTGAATAGTGCCATGGGATCTTTTATGTCCACCTGAGAGGGCAGACGAAGCCTCGGTTTAACGTTTTATCTGAAAGACTGGAGTGTCAGCTGAGATTTTGTACTCAAGTCTCTGGAGTGGAATCCACAACTTTCTGCCTCAGATTCTAACAGACATTTCAATTTAACAGCAGCGGGCCAGATTTCACAGGGCTCGGGAAACCCAGCAGCTGAACGAAGGCGAGAACGACCGGATCCAGCGGGTAAATGCCTTTCTAGCACTGCTTGTGGGCCAGGAGGAGCAGAAGTGCTTCCCCCCAGCCCCTCAAGTTTCTCTCCCGCCGATCTGCCGACCCTCTTCGCAATCTGAAGCCCCCCCGACCCGCGCACTCTTCAAACCATTCTGCGATTTCCCCCAACCCATGATCTCCTTCCCAACCCACGATCTCTTCAGCTTCCTGTGATCTCCCCTGACCCGTGATCTCTTTAACCCCCTCTGCAATCTCTCCCTCCTCTCCCTCCCTCCTCTCCACACCCTGGCTGCCGTCTCCTCGTGCAGGCCTCCCTGCCCGACAGCCAGCCAGCCTCTCAATCTGGCTGGCTTCCAGCCAGGAAAAGAGGAGATAAAAATTCAAATGCGGTCCTGCTGTTAAATTTGGCAGGACCTCTGCGTTACCTGCATTTCTAAGTTTCTTGGCTGCTACATTGTGCCCCTAACCCCGGTGGAGAGGGAGGCACTGGAAATAAGTGGGGCATTGGGAGCATTGAGTAATGGAGTTGGTGATGCTGCTGGCTCTGCTGAGCAGAGCGACTGATTATCAACTCTACCCCTTCATATACCACAAGCTTTTGCACCTACAGCCAACTTGAAGAATGCAACCAGCATGGTGAATTCAGCCTTTCATGTGCGAATGTGTAGCTTCTCATTGCCATCTTAACTCTTGTCCCTTTCCTCTTTCCTCTAGGTCCTTCTCAGTAGCGAGATCCCCCGAAGAGCCTCCAGAAGTCACCTCGGAGGAGGATATCCCTCCTAACCAACCATCCCTCCCAAGCACCAACGTAGAGATTGGCACTTGGGTGGGATAGACAGCGAGTTAGTGGGGCCTACACCTGGTTAAACACACAGCGCATGTGAGCAGGAGCAGGCACTGGGGCAGAGACAGCGCAGGAGACCGCTCGCGTGATGTCCACTCTTAGCTCTGGCTGAGCAAGACATAGATGTGGTCCTCCAGGGTCTGGTCATGAAAAGAAAAATGCTTGAGGTACATGAGTGATTATATGAGGTATTGTAAGGCCTGTCAAAGACTTTGACCACCATATCTATAAGTATGGGGGAGGTCTCTTCCAGTATTTCTGGAGTTTTGTCACATGGCATTACTACTCTGCCATCTATCCTGGAGCATGTGGCCACCTCCAGGGACACTGCAGCTAGGCCCTCACAGCAGGAGTCTGTGTCACCAGTCTTTGCAGCTCAGACGGCTGCCATCCAGACACTGTGCACCAATGTCTGCGCCACCTTGGAGAGTTTGGTGCACCAGACGGATAGACTGGCGGACCACGTCCACAGGAACTTTCAAGGTGTTGCTCATCCCCTGTCGCCTGCTCTCCCTCTGATCAGTGGGAGTGCTGAGCCGCAGCCCCATGAGTGACGATGGCACTACGGGACATTCAAGTGCTGCCCTCTCTCAGGAAGGCAGTACGGCTGCTCCGTTGCAACCACTTCAACCAGTACCTGGTAAGGTGCTTGAAAGTTGGCTGGGCCAGACACCCCTGCAGCAGCCTAGGAGCTGCAGGCTGCAGCTGGTCCCTCATGAGCTTGAGCTCCCCGAGGTCACTGGTCACGAGCATCTCTAGGGTCCCAACATGATCCGCAGCAGCTTACCACCAGCTCTGTTGAAGCCAGTGAGGTAGCACCTTGCGCCTGTAATGAGCATATAGAATTCAGTTTATTCTTGCATAATATCCTATCCAAATCCATCATTGTGACCTTTTTTTTATTCGTTCATGGGATGTGGGCGTTGCTGGCACGGCCAGCATTTATTGACCTGGTGTGCATCACTAGTTAGACTATTATAATAGCATTCACTCTGACCCCAGGTTTATCAGTTAAGACATATCTGTCAACTAATCCCTATATTTCAGATGGAGTCCATTAGTAACTTTTAAGAGCTGATGATACTTCAAGCATATTTTCAGTGCTAAAAGGAAATACAAAGACTGTAACACTGAAATCATACATTAGTTACATTTTTAGCACATCTTCAACTCAAATGTGATATATTTTCTAAGGACTTTGAGTCCTACATTTCCATAATCATGATGCCTAAATAAACAACTTCAAAATGAGTTATGGAGATCAAGTGATCATGCTACATTACCAGGGTTATTTAATATTTTGTAAACTCTTGTGAATTGACGTCAGTTAAAGTTCAACTGTCTAGGCCATGCTTGTCATGCCAGAATTTATATGTATATACTAATAGCCTAATCTTTTTTTTGTGGAAAATAGTGTTTTAGTCTGGCACTTTTTCCCTCAGCCCCTATTATTTTGGATTCTATGGGGGAGAAATTCATTATAGCACAGGAATGGGTGGTATCTTTAGAAAAGTTTGAGATTTAACGCCAGGCGCTGATGAATCATGCTGCACGCAAATTTAGGTCTCATCGCTCAAAGAAAGGATTGAAGCACTAAATCATGTGCTAATGGCCTAGCTCAGTAGCGCTACACTCAAAGCGCTGACCAATAGCAGATGCAGTCTAATCGCAAGTCATCATTGCCGCAGGCTCTTTCCAGTTCGTAAAGGGGAGGTTCATTCATGCTGCAGAACCTCATTCTCAGCATTGCTGGCTGTGAACCTGTGTCAGCAAGCAGGAGCCGGATGACTCAAGCAGGTGTCATGATGGCAGATCCACGCCCCAGGGAGAGTGCCCGCAGATTTTCGGACCAAGCATTGGAGGAGTTAGTGTCCGCTGTGGAGTGACAGAGGGCGGTGCTCTACCTGGAAAGTGGCAGGAGGCCCTCGCCGCAAGTCTTCCGTGCCATGTGCAGGGAGGTAGCCCAGCAGGTCTCGGGCAGCACTGTGGTCCCCAGGACCCACACACAGTGCAGGAAGAAATTTAACGACCTCACTCGGGTGGTCAGGGTGAGTGAATGCTTCAACAAATGCTACATACCAGCATCTGAGCCACAATCTTCACACACTGCCTGTAATGTATTATCACATGGTTTGTCACATGGTTTAGTATGAGTATGCTCAGTTCACTCTGGCCTAGTAAAGCAAGCTCATGAACTGGTGCCTCTGTCCTTCATTTGTTCTACCCACATATATTACATTTTGGCGACGAGAATGGGATTCCAAAGCTATTTTTAAGGATCATGGAAGGACACAGTGTTCAACCTTCGAGTGGAAAAGATTAAGATGAATTTGTGACACCTAAACTGAATTTTTGCCATATTTTACTGTTAATGCTCATGCAGAATCGTCTGTGCTTCGCCTTCGTGTGTATGTATACACAGCAACAGCGACATCGATTCTCACAGGTACACAGGTAGCCTGCTGAGTCACTGTTCAACGGGATTGGGACAATCATGGCCGCACCTACAGGATTCATCGGAAGCCTTGGCATGTATGACCAAGCTCACGAACCATTCAGTTCTTACACTGAGTGGATGGTGATTTTTTTAAGGCCAATAACATTATTGAGACCGAAGGTGCAGATGAGAATGTTCAAGTTCAAAATAAAGTAATTCGTGAACGTAAAAAAGCAATTTTTCTGACGGAGATCGGGCCAGATGTCTACGGAACATTGACAAATTTACTCACACCAGGGAAAGCGAAGGATGTGTTGTTTGAAGACATTGTCAAGAAACTCAAGGGCCATTTCGACCCAAAGCCATTAGAAATAGCAGAGAGCTATAAGTTTGGTACCAGAAACCAAAAACAAAGTGAAACCATCAGTGAGTACATTGTAGCTCTTAAAAACCTGTCTTCGCATTGTAACTTTGGCTACGATGGATGAGGTTTTGCAAGGAATTCCAAATTGCTTATGCAGTCAAGACAATGTGCTGATCACAACAAGCAGCGAGGATGAAAATCTAGAAGTGTTAGAGTTAGTGCTTCAAAGGTTGAATTCCCACAATGTAAAATTGAAAAGAAGCAAATGTGCTTTTGTGCAGCCCAAGGTTGAGTACCTTGGTCTGAAAGCTGATGCAAATGGCTTGCAACCAGTTAAGGAAAAGGTTGATGCTGTCATCAATGCTCCAAAGCCACAGAACGTGTCTGAGTTAAGATCTTTCCTTGGAATGGTCCAGTACTTCGCACGTTTCTTACCTGAGTTAGTGACCATGTTATCTCCATTGCACAAGCTCCTCAAGAAGGATGTCCAGTGGAAGTGGACAAAAGCGCAACAGGAAGTTTGCAACGTTTGTAAGAGAAAACTCTCTAGTGATGCTCTACTTGTGCACTACGACACAGAGCGTGAGCTTAAGTTGGCGTGTGTTGCTTCTAGCTATGGTGTGGGAGCTGTCATAAGTCACGCAATGGATAATGGCCAAGAGAAACCATTCGCGAGCCCTCACAAAGAGCGAAAGAAATTACGTGCAAATTGAGAAGGAAGCACTCGTCATAGTGTTTGGAATCAAGAAATGCCAACAGTTCCGATTGGCAGAAAGTTTACCCTGACAACCGATCACAAACCGCTCCTAGCAATATTGGGGCCCAAATCTGCCATCCCTGCAATGGCTGCAGCAAGAATGCAACGTTGGGCAGTGTTGTTGTCACAATATGAATACACGATTGAATATCACACTTCAAAGCAAAATGCAATCGCAGATGCTTTGTCCAGGTTGTCACATGAAGACTCGTGTTGGAAGTGAAGGTGAAATTTTCACGCTAGGTGCAGTTGATAAAGACTTTCCCGTGAATGCAACTGAGATTGCAAATGAGATGCAAAAGGACTCAGTACTGAAAAGAGTGCATGAAAACACCTTGAATGGATGAACTGATCAGTGTATGGACACAGAGTTGAAATCATTCCACAACCGTCGTACTGAATTGTCTTGTGAGCAAGGTTGTATCAAGTGGGGAAACAGAGTGGTGGTGCCTACCAAGAAGTTTTGTTTACTGGCCTGGATTGGACAGTGATCTTGAATCACTTGTCAGCAAATGCAGCATTTGCCCAAATTGCCGAAACAAACCATCCAAAACTCCACTACAACCCTGGTCATGGCCAAGTAGACCTTTTCAGAGAGTACATGTAGACTTCTGTGAGAAAGCAAATGATTATTTCCTGGTACTTGTAGATAGTCACTCAAAGTGGATTGAAGTGAAACACACGGTTCAAATACTACAACTGAACGTGCCATAGATGAGTTGAGGTCTATCTTCGCATGTCATGGCTTACCTGAAGAGCTTGTTTCTGACAATGGCCCTCAGTTCCGTTCTGCTCTATTCCAAGAGTTCATGAAATGGAACGGTATCAAGCACACTCTCGTTCCACCATATCATCCAACTTCAAACGGAGCAGCCAATAGGTCAGTCAGAATAGTAAAAGAAGCTCTCAAAAAGCAAGTGTTGCAGGGTTGTTCGGGACTCAGCATGAAGCAACTTTTGGCAAATTTCTTGCTGAAGTACAGAACTACTCCGCACACTACAACTGGATATACCCCAGCAGAACTCTTGATGAAGAGGAGATTGAGAACACAATTAAGTTTTGTTCAACCAAATTTGGCCTCAAGAGTTGAACAGAAACAGTTGAGTCAGAAACGTTATTATGACAGCAATTGGAAAGAACGCAGTTTCAGACAAAACAAGTGTATTCGTGTTCTCAGTCCCCCTGGCAAGTCGAGTTCACACAAGTGGGATATAGGAACCATAGTAGAGGTTGGTGCAACCAAGAGATATTTGGTTGAGATTGGTGACAACATCCGAAGTGTTCATGTAGAACAAATGATCTCTGCTAGAGATGAACCAAGACATGATCTTGAACCACTTGATCATGAACAAATACATGAGTTTGACTCCGTTCAGACTTCAGAAACTCAAGTACCAGGTTCAAACAAATCTGAGATAGAAACAGGATCATCTTTGAGTTCGGAACCAGAACAAAACAGCCTGAAAATTGGTTCAACACCAAAACCTTTTGTAAGGAGATCAGGAAGGCTCCGCAAACCTGTTATTAAACTGGATTTGTAGTTCATTTGTAGCATTTGTAGTTGATTTAAAAGAAAAAAAACCAGAAGTTTTTGTTATGTGGTACATGTAATGCTGGGAAAGATGGGACCATAGTTTTGTTGTATTTGAGAGGGGAGTATGTGCATTTTTTTAAAGTGGAAAGCAGTCTAATGTATTATCACATGGTTTGTCACATGGTTTAGTATGAGCATGCTCAGATTGCTCTGGCCTCGTAAAGCAAGCTCATGAACTAGCAACTGGTGTCTCTGTCCTTCATTTGTTCTACCCACATATATTACACTGCCCAAAGCACCACACCACCAGCACTCACCCACCAACAATCTCTACCTACCAACACTCACACCCACATCTCACACCTTGCACACAATGACAGCTATTCAACTATGGCAGGCACATCACCCAAACACATTGCTCCACACACACTCACACACTTTCCTTTCTCTTGCAGGCCAAGGTGACTCACAACAGGAGGGAGCAGGAGTGTACAGGTGGGGGACAAGCCGACATCCAACCATTGTCTGCGCTGGAGAATCGAGCGCTGCAGATTATTGGGCGCCAGGTGGTGGGCACCGTGGCCACCAGCGACGTTGACCCCCTTGGGGACAACAACGGTATGTTCATCCCGACTCCTTCTTCTCACATCCCACTTCCCCCTCACCCCACAAGCCTTTCGCACTTTCCAGCTAATCATGCTGTATGCATGCATTTCTCCCTTCCTGCCCCCCTCCCCTCACCTTAACCCGACTCTTGTGCCTTTATGCTTTCAGATAATCAGCAAGCACCTGAGCAGCCTGTCCCTGAGGGTACCACATAGAGCGAGGTGGGAGAAGAGGAGGAGGAAGAACACACTGCGTCACTGCATGTCTCACCCGCAGGCACCAGCTCAGATACTGGCACTACGCGTTCTTTCGAGGCTAGGATAGCAGCGGAATTTGCACAGGGTGATGCACCAGGGACGAGTGGGCTGCAGCAAGGCCAGGGGGAAAGGGTAGCTCAGGAGTCAGCTCCCTGGAGGGCGAGTTCGCACGCGAGTTCTGCTGCACAGGACTCAGATGAGGACCTCGAATGGGAGGCCTTTAGAAGAAGGGTGATGGGCATGCACACGGAGATGATAGGTGCAATGGCAAGGGTGCCTGAGAGCCTCTCGGCAATGGTAAGGAGCGTGGAGGAGTCCGCCTCCAACATTGCACAGAGCTCTGCGCACACCATGGAGCCCATCATTTCCAGTCTGCAAAAGATGGTAGACTCCCAGAGAGACCGTGCGACCCAGACCTCATGCTGCGTGTGATGGGCGATCTGGCAGCTTCCATTGCAGCACAGGCAGAAGCGACGCAACGTCTTAGTGCTGTAATGCAGTCTATGCTTGGTGCCATTCAATCTCAGACTGCTCTCATGCAGTCTCAGCTTGATACATTGCAAGCTCTGACTACTGCCATCGTGGCTGGGTCTACCACCGTCGACCAGGGCTTTCACGGTGTCGCAGCAAGCCAGCAATCTGTGCTGCAACAGATTGCTAGGGATGCTGAGGTGCTGCCCTGTTGGAGTGCCTGTGGTTAAGTGGAGCAGGAACCTGCTGTCCTCTCTCAGGAAGACAGCATTCCTGTTCCCAGCACTGGCACAGTGCAATTGTCCTTGTCGCTGCCTGTCATCCAGCCAGCCCAGACTGCTGCCGCCCATGCTGAAGTGGTGCAGTCTACAACCGGGCCTTCCAGGCCCAGAGCTGGTTGAGGGCGTCCTGCAAGGCCATCTGAAGTCTCCCGCACGGACACTCAGCTGTCTTCCACCAGCCCTGCTGCAGCCACTGGGCCAACACTTCATAGGAGCACTAGAGTAGGCAAAGGCACAGTAACGAGAGGCCCTAAGGGATTGCACAAGAGTGAATAGGTAATATTGTTGTTGTAAATATGTGTTCACTGATTATTGATAAATTTATTAATTCAGTTTGGATTATTTTGTGGTGTCTCATTTCAGCTTTGCGCTGTGATATAGCGTACGACAGGGATGGAATGATGGAGATGTGGTGAGCAACGGGGATCTCGGGTTTAATTTATTGGAACCGCAGTCTGATGAGGCGGAAGGCCGATTGAGTTGCTGCCTCCTCTCTCGCTCCTGTTCCTCCTCCTCCTCCTCCTTGCTGAAGCGGAGCCTTCGAATACACTGCTCCTCACATAGAAACATAGAAACATAAAAGATAGGAGCAGGAGTAGGCCATTCGGCCCCTCGAGCCTGCTCCGCCATTCGATGAGATCATGGCTGATCATCCAAATTCAGTACCCTGTACCTGCCTTCTCCCCATATCCCTTGATACCTTTAGCTTTAAGAAATATATCTAACTCATTCTTGAATATATTTAATGACTTGGCCTCAACTACCTTCTGTGGTAGAGAATTCCACAGGTTCACCACTCTCTGGGTGAAGAAATTCCTCCTCATTTCTGTCCTAAATGGCTTACCCCCTATCCTTAGATTATGACCCCTGGTTCTGGACTCTCCGACCATCGGGAACATTCTTCCTGCATCTAGTTTGTCCAGACCTGTCAGAATTTTATATGTTTCGATGAGATCCCCTCTCATTCTTCTATACTCCAGCGAGTATAAGCCCAATCGACCCAATCTCTCCTCATATGTCATTCCTGCCATCCCAGGTATCAGCCTTGTGAATCTTCGCTGAACTCCCTCCATGGCAAGAACATCCTTCCTCAGATAAGGCAACCAAAACTGCACACAGTACTCAAGGTGTGGTCTCACCAAGGCCCTGTACAACTGCAGCAGGACATCCCTGTTCCTATACTCAAACCCTTTCGCTATGAAGGCCAACATACCATTTGCCTTTTTCACCACCTGCTGCACCTGCATGCTTACCTTCAGCGACTGGTGCACAAGGACACCCAGGTCTCGTTGCACTTCCCCTTCTCCCAATCTATTGCCATTCAGATAATAGTCTGCCTTTCTGTTTTTGACACCAAAGTGGATAACCTCGCATTTATCCACGTTATATTGCATCTGCCACGCTTCTGCCCACTCACCCAACCTGTCCAAATCATTCTGGAGTTTCTCGGTATCCTCCTCGCAGCACACACTCCCACCCAGCTTTGTGTCATCTGCAAACTTGGAGATATTACATTTAGTTCCCTTATCTAGATCATTAATGTATATTGTGAATAGCTGGGGTCCAAGGACCGATCCCTGCGGTACCCCACTAGTCACTGCTTGCCACTTCGAAAAAGACCCATTAATTCCTACTCTTTGCTTTCTGTCTGCCAACCAGTTCTCTATCCAAGTCAATACCTTGCCCCCAATCCCATGTGCCTTAACTTTACATGCTAATCTCTTATGCGGGACCTTATCGAAAGCCTTTTGAAAGTCCAAATACACCACATCTACTGATTCTCCCTTATCTATTTTCCCAGTTACATCCTCAAAAAATTCCAGTAGATTAGTCAAGCACGATTTACCTTTTGTAAATCCATGTTGACTTTGTCCGATCCTGTCACTGTTTTTCAAGTGCTCAGCTATTACATCTTTTATAATGGACTCTAGCATTTTCCCCACTACCGATGTCAGGCTTACCGGTCTGTAATTCCCCGCTTTCTCTCTACCACCCTTTTTGAATAGTGGGGTAACATTAGCTACCCTCCAATCCATGGGTACAGTTCCAGATTCCATCGAATGTTGGAAGATGATCAGCAATGCATCTACTATTTCTAGGGCCACTTCCTTAAGTACCCTAGGATGTAGATTATCAGGCCCTGGGGATTTATCGGCCTTCAATCCCGTCAATTTCCCTAACACCATTTCCCTGCAAATACTGATTTCTTTCAGTTCCTCCCTTTCATCAGACCCTATGTTCTTCAACATCTCTGGGAGGTTATTTGTGTCATCCTTTGTGAAGACAGAACCAAAATATGCATTTAATTGGGCTGCCATTTCTTTGTTCCCCATTATAACTTGCCCCGCTTCTGACTGCAAGGGACCTACACTTGATTTCACTAATCTTTTTCTCTTCACATATCTATAAAAACTCTTACAGTCAGTTTTTATGTTCCCTGCAAGCTTACTTTCATATTCTATTTTCCCCTTCTTAATTAATCCCTTTGTCCTCCTTTGTTGAATCCTAAACGTGTCCCAATCCTCAGGGTTACCGCTTTTTCTGGCCAATTTATATGCCCTCTCCTTGGATCTTATGCTATCCCTAATTTCCCTTGTTAGCCACGGTTGAGTCACCCTTTTTGTTTTATTCTTATGCCACACTGGGATGAACAAATTCTGTAGTTCATCCATGCAGTCTTTAAATGTTTGCCATTGCCTATCCACCGTCAACCCTTTGAGTGACATTCCCCAATCAATCCTACCCAATTCACGTCTCATACCATCGTAGTTTCCTTTATTTAAATTCAGGACCCTAGTCTCTGATTCAACTACTTCACTCTCCATCCTAATGAAGAATTCTATCATATTATGATCACTCTGACCCAAGGGGCCTCGTACAACAAGATTGCTAATTAATCCTTTCTCGTTACATAATACCCAGTCTAAGATGGCCTGATCTCTGGTTGGTTCCTCGACATATTGTTCCAGAAAACCATCCCGTAAACACTCCAGGAATTCCTCCTCCACAGTATTTTTACTAATTTGGTTAGCCCAATTTATATGTAAATTAAAGTCACCCATGATGACTGCTGTGCCCTTACTGCATGCTTCTCTAATTTCCCTTTTAATGCCGTCCCCAACCTCCGTATTACTGTTTGGAGGTCTATATACCACTCCCACTAACATTTTCTGCCCCTTGTTATTTCTCCGTTCTACCCATACAGATTCCGCATCATCAGAGCTAATATCCTTCCTTTCAATTGTGTTAATCCCCTCTTTAACCAGCAATGCTACCCCACCTCCCTTTCTTTTTTGCCTATCTTTCCTAAATATTGAATACCCCTGGATGTTGAGTTCCCAGCCTTGGCCACCCTGGAGCCATGTTTCTGTAATCCCAATCAAATCGTATTCATTTACCTCTATTTGCGCAGCTAATTCATCCACCTTGTTCCGAATGCTCCTTGCATTAAGACACAAAGGGGTAGAAATTAGGTCGCGCCCCATTTGGGGCGCAAATATCGTCCGAGCGCAAATATTAGCGCCTGGCGCTAATTATCGGCACTGACAGGAAACTTCACTTTTACCGCCCCGGGAGGTGAGTGGAGCGCTAAATTAGGCGCTGCACACCTCTCTTAAGGCGCAAAGGCCTAGGAGTGAGGCGCTACCTCAGCGCACGAGCGCAGCGCAGCTGCTGCCAGTTAGCAAGGGAACACAGACACACTGGCGCCGGACACTTCTTAAAGCGGGGGGGGCCACTTGCTCCCCAGCCACACCCTGCTCATTGCAGCCTTGAATCTCAGCCTGGAGAGACCTGTAATCCATTTTGCTGCCAAGCATGGAGAGGGTGAGAGAACGCGCTCATCGCTTCACCGAGCGGGCCTTGGATGCTCTGGTTGACGCAGTGGAGCGCAGACGATGCATGCTGTTCCCGGAGAGTGGCAGGAGGCCTTTGCCACGCGAGTTCAGAAGAGTGTGGAGGGAGGTGGCTCAGAGCGTCTCCTCCAGGAGCATGGTGCCCAGGACCCATGTTCAGTGCCGCAAAAAGTTCAACGACCTCACTCGGGTCGTCAGGGTGAGTGGCTTTTTCTCAATACCTCTCCATCCCTCCATCTCAACCTCACTCTATGGCCAGAGGGTCTTAAAACCCCAATGCACAACACTCATGCAACACCTATGGCCCTTTCATCAAACACACACACACATTCCACACTTTGCATACAGTAAGGGCTATTCACCTATGGGAGGCACATCAGGCAAGACCATGGCTGCATATTGTAAGGGCTATTCACCTATGGGAGGCACATCAGGCAAGACCATGGCTGTATATTTACTCAGATGCTGTCCTTTTTCTTGCAGGCTAAGCTGGCTCATAATCGGAGACAGCAGCAACGGACGGGTGGAGGGCGGCTTCAGCTGCAACCCCTCAGCGATCTGGAGGAGCGCGTCCACAGGATTGTGGCAAGCCGGGTGATCGGTTCCGTCGCCACTGGGGACGCCGACCCCGTTGTGGACAGCAATGGTAAGGTCATCACCTTTTTGTCCTCTGTCCTTCCACTTGTCCCTCACAATACCAGCCTTTGACACTTTCAATCCAACTTGCTAACTCGCTGCACTTATTCCTCCCTTACTGCCACCCTGTCCTCATGCTAAAGCCACTCTTGTACCTCCCTGCTTTCAGATGGTGATTCACCAGCTGAGGAGACGGGCCCTGAAGCTGCCACTGGGAGTGATGCTGCAGCTGAGGAGGAAGAGGAAGACGGAGCATCAGTGCCACCCTCTCCCGAGGAAGCCCATGCCCACACTGGGAACACGCCTTCCCCGGAGGGGAGCAGGGGGGAAGGGGCTGATGATGGTGAAGCTCCAGGACCCAGCGGGCTGCAGCAACGCCATGGGGGGGAGGGAAGAACGGGAGCCTTCTCCCCAGAGGAAGAGTATGCCAGACACTCCTACTGCAATGGACGCAGAGGAGGAGCGGCTGATTGCAGAAATGAACAGCCAGGCGGTGGGCATGCACACTGAGCTCATGGGTGCAGTGGGAAGGGTGCCCGAATGCATTGAAGCACTGGCAAGGAGTGTGGAGCACTTCGCTGTAGCACAGGCGGATGCCACACTAAAGCTTAGTGCTGCAATTCAGTCACTGGCTGCCAGGAACCTATCTGAGACTGCTCTCATGCAGACTCAGATTGAGGCCACGCGAGCACTGACTGCTGCCATCCTCGATGGTTCGTGCACATGTCCCCGGGGCTGTCACCGCGCCGCAGCAGGCCAGCAATCTGTTCTCCGGCAAATTGCTCCGGATGCTGAAGTGCTGCCCCGTGGGAGTGCCAGTGTGTCGGGCGAGCAGGGAGTTGCTGTCCTCTCTCACGATGACAGCATTCCTGCTGCCAACACTGTCACTTCTCCACTGCACTTGCCACCGCCTGTAGGACAGACTGCTGCCGCCCATGCAGAGTTGGTGCAGTCTGCAGCCGGGCCCTCCAGGCCCAGAAGTGGTCGAGGCCGTCCTTCAGGGGCATCTGCAGTGTCAGGGTCTGACGAGCAGCAGCCTTCCACCAGCCTTGCTGCAGCCACTGAGGTCCCATTACGGAGGAGCAGTAGGGTTGGAAGGGGGGAAGTGCGCAAGGGAAGGAGATCACCCTCGAAGGGCAAAAAGTAGGAGGTGTGCCAAAATGCTGGTCATTTTTTTATTAAAGGCCGAGGTTCATGGTCCAACTTTTGTTTAGTGTTTTGGACATTATCTCCAGGTTGTGAGAACCAGTTATGTTATTGACTGTTTTTTTGTGTTTATTTCTATGAGTTTGTCATGAGGAATTGACACACACAGAGTTTGTAAAATAAATAAGTTTCTGTATTCAAAATATACATGGTTGGTGGTTGGAATTATTGGTGCCTTGGCCGGCTTAGGGGTTGCGTGCTGGGTTGATTAGTGTTTGTAGCAATGGCAGGGGCCCTAGAAGCGGCTTGCTATTAGTCGTTGACGGACGGCCCTTGCAGTTTGACCATTGTGGGCCGCCCTCCTGCCTTGGTGCTGCTGATGATCATCGTCCTCGTCCTGTTCCTCCTCTTCCTCCTCCTCCTCTGGTGGTGCTACAAGGCCTGGTGGCATTGGCTGGGTCCTGAGGATTGCCATGTTGTGCAACATGCAGCACACGACTACGAAGTTCGAAACTTGCTCAGGCGAGTACTGCAGGGCTCCTCCGGAATGGTCCAGACAGCGGAACCGTTGTTTCAGCACGCCGATTGTGCGCTCAATAATGTTCCTGGTTGCTTGATGGCTTTCCTGGTACCGCAGCTCAGCAGGGGTGTTTGGCGTACGGAGCGGTGTCATCAGCCAGGTGCTCAATGCGTACCCCTTGTCCTCCAGAAGCCAACCAACTGGCTGATGCGGTGCCTCGAAAAGTTCTGCCACAGTAGTCTGGCGCAGGATGAAAGCATCGTGGCAGCTGCCCGGATAGTGGGCATTGACAGCGAGAATCACCTGTCTGTGGTCACAGACCAACTGCACATTCAAGGAATGGAACCCCTTTCTGTTCCTGAATTCCTCTGCATTCTCTCGCGGAGCACGCAAAGCCACATGCGTGCAGTCAATGGCGCCCTGCACCATGGGGAAGCCCGCTACCCTCGCAAAGCCCATAGCACGGTCATGCTGCTTGTCTGGGGTCATAGGGAAAGAGATGAAGTCTCGTCTCCTTCTGAAGAGGGCATTGGTGACCTGCCGGATGCAGCGATGCACCGCAAACTGGGAGATATTGGCGAGGTCCCCAACAGCAGCTTGGAATGAGCCAGTGGCGTAGAAGTTCAAAGCCACTGTGACCTTCACTGCCACCGACAGAGACGTCCTGGACCTCAGCTGAGGCTGCAGATCTGGCTGCAGCAGGTGGCAGAGCTCAGTGACCACCTCCTTGCTGAATCGCAGCCTTCGCAAACACAGCTCCTCGGACATATGGATGTAGGAGAGCTGTTCACGATATACCCTGGGAGGGTAAGCTCTCCTGTACATGCGCCTGATGGCCCTCCTCCGTCTGGCCATCATTGCCACTCTCTGTCTGCGTCTCACTATCCTCCGATTCAGCTGGAGCAGGACGACGCCCCCAATCATTGCAGCCCCCATATTCTCTTTGCCAGAAAAGTAATGAGGTACAGCAACTAAAGTAGCAACAAAGTTAGGATGAACTAGGCCAAACTACCTCACAAAGCATTGAGTCAATGTAGAAGTCTCTCTCTCTCTCTCTCCGAATCTGTCTCTCTCTCTCTCTCAGAACGAGTGGTGCATAAATGTCGACCACAGAAAAAGACAGGAAGAGGCCCCCTTTAAATAGCGCCCCCCCCAGCCCCACACCGATTGATAACGTTCCAGTCTTCCGGTCGTTGGAAGCGCCAGGCGGTAAGGCAGGGGGCGCCACTCAATTTCCGCTCCGGGGCGCCCCAAGGGCGTTGCACCATGGAATGACGTCACAATCTGCGCGCGCAGGTGGTCGCAGCGGTAAGTTTTAGCGCCGCCGCACAATCTCAAGTTAAGTTCTCGAGCGGCGCAAACATCGCTGCGCCCGGGCGTTAGCGGCTTAACGCCCCATTAGCGCCCTCTTAAGGCGCTAACGGGAGGCGCAACCAAGTGAATTTTTACCCCAAAGCCTTCAGGCTTGTTTTTTTAACGCTCTCAGACCTATATGAATTATTATTTACTGTGACCATGTTTGATTTAAACCGTTGAGTTCTTTGCCTTCTACTTTTGTTTTTCTCCTTCCTGTCTTTTGCTTTTATCCTTGTTTCCCTTTCCTCTGTCTCCCTGCTCAGGTTCCCAACCCCCTGCCACTTTAGTTTAAACCCTCCCCAACAGCACTAGCAAACACTCCCCCTAGGACATCGGTCCCGGCCCTGCCCAGGTGCAGACCGTCCCGCTTGTACTGGTCCCACCTCCCCCAGAACCGGTTCCAATGTCCAAGGAATTTGAATCCCTCCCCCTTGCACCATTCCTCTAGCCACGTATTCATTTGAAATATCCTCCTATTTCTACTCTGACTAGCACGTGGCACTGGTAGCAATCCTGAGATTACTACCTTTGAGGTCCTATTTTTTTATTTACCTCCTAACTCCTGTGGAAGTGCAGTTTTTGTCTCGGACAAAATGGTGTCCTTGAAGTTAAACTAATAAAATGGCCGACTCTGACTTGTGTGGAAAAGGGAAAAAATCCATTGTTATGTTCTTTTCTGAAAATAACTTTAAATTCTTAGACTATGCTGTCAGCAAAAGACTGCCTGCACAAAAGAAAACAGGCTTAATATTGAGATAACCAAGGGCTAGTAAAGTAAACAAACCAGTCGCCTTGGCCTTGGTGAGAGAAGTAAAATAGATAGACTCCATTCTATCGAGATTAGCTAGTCTCATTGTAAGGCATTTCTAATGTGTTTTTTCTAATTGTTAACTTAGCTTACCTTAAACAACATGTCATGTGATATTATACTGTATAAGAATACTCCATTTTCTGTGATTCGGCAGTCTGTCATCATAGCTAATTGGGCTATGGTTGCAGTCTCCTTGCAAGTAAAAATATAATAAAAAGCCTTCTTTGACGATATTGTTTACAAGAGTCTTTAATCGGAAGTCAAACTTCGACACTCCCTATATTCTGCTTTAAGGACCTCATCCCATTTTTTACCTATATCGTTGATGCCTATGTGCACTACGACAACTGGCTGTTCGCCCTCCCGCTCCAGAATGTTCTGTAGCCGCTCTGAGATGCCCTTGACCCTTGCACCAGGGAGGCAACACACCATCCTGGAGTCTCGTTGGCGGCCGCAGAAACGCCTATCTATTCCCCTTACAATTGAATCCCCTATCACTATAGCTCTTCCAAACTTTTTCCTCCCAGCCTGTGCAGCAGAGCCACCCATGGTGCCAGGAAGTTGGCTGCTGCTGCCTTCCCCTGATAAGTCATCCCCCCCAACAGCATCCAAAGTGGTATATCTGTTTGAGAGGGGGATGGCCACAGGGGACCCCTGCACTACCTGCCTGCACCTCTTACCCTGCCTGGTGGTCACCCATTCACTTCCTACCTGTACACCCTTTACCTGTGGTGTGACCAACTCTCTAAACGTGCTATCCACGACGTCCTCAGCGTTGCGAATGCTCCAATATGCATCCATCCGCAGCTCCAGCGCCACAATGCGTTCCATCAGTAGCTGCAGCTGGATACACTTCCCACACACATGGTCGTCAGGGACACAGGAAGCGTCCCTGATTTCCCACATATAGCAGGAGGAGCATATCACAGGGCGGAGCTCTCCTGCCATGACTTACCCTTTAATTAACTAATTAAAATTAAATTAAATGAATCCCACCAATTTCACTTCAATTAAATGATATACTCAAGGGCCCTTGTTTAACAGCAGTCCCCGCTACACCACAGAGACTCTAGAAACTATAAACCACAGAATTTAAGTATGGAAAAAGGAGAAAGAGAGAAATACTCACCAACCAATCACTTACCTGCTTTCTGGTGACGTCACACTTCGATTACTTTTTACTTCTGTCTCCTGCTCTGAGATTGGTAAGCCTACCTGCTCCTTGGGCTCGCTTTTATACTCTGCCGCCACTTAATTGGAGGTAGGAGAAGTGCTCTCGGAATACCCTCGGAGGGTAAGGCCTCCTGTTGAGAGCCCTCATGGCCCTTCTCCTCCTTCTAGCCACATGTTCCAATCTTTCTCACTGCCGTAGATCCTGGAGGGCGAGGTCGACTGCCAGTGCAGCCCCCATTAATGTAACCTCTCATTCTTCTAAATTCCAATGAGTATAGACCCAGCCTGCTCAACCTTTCCTCATAAGTCAAACCCCTCATCTCTGGAATTAACCTAGTGAATCGTCTCTGAACTGCCTCCAATGCAAGTATATCCTTCCTTAATGGAGACCAAAACTGTACGCAGTACTCAAGATGTGGTCTCACCAATACCCTGTACAGATGTAACAGGACTTCCCTGCTTTTATACTCCAACCCCCTTGAAATAAAGGCCAACATTCCATTTGCCTTTTTGATTACTTGCTGTACCTGCATGCTAACTTTTTGTGTTTCATGCACAAGGACCCCCAGGTCCCTCTGAACTGTAGCATTTTGTAATCTCTCTCCATTTTGCTTTTTTATTTTTCCTGCCAAAGTGGATAACCTCGCACTTTCCCACATTATACTCCATCTGTCAAATGTTTGTCCACTCACCTAGCCTGTCTATATCCCTTTGCAGATTCTTTGAGTCCTCTGCACAACTTGCTTTCCCACCCATCTGTGTATCATCTGCAAACTTGGCTACATTACACGCGATCCCTTCATCCAAGTCATTAATGTAGATTGTAAATAGTTGGGGCCCCAGCACCGATCCTTGTGGCACCCCACCAGTTACCGTTTGCCAACCAGAAAATGACCCATTTATCCCGACTCTCTGCTTTCTGTTAGTTAGCCAATTCTCTATCCATGCGAATATATTACCCCCAACTCCGTGAGCTCTTATCTTATGCAGTAACCTTTTATGTGGCATCTTATTGAATGCCTTCTGGAAATCCAAATACACCACATCCACTGGCTCACCCTTGTCCACCCTGCTTGTTACATCCTCAAAGAACTCCAGCAAATTTGTTAAACATGATTTCCCTTTCCTAAAACCATGCTGACTCTGTTTGACTGCAGTATGTTTTTCTAAATGCCCTGCTACTGCTTCCTTAATGAAGGACTCCAGCATTTTCCCAACGACAGATGTTAGGCTAACTGGTCTATAGTTTCCTGCTTTCTGTCTCCCTCCTTTCTTAAATAGGGGTGTTACATTAGCAGTTTTCCAATCCGCTGGGACCTCTCCAGAGTCCAGGGAATTTTGGTATATTGCAATATCTGCAGCCACTTCTTTTAAGACCCTGGGATGCAGGCCATCTGGTCCAGGGGACTTGTCGTCTTTTAGTCCCATTATTTTACTGAGTACTATTTCCTTAGTGATAGTGATTGTCTTTAGTTCCCCACTCCCTGTGGCCCCTTGATTATCCATTATTGGGATGTTGTTAGTGTCTTCTACAGTGAAGACAGATGCTAAATATTTGTTCAGAGTCTCTGCCATTTCCCCATTCCCCATTATTAATTCCCCAGTCTCATCCTCTAAGGGACCAACGTTTACTTTAGCTACCCTCTTCCTTTTTATATACCTGTAGAAGCTCTTACTATCTGTTTTAATGTTTCTTGCCAGCTAACTCTCATAATTCATCTTCTCTCTCTTTATTATTTTTTTAGTCATCCTTTGCTGGTTTTTAAAAATTTCCCAATTCTCTGGTCTCCCACCAATCTTGGCAACATTGTATGCCTTCGTTTTCAATTTGATACCATCCTTTACATCCTTAGTTAGCCACGGATGGTGCTCCCTTCTCTTAAAATCTTTCTTTCTCACTGGAATATATTTTTGTTGAGAGTTATGAAATATCTCCTTAAATGTCCGCCACTGCATTTCAACTTTCTTACCCTTTAATTTGTTTTTCAAGTCCACTTTAGCCAGTTCTGCCCTCATGCCATTATAATTGCCTTTGTTTAAGATCAGGACACTGGTTTGGGATACAACTTTCTCACCTTCCAACTGAATTTGAAATTCAACCATGCTGTGATCACTCTTTCCTAAAGGATCCTTTACTATGAGATCATTTATTAATTCTGTCTCATAACATTGTACCAGATCCAAGATAGCCTGCTCCCTGGTTGGTTCCATTACATACTGTTCTAGGAAAACATCCCGGATGCACTCTATGAACTCCTCCTCCAGGCTACCATGGCCAATTTGATTTGTCCAATCAATATGGAGATTAAAATCACCCATGATTATTACCGTACCTTTTTTACAGGCCTCGTGACAGCTGCGACTCATTACTCATGATCCCTTTAAGTAGCCAGCATGCGCCTGCTTGATGCCTCTTCTCCCTGTCACTGTCGGGGCGAGGTGCTAAGGCAGGGGGTGACAATGAATTTTGCGGATCAGGCACCCAGTGAGTGTTGCACGCTCACTGACGTCACGATCTGCCTAGCGCTGAGGTCCCCGGTGGTAACTCGTAGTAGCGACGCTACATGGGGGCTGGATTTGGCGTGCATCGCTGGATTCACCTCGCCCCAGCGCTACTGCATCAGCGCTCCATTAGTGCCCCCTCCAGGCGCTAACTGGACATGCTAACCAACTGAATTTCTCCCCCTATGTCTTTTCTATTAGGTTTCTCATTACTTTGAACTCTCCTCAGATGTCAAACTGGATGCAGATACTAGGAATGTGTAAAAGTAGGACTGATTTGATTTTCCTTCTGGGCTTTATTTTCTCCCTCCCAGTGGGGAAACATCTTGCTTCTGCTCAGAGCCTCCTCCAATGGTCAAGGTGGGACGATTGCTTGCTTGGTGGCAAATCACAGCTGTGCAAACCCATGTCCCATCTCTTTGCTAATTCTGCCAGGATGCCTAATTTGAGTGAAGTTTCTGCCCACATTGCCTTCGCTTGCAAATAACTAAAAATTGATATGCCATCATTCTGAGATAGGGAACATATATGATCAAGTGATACACAGTTTATCGATACTGTACTTATGCATAACCATTTCTGCATTATTGAATAGTTGTATTTATTCCCGTAAATAAACCAAGAGGGTGGCACAGAACATCTAACCTGTAAGTGCCAATATTTCTGTTAAGCAGCAGTTCTCACTAATGGATTATATTTTTGTTGTCTCCACCTGAATGTAAGTTTCCCTCATGTCCACTATAGATTTTATCAGAAGCACTGTGACGTTGAGCTATTAATGAAAACTAGAAGGGTGCATTTGAATGCAAGATCTTCCCATTTCACTGGAGTTTTGACAATTTAAAAATATTATTTTCCTTTGTACCTCATTCCTGAAAGAATTGGGCACATACCACTTTATCTCACCTGTAGCCACAACCTCTCTTTCCATCACAACCTTTCTTGCCTTTCTCTATTCTTTAGTGCTAATATTGCAATTGCTCCTCTGAACATTCTGCTCTAGTTCCTTTTTTGGCTCCACCTAGTTCATACTCCACAATGTTCTCTTTCTCTCTGTAACCTTATTCTGATAGCAGTTTATTCTACAACCCTCTGAGAACTCTGTGTTCCTCCAATTCTGGCCTCTTGTGCATCCCTGATGTCCTTCCCCCCACCATTGGCAGCTGTGCCTTCAGCTGGCTAGGCCCTAAGCTCTGGAATTCCTCTCCGCCTCTCCCCACCCTCCTCTTCTGAGATGCTCCTTAAAATCTATCTCTTTGACAAAGCTTTTGGTCACCTGTCCTAATATCTCCTTATGTGGCTCAGTGTCAAATTTTGTCTGATAATGCTCCTATGAGGCACTTTGGGACGTTTTACTATGTTGAAGGCATTGCATAAATGTAAGCTGTTGTTTGAATCAAGACACTGAATTATCTCTTACTATAAATCATTATTTTCCTAGGATTTCAGAATTCAGGATTTCTTTGCCTACCTCAGTCTCCTCGCCCTACGTTCATTAAAAGTATGGGTTGGTGTCACCTATTCACTACTTCCTAATTTAACTTTTCTTCTCTTTTCAATCTTGATGGTGCCCTACACTATAGGCCTTGGCTCTTCATCTAGGTTCACCAATAAGTATAACATTTCAGGGAAGTTGAGACCACTCCACTCATACACAAACACAGTCCTCAAGATAGCCAAGCTATTAACCCCACGAAGCAACCACAATTGTCAGGGACTGACTTGTTGCATGTTTTTACAACAACTTAGTTAAAAACTGTATTTTTTTAGCACCATTTGTCAGTTCTCCAAATGGATAAAAGTAGGTAACTTCTTATCAATTATTGGACAGAGTTTGCTTAAAGTTCTTTTAAATATTTCACTTTAACCTAGTTGTAAATATTAGCAAATATGTAGAAAATGCATCAGCAGGATGGTTTAATGACCTAGAACCTTTTTTAAGGGAAGAGTATCAAATTACTTAAAGCAGCAAGGCAAAGGCAATTGATTAGCAGTGTCTGTAACACCAGAAAATACACCGCAAGGGACCTTTTTTTAATTAAAACATATTTGTAAACAAAATTGCTTGAAATCAAACTGTTGTAGTGTTTAAGAAAATGTTCTTTCTTCTCAAACGGTGAATAGGATAAGGAATCCACTGGAACAGCCTGTAGTCTTATTAATGTCCATTGGTAATGAGTGTAAAGAGCAGAATTTTCATTCACATCATAATTTAAAACTCACCCCAAATATAAAGCAGAAAGGAGTAATACCCCAATATTATTCTGCGGATGAGTTTACTTTGATTTCTTTTTTCATCTCAACAGATGCCTGGGTCTGAGAATTTGAGAAGATAATTATTCAGTCATGAATTGAATCTAGGTTTGCTTGGATCGTAGAATATATCCCAAGTAGAAATTACATTTTATCACTCAATTTGTATGTGTGTTTTCAACTCCCATCAGCTATACCACAGGAAAACTAATCTGAAGAAAAATAATCTTTGGTGACAGAATGTTTATTAGATGATGGAAAGTGCAGAATTGGTAAATCTCTATTATCCAGCAGAGTTGTTTCTGTATTTTGAAATATGTAAATATTTATGTAATTTAAGAGTCAACGTCAGTGGAATGTTTCCTTATCTATGTTATCAGGGATTACATAACCAAATTTGCTTATGCAAACACCCAGTTTTCTCTGCATCATTAAGTTTGTGGAATTTGATTTTGTCTGTTTTGCAAATCAAAAGTCATCAGTCATTACTGAAATGACATATTGCTTCCTTTTTTTATGTCCTCCAGCTTTTACAGCGGCAGCCCTTTAACTCCTCCAGGACTTATTTTCTATCTGAAAACAGATCTGAAGCTGTTTTTTTTCCCGGAGCTATATTCTTTTTACAAACATATTTTAAGAAGTCAAATCACAAGGTATTTTAAGGAGAATACTTATGACAAAGGAAGATCTCAGTTATAGATAATGTGCAATTTTTGACCTGTTTACATAGAAAAAGAAAGAAAGACTTGCATTTATATAGCGCCTTTCACAACCTCAGGACACCCCAAAGCACTTTACAGCTAATGAAGTACTTTTGAAGTGTAGTCACTGTTGTATGTAGGAAATGCAGCAGCCAATTTGCGCACAGCAAGTCCCACAAACAGCAGTGCGACAATGACCAAATACTCTGTTTTTGTGATGTTGATTGAGCAATAAATATTGGCCAGGACACCAGGGATAACAGCCTGCTCTTCTTCCAAATAGTGCCATGGGATCTTTTACGTCCACCTGAGAGAACAGACAGAGCCTCGGCTTAATGTCTCATCCGAAAGATGGCACCTCCGACAATGCAGCATTCCCTCAGCACTGCACTGGAGTGTCAGCCTAGATTTTTGTGCTCAAGTCACTGGAGCGGAATTTGAACCCACAGCTTTCTGGCTCAGAGGCAAGAGTGCTACCAACTGAGCCACAGTTGAGAGATGAAGCTGTCAATCTTCAAAACTTTTCTTGTGCACTTTTCTTTCCGAAACAAACTTCCTTTACTCTTTGATATGCACTTTCAAAACCTATGCTCCTTGCATTGGCTTCAAACAAGCAGGTGAGTGAACCAGCATAAAAAGAGGAGCTTGTTTTCAAATGCAAACTGGTGTGAACCCACATCTGTCTGTCCCCACTATTTTTCTTACTGCAGTTTCAGCTGTATAGAACAAAGGACAAGACATTAAAAAAAAACATTTTACTGATCATCCCTCTGGTAGTCCAGGTCATAAATAATGGCCCAGAATTTGCAGTCCTGATGAAGGCGAACTAGCAGCGTTGTCGTCATTTCGCCTTTGAAACTGACCGCAACTTCAGGATTTAACGCATGCGCAGCACAATGAGGATATCCTGAAGTTGCAGTCTGTCATTCCCTGCTTCGCCACAGGCAGAGCCGGCAATCAGTGAAATCTCTCAAATCAGGGAACCTGCCAAAAACTTTGGCTCTTCCACAGTAATTACGCTGCTACCTCACTAAAAGTTGGACCCAAAGGGATTAGGTGTAACTGGGGTTTTAACAGCATCTTGACTGCTAAACAAAGGTTATGGCCCTGAAAAACTAATTTTAATTTTGTGCAGTGTCAAATTTAGTCATTTTAATAAAAATTAAAATTTGCAAGAAACTTTAAAAAAAATGTTTTTTCATCTTTATTTCAGGTTTGTCCTTTTCCCATGTGAGAGCCCCAATCTTTGTTTCTCTCTCTCTAACATTTCAAAAAAGTTAGGGGACGAAATTTCCCCATTTGCGCCTCCGATGGGAGGCACTAACTGGGCGCGAATGGCTTTGACCCCCGCCCCCCCTCCCCTGAGACAATAACCTGCACCTCCTGCAAAATTCGGTGGGAGGCTAGCGGCGGCGCTACCGGCTTTCGCCCCGATCTTCTGCGCCCGGAGATCATGACGTCATCTCTGGGCGCATCGCTCCGTTAGCGCTCCCGATGCAAAATTCCCCTTTTTCGCCTGCCTGTGTGCCGCTGTTTTTTAGCGACAGGTTCGGCAGGCGTTTTCCAGTCGGGAGGCCTGTGGAGGAGCGCTATTTAAAGGCGTCCACTTCCAGTTGTTGTTTGTGTCGGCCAGGACACCGAACTTTTTGTTGCTCGAAAGCAAAGAGCACTTTTGATTATTGGAAGTGTTTTTGAAATTTCAGAGTTTGCTGCTGAATAAGGAATCTTCATTTGCATTAGGGTGTGATTTGAGAGTTATATATTTCAGTCGTTTAATGGGGGCTGTACTGGCTCTGGACCTCGCCCTCCGGCGTCACCATAGGAGGCATCTGAGGCACTGAGAGTACAAAATGTGGCCAGAGGTAGGAGGACCAACAGGGCTGTCATCAGGTGGCCTTACCCACCCAGAGTGTACCAGCAGCAGTTCTCATACTTGAACTTCAGTGAGGAGCAGTGTCTTAGAAGGCTGCGCTTCAGTAAGGACGTGGTCACAGAGATCTGCAACCTCCTGCAGCCAGACCTCCAGCCTTGCAGCTGTGTTAGCACGGCTCTCAGTGGCAGTCAAGGTCACCATCGCGCTAAACTTCTACGCCAGCAGATCATTCCAGTCTTCCACAGGCGACATCTTCAACATCTCACAGTTTACCGTCCATTGCTGCATCCGCCAGGTAACAGATGCCCTGTACAGAAGGAGAAGGGAGTACATATAGTTCCCCATGAGCAGAGAGAAACAGCTGGAGCGTGCATGTGGCTTTGCCAGGATAGCGGGCTTTCCTATGGTGCAGGGTGCCATTGACTGCACCCATGTCACTTTGCAGGCACCTCATGACAGCCCTGAGATCTCTCGTAACCGCAAAGGATTCCACTCACTTAATGTACAGTTGGTGTGCGACGACACACGGCGAATCCTGACCGTCAATGCCCGCTATCCTGGCAGCAGCCACGATGCCTTCATCCTGCGCCAGACCGGTGTGCCAGATCTGTTCAAACCACCACATAATGCTACCGGCTGGCTGCTGGGAGACAAGGGCTATGCGGTCTCCACCTGGCTCATGACTTCCCTCCGCAACCCCAACACTCCTGCCCAGCACTCATATAATGAGACCCATGCTGCCACCAGGAACATCACTGAGCTGACGATCGGAGTGCTGAAGCATCGATTCCGGTGTCTTGACCGCTCAGGAGGAGTCCTCCAGTACTCGGCTCAGCGGGTGTCACTGTTCGTGGTTGTCTGCTGCATGCAGAAGAGGGAGAGGAGCAGGATGAGGAGGAGGATGAGGACGAGGATGAGGACAAGGATGAAGAAGAGGAGCAGGAGGACCAGGAAGAGCAGCAGCGTGGACGGAGGAGGCTCACACTCCATCCTCCATCTAGAAGGGAGGTCTGTGACCGATTATTCGAGATCACTTCCAGTGATTTCCAGTCATCTTGCCAGTTGCTGAGCATGTCGCCATCATGCCAGCAATTTATCAATCCATCACTGACCCCAAAACTGAAATGAGAAACAGCACCAAATGTGCAACAATACAATAATAAATTTATCATAAACCAATCTACACATATATACACCATCACCATTGACTACTCACCCTTGTGCAAACCCTTACCTCCCCTCTTTACAGTCCCTTTAACTAGTCTACTTTCCTACGTAGTGTCTCCCCAGTGGCTACAGAACGGCTGGCGTAAGGCTGCTGCGTGTCGGTGGCAGATACTACAGATGGCCGTGCTGGATATCCTACACCAGCTGTGTGCCTGGAAGGCCCGGCTGTACACTGCACCAACTCAGGCTGGGCGGCGGCCGTCGGGGCTGGCTGGATGACAGGCATCGCCAAGTGCAATGGCGGAGTGGCAGTGGTGGGATCAGGAATGCTGACATCCTGAGGGAGGACAGCAGCTTCCTGCTCCACTGGCCCACTGGCATTCCTCCGGGGCAGCAGCTCAAGATCACTACCAATCCGCTGGAGCACAGGTTGGTGGGCTGCTGCGACACCGTCAGCTCCCCGGTGCACTGTGGTGGACCCAGCTACGATGGCAGCAGTCAGAGCTTGCGTGGCATCCAGCTGAGACTGCATGAGAGCAGTCTGAGATTGGATGCCAGCAACCAATGTCTCCATCGCAACATTGGTAAAGCGAGTAGCTCTCTTTCTATCTGTGGTTTGAGCCATAGATGGTGTTGGTTATTAGGCAGATCTTCTCAGAGCAATGAAAAGGGTCCGCAGTGTGTGTCTGTTCTCCTCGAAGCAAGCAAAGCTGCAAATGAGCATCTGGTGAAGGATCGAACCTCCCCTTTAAGAGCTGGAAAGAAGCAGCGTGAGTGATCAAATCTGTTCAGAACTCACCTGAAATTCGGCAGCTCTCTGGTGTTAGCGCCCCTGTAGCGCCCCACTGAGGACATTAGCGCTTGATTTAGAGCCCCTCTCCCTTCCTGGGGCAATGTCAGGAAATTTAGGTGAGGCTCAGAATCATTAGCGCCAGGCGCTAATTTTTCAAACTTTTTCCAGTTAGCGCCCCAAATGGCCCTCTAAGGGAATTTCACCCCTTTAGAATTTTAAGAGCTTACCCACTTCCTTGTTCACTGTCTGTGGGAATTCTGCGGTTTGATTGGCTGCATAGACAGCTAGTTGACGTCACAGCAGCTCGCACTATGGGATCCCCACTAAACTCTGTTGATTTGAATTACATGACAGAAAACCCGAATTTCTCGACACAGAGATCACGAGATCTTTGTGCGAAACTTACTTCGGGGCCAGCGGCAAATGCCTTTGCTTCGCCGCTGATATTATTTTCAAAATGTCAATCATCCTCATTATTTCAAATGTTTAGTTACAACCCTTTCAATTAAATTTTATTTAGAGAACACAGTATTCTCGTTAAACTTGAAAGATCTTTTACAATTGGTTGACAGCCAAGGATAGTTAAACACAACACAGCATCAGAGACGAAACATGGTTTGAACTTTACCACTCGTTCCTTGTTCAATGTCGCTCATCATCAGAATCTGCCAAATGTCGTAGAGCTGTAATTTGCCTTGAAAAACATTATAAATACAGGAGAACTTTGAAACTCTCCCTTTTAAATTGATTTTTGTGAAAATGTTTCTGCGGCACTCTGTTGTATTTCTTCCCTCGTTTTACCTTGCCGTGTTCATAGTCAGCATATGAAGTCACAGTCACACCTTCACTCAGGCCATGAAGGCTATGGCTCCAGATGTGTCTGGCACCATTATATTTATCATCCTCTTGTTACAATGAGTGACCATGTACCCAGTGTTAAATTAGACTCATTCCATATAGAAAGACAAGATGAATGGAGCAGTATTCCCACAATCTGCCTCTGTCTCTGGTTCTTTTCAAGGGTTGTCCACCTCGGTCTATCTTCTGACAAGTCTATTATAGTTTTAGAAGACCAAGTTGCCACATTTCACAGAATGCATTGGATCCCAACACTAGCTGGCCCATGAAATTTAATATTCCAAACTTTCAGTCAATAATTAATCACATGGTTTGCTTTGCTTTATGATGTCTCCTCTGTGCCACTGTTGGGGAATTGTCAATGGATTTCTGAGCCACAGCCTCTGTCACCTGTAAAAGATGTGGAGATGCCAGCGTTGGACTGGGGTGGACAAAAATGAGAAGTCACACAACACCAGGTTATAGTCCAACAGATTTATTTAAAATTACAAGCTTTCGGAGCTGTCGCCCCTTCCTCAGGTAGAGTTACTGTGAGACAATCTACCAGAATTCACAGAATATAAACACAGAGAAAATGCATTCAATCTTTCCCTACATCAAAGACACGCTAAGAGTACAGCCAAGACAATGAGATGTGTCCCAGGGGGTCCAACGTGTCAAAAGGTGTTTTGACACGTTGGACCCCCTGGGACACATTCACTGGGTGACAACATTTCTTATTGCTGTGATTATGCCCATTCAATAGTACTCTGTCTACTGGGGGGGGGGGCGGAAATGGCTAAAAAGTCCTGTTTCATTAACATCTAGTGTTTGGAAAGGTGATGGAAAACAGATGTGGTGGGGTACCCTCCTGAGAAGAATAGCGCTGACCTGAGAAGTGCAGTCTGACGTTGCCGTCTATGGCTGGAACAGCTGGGTTTTGGAAAGTGGCAGTAACTCAGGAGATGAGTGTTGCCATCACATTCACTGGCATTCATTCAAAGTGGGAACCTCCCTGAGTCAGGTATAGATGATTGTGATTAATGATTTCTCCAGGCCTATTCTTAGCTTCTGCTGACTTTGCTCTTTGGTTAACGATTTCTCTTAGGTCACACTTAGTCTCAGTCCGACTTTGGTTAATGATATGTTCCCTCCAGACATAGCCATTAGGTGGAAGAGGGAACTCATTAACCAAAAGTACACAGAAGTGAACAGATGGAATGGGTATCCAGAGTCATATACCTGGGTACCACCTGTCTTGGTCAGATAAAGCATGGCCAGAGACCCACACACTTCCTCTGGCCAGGAAGCAACAGAGGAGTGTATGAACTGTGCCTCCCTGAAAAAAGGATGCAGCACAGTCCTGAAAATATGGACTCCTCCGTGGAGAGATCCTTCTGCCTCCCACATCACCTGCCACTTGGGGCTCCTCCCATAAGGAGTCTCCAAGCCTGCGAGAGGGTTGGGTTTGGGTGTGCATCTGGTACTGACAAGAGGTTGGCTCAAAGGCTGACTTTCAATAAATCACTACAAGATAGCTGCTCTGCCATGTATGAAACCCTAATCCAGACTGTGAACAGTTCTGGTCTCCATATTATAAAAAGGACATAGAGGCACTGGAGAAGCTGCAAAAAAGATTTACTAGAATGATACGAGAACTGAGAGGTTATACCTATCAGGAAAGATTGAACAGGCTGGGGCTCTTTTCTGAAGAAAAGAGAAGACCTGATAGAGGTCTTTAAGATTATGAAAGGGTTTTATAGAGTAGACGGAGGGAAGATGTTTCCACTTGCGGGCGAGACCAGAACTAGGAGCCATAAATATAAGATAGTCACTAATAAATCCAATCAGGAATTCAGGAGGAACCTCTTTACTCAGAGAGTGGTGAGAATGTGGAACTCGCTACCACAAGGAGTAGTTGAGGCGAATAACATAGATGCATTTAAGGAGAAGCTAGATAAGTACATGAGGGAGAAAGAAATAGAAGGATATGCTGATGGGGTTAGATGAAGAAGGGTGGGAGGAGGCTCGTGTGGAGCATAAACACCGGCATGGACCTGTTGGGTCAAATGGCCTATGTCTGTGCTGTAAATACTTTGTAATACTTTGTAATAGAATCAAGTCATCTACAAATAATTTAGCATCAGAATCCTCAGGAACATAGGGTATGTTAATGGGGGAGAGAGGTGGCATCCATCTGTGTACACGCCAGCCCTGATTCAAGCAGCAGTCCATGATGAATGGAGTCAGCTATCTCAGGCCAGCCAGTCACCCGCAGTGCAAGGGTACCGTTGCATTTAACGGGAGGATTCTGACTTAGAAGCATCGGGGTAGATTTTGATATGTGATGCTCATTGGGCTGGTAGTGGGTGGAGCGATCGGGGTGCCCACCCGAACAATTTTGATGGTTGTGCCTCGTTTGCATATCATAGCAGAGCTGCCGCCATGTTTACAGTGTTGATTGACAGCTCGCCGATTTGGAGGGCAGGATATCCGACAGGCCCGATGCCTATTTGAAGCCAGCTTGTACCTTTTAGTGAAGAGATATCTTATAACTAGTCAGTTATTTTTCACACAATCTTTGAACTTTGCATGCTGCGGTGAAGGATGCCTGTTGGAACATGTGTTGGCCTAGAGAAAGGTCCTCTACCCCATAGATGGCAGACGGATACCCGGCTAGACACTGCAGCACACCTGTAAGGAGGTGGCTGAAAATGTGAATGCCAGGAGCATCATCCCGGGAACATGGATGCAGTGCCAGAAGGTGTTCCATGGCCTTACTTGGACAGTAAAGGTGAGAATAATGTCTTGCTCGCTCACTTTCTCAAGATCGTAGCTTGCCACAGCACTTCCTCCTCTCTCCTGCTCAGCACTCCTGACACTTCCCTCTCCATTCTCAATGCTTCTTTTCTGCTCACAATGGCTCACTGCACGAACCTTCCTTCTCATTCTAATCACACACTCAGGGAGCGGTAGTGTAGTGGTTATGTTACTGGACTAAATCCAGAGGATACGAGTTCAAATCCCACCATGAGAGTTTGAGAATTTAAATTTAGTTTAAAATATCTGGGAATAAAAAAGCTGGTATCAGTAAAAGTGACCATGAAGCTGTCGGATTGGCGTTAAAAACCCAATTGGTTCACTAATGAACTTGAAGGAAGGAAACCTGTCGTCCTTACTTGGTCTGGCCTACATGCGACTTCAGTCCCACACCAATGTGGTTGATTTGTAACTGCCCTCTGAAGTGACCTAGCAAGCCCCCCACCAGTTTCCTTGCCAGCGACACCTACAACGCGAGAATGAATTTAAAAAAACCTTGCTGCTGCCGCCCTCATAACAGGCACAAGCAGCATTCTGCTTTTACCTGGTAACAACTGGAAAATATTTCACTCTTCTGCTAATTGCTTTCACATTTCACATTGGAATGACTTTCTTGCCTGTCACCACCTTCCCTCTTGCCTCTCACTCTCACAATGCCCACTATATGAAGCTGTCTCTCAGACCTGCAAAACCGTTTACGAGAACCGCACACTAACTCACTCCCACACTTACCTATGAAAAAGATGGACGGAAAAAGATACAGGCCCGGAATTTGTGGTCAGCGACGGTGCTCGCCACTGACCTCGAAGAAAGCTTCCCAGAAAGATTTAGCGATCTCTGTGCTGTCGATTTCAGCACTCCCGACCTTTATTTGAATCTGGTGCCAAACCAAGTGATACTCCAGCGTCCAGCAACAGTGATGTCATCAAGCTGGCTATGCAGCCAATCATATTGAAGAATTCTCACAGACAGCAAACCAGGAAGTAAAATACACAGATTCTAATTTAATTTTTATAAATTTTACAGAGAGCGAAATAAAGATTGGGACATACATATAGGATTAAGGTAGAAGCTGAAATATCATAAACAACCTTGAAAAAAAATTATTTTAAAAACAATATAAATCTTAAGATCACATTAATGGAAAAATTTGACATTGTTCAAATATAAAATTAGTTTTTCAGGGCCAGAACAGTTGTTCAGAAGTCAACATACCGTTATGGGACAGTTTAACAGCGATATTCCAGCATAATAGGGGAAGTTTTCGACCTTGTATGTGATTTCAATTGATTGCTGGCTCTGGGGAGTTCCACAGCGCAGCCTGTGGCGGAGCAGTGAATGACTGACCGCAGCCTCAGGACTTCCGCGTTTATCTGCGCATGTGCTAAATCCTGAAGTTGCTGTCTGTTTCAGAGGGGTAACGATGGTGAACGCTGACAGTTTCACCGTCATTACCACCACAAAATCCGGGCCATAGAATTTACAGCACAGAACCGGTCCATGCCGGTGTTTATGCTCCACACGAGCCTCCTCCCACTTTACTTGCTCTACCCCTATCAACATATCCTTCTATTCCTTTCTCCGTCATGTACTTATCCAGCTTCCATTAAATGCATCTATGCTATTTGCCTCAACTACTCCATGTGATAGTGAGTTCCACATTCTCACCACTCTCTGAGTAAAGAAGTTTCTCCTGAATTGCTTATTGGATTTATTAGTGACTAACTTATATTTATGGCCCCTGATTTTGGACTCCCCACAAGTGGACACATCCTCTCCACGTCGACCCTATCGAACCCCTTTATAATATTAAAGACTTCTATCAGGTCACTTCTCGGTCATCTCTTTTCTAGAGAAAAGAGCCCAAGCTTTTTCAGTCTTTCAGAGCACCTGGTCCATCGAACCTGTCGCATTCAGTTGTGTTGTAATTCAGCAACATGCTCCCCAATGCTCTCCAGCAACCAGCAAGCATGTAATCGCCTAGGAGAGGGGAAAATAACTGATTTTAAAAATCTAGGCCAATTTAGGAAAAATGGATTCTGGGAAATTCCCCTCTGACCCCTGAAGGTAATCAGAAATGAGTTGAAGGAGATAACAATGACCACGAGGTACATCACCCAAAATCCTAATTACCTTTTCTACGGAGCGACATCAGCCTCCTCTAGGAACCTGTCTAGCTCCCTTTTGAACATTTGCAGCAAATCTGCATTCGCTACACAAGCCAGAAACCCATTCCTAAGGTCAATGATTCTCTGGGAAACAAAACAAACTTGACATCTATGCTTACGTAGCTTATACAGATGTCCCCTCGTTCTACCTAACTTACCTACCTCAGATAATCTGCCCACATATACACAGTCTAGTCCCTTCATCATTTTAAATACTTCAATCAAGTCTTCCCAAAGTCTACGCTTTTCTAGAGTAAAGAGACCCAGCTCCCAGAGAGTGTATCGTGATCTAGTAGCCCTCCTCTGAACTTTTGCAGGATATCTTCCACCAGGTGAAGGGATCAGAACCGGGTCCTAGCCAAGGTTTTCTAAATTAAGTGTTATCTGGCAGTTACAGGCCAATTTCCTCATCATACCTAGATCAGATTGTGATCTTTTCTTCTCCTCAAGGATCTTGAGCCTCCGTCCAGTCGTTAGAGATGATCCCAGACTCCAGCAAGCTATTAAATATATGAGCATGGGGCTCACTTAGCACAGCTGTTGTTTCTTTAAGCAACCTCAGGCAAATGCAGTCTGGACCAACATGTCAATCCGATTTGAGATCCCTTAATCTATCCATGATTAGATCTGCAGCTACTTTAAAATTTATAACTTTAGTGTCAATGACACTTTGCATCAATGGTAACTGAACACAATCTACAGAAGTGAAGACTGATGCAAAGTAGCCATTTAAAACCTCCGCCATGTCCTGGAAGTCAATCTAAATCTACACTGAGGGCTACTTTAATGGCCATATGCAGTCCTCTATCGCCCTCTGGCTCCTAACGTACTGAAATTATTTGACTATTGCAACCACAATTATCCACAACCTTCTTTTCCATTGACTTTTTGGCCTCTCTGATAGCAGCTTTTGTTGCCTTAAGCTGAGCATGATACCTATGCCAGTCCTCCTGAGAGTTACTTTCTTTTAATCTGTGAAAGTATTTCTGCTTAACTCTGATTATTCCTTGCATATGGCCATCTAGCCACCTTGGCTTTGTTCTACCATGTGCTTTTTTTGACTTTTGGGACATACATTACTTCCTTTTGTGTTAGAATGGTTTTAAAGATATTCCATTTTGTATCTATGTTAGTACTATCCCCCCAGTAAGTCTTCTGTCATTTTTGCAAATTTAGCTTTATTGAAACCCAGAACAGGCATTACATTTTCGGCAACTTTTGTTTTATCAGGTTGAATCTATTAATATTGTGGTCAGTGTTGCCCAGGTGTATCCCCAATTCGATGTCAGATAGTAAAAACTAAATCAAGTATCTGATTAACCCAAGTCTCCTTGTTAACGTGTTGTGTTAGAAAACCATCTTTTTTAATGTCTACATATCTTTCAGCTGACCAGTCCTCAATGCTAGATGGCTCACCATTGAACTACTAAATGAATGTTTGGGAAATTAAAGTCCCCCATTATAAACATATTGCTTCATGCAGGACAAGGTGGCTTCTAATAACTGAGAGAGGAACCAAACCGAGGGAGGGCCAGTCACCATACAAGTCCCCAGTCAGATGCAGGAAGAAACATTGGAGATTATTGTGGCAGGCAGGACATGAATCATTGGAGATGGCAAGACTGGAGGCAAAGTACAGCAGGATGTCAGGCTATTTCTCTTTTCCTTTCTCTTTCAAACAATTGCACATACAGGCAGCGGCCAACCTGGTGCGGCATTGCACTGCCAGTCATTTGCTATTGTGTAACTTCCCATTACTTGCTGACCTGTGTCGCTCTCCACTTTTTTCAGGACCATCCCATGACTCGGGCCATGTAGTGTAAGAGCTGGAAGGGGACCACGCTTGGGAGGATGCACCATTATTCACTCCATCACTTCCAGGAACCAGCACAGAAATCAGCACCCCATATGGCACAGTGAGTTAGAGGGGTCTGCATAGCGTGAATCACGTAGTACTAGTGAGCAGGAGCTGGCAATAGTGGAAAGGACAGACCAGGAGATAACTGGCTGGAGGGCAAGCTTGGGTCCTAGCTCTGCTGAAGATGACAGAGATTCAGGCTTTAGCAGCTCAACATTCAACTGAAAGATTGTTCATGTGTACCAGCAATTGCTCAAGGCATTGACAGCCTGCCTAAGAACTTCCACATGATGTCTGACTATATGGAGGAGTCTGCTTCTAGCTTGTGTGGCGTTCTGGCACAAAGCATCAGCACTCTGTAGTCTACCATGGAGTATGTGGTCATCTCTACTGATGTTGCAGCTGAGCCCTCTGTCCAGGAGTCTGAGGCACCAGCACTAACATCTCTGATCGAAGCTCAAACTGGTCCCACTCAGGTTCTGGGCTGCACCTTCTCCTCCACCTCTGAAAGGCTGGGGGAATGAATTGCATCGCAGATCTTCTACAGTCTGCTGTCCATCAGACCAGAGAGAGTGCTGAGCCACAGCCCCATGGTAGTAGCAGTAAGTGCAATGGGATTAGCACATGTTGCCCTCTCATACAATGACGGCACACCTGCTCATCTGCCATCAATGACACCTGGCACTTGTGGGAATTTTGCAATGACCGCAAACCTCACAGTCCTTTCCTGTTGGCTCCTAGGCTCATGGATGAATGAGATGAATTCATTAGCCTTGGCAAACAGACGCCAGTCATCTGCTGTATGGAGGAATTCACTGCAGCTTGACTTATATTGTGTATGGTTCCAACTGCAGCCAAAAATGACCCAGATGCATTGAAATTTAGGGCCCTGCTCACCTTAAAGTCTCAGGCAATGCAATGCCAGCCATGGTAGTGAGGTGCAACTCCTGCATTCTGCAGATTTCTGTGATGGCCTCATGTGAGAAGTATAATCTCCTTCTACACTGCTCCTCACGGAGGTTCAGGTAGCTCAGGCTGGGCCTGTAGACCCGATGAGCAATGTAAGGCTACCTGAGAGTAGCCCTCCCACTTCCTGGACTCCTTGCAGCTCTCTGAAGCTCCCCTATCTGTTGCTGTCTCTGTTCCTGTTCCCCCTTTTCATGCAGCCAGTAAGGCATGGCCAATATCACTCCAAATCTCCAATAAAGTAAATACCTCGCTGTGACAACAGAATGGTTAAAATTCCAAGAAAAGCAAAAAAAAAGGCACATTTTCAGCCAAAAAAAAATTCTCAGCGAAGCTCCTTCAATTCTCCAGATAGATACCAATGATGTGACTACTTGCAGGTGAGTGCCCCTTTACAATGACTTGGAAATGGCCATTTCGGACCTGTGCTGCCCAATACTACTGGGTGGGTCAAGAACTGAGCATTCACCACGCTAAAGTTCATGAAAATGGCATTGGGGTCCTATTGATGTCATAGGATCCCAATTTGAATACTTTAATGAGGCTCCTGCCTATTTCAGGCTAAATCGTAGGTAGAGACAATGGCCCATAAATTCCGATCGCAGGCCTCCCGCGGGCGGAGGGCTGTGATCTGGAAAAATCTGCGCCTGGACCGGAGGGCTCCCGGGAGGCGCAGAGTTCCGTTCCTGAGCCTCTCCAAACTGCCGGTGTGCAGGGCCCACGTATCCCAGAGGCGCAGGCGGTTCGCAGCATCCTTGGGATCACGTGGGCCATGGGGAGCCAATCAGAGAAGGGAATCTCCCTTCATACATTTGACAGGAAGACCTGTCAAATATATGAATAGAGATCACCCCCAAAACAGAGTAAAACTTCAAATAAATTTTTTTTTAAAATCACCTTTTTAAAATGACTTTAAATTACAATAAATTAAGTATTTTAAACAAAAAATTTATTTTTTGAAAAAAATAATTAAAGTTTTTAACGGGGCTAAAAATAAACTTACCTTTCTTTAAAGTATTTTTAAATGATAAATCAGTGGAAACATTTTTCTTTTACTTTTTCAACTCTTATCCTGGTAAAAGCAGGCCTTACGCCTGCTTTTACCAGGCGCAAGAATTGTAAGTGTTTTCTGCGGGCGGAGGGTCTCCAAAAAACGGAACTCTCCACCCGCAGAGGCCTTTCTCCCGGGCAGGCGGAGGATCTGTGAAGAGCTTTCTTGACAGATCGGAAATGCCGGTTTCCAGCGCATGTGCTGTGCATGCCTGAAACCGGCATTTCCATTGGCCCTACGAGTGAGTACACAGCGCGTACACACCCGTAGGGATCGGAATTTCTGCCTCAATAAGAATCTTGTTCATTCATTCATTCATGCATATCACTAATAAGATGACAAGGCATTTGGCTATTTTAGTACACTCTGGAACCTAGTTCTATTATGTGTGTGAGTGTTTCGAGTCTTTACGTGGCTCACCCATGAGGTGAAGTCCCATGCATTATCACAATCTGGATAGGAAGGGCCTCATATTGCTACCAATCTGTGAAGTTCACACAGCGGGTACAGTTGGTAAGCTGTGTTAGATGCCAAGGAGTTAGTAGGCATTTAAAATGCTGTTACGTGGTTCATCACTTGATGTGAATTTGTCTTGTTTACTTTGAAATGTATTTATAACAACTACAGTCAAAACATAAATGAGCATTCATCTTTAGTACATTGACAACTACTCTGAAGTATTTCCAAAGTCAGTAGAATTGCCAGTCCAGAGGTATGACTGTCGAATGATTTGTAGGGTTCAATATGGAGCAATAATATCAGAGGTTTATTTTCCAACCATTTATCTCTACCATCAATGACAAAAAACAAAGAATTTGACTTGATCTCTTCCAGTCAGATCTTTGATTTTTTTTCTCAAGATGTTCATATTTGTTCTGCTTCTCAGACTACACTTTTTCCAGGGATTGATTGTTATCTGCAAATCTTACTCTGACATCTACCACTTCTTCTTTATCGCCTTTTGGAAGATGATGTTTGGTTTCCAGAGCAAGCTGTCAGATGCTGTTATTCTTGGCTCAATATGTGTTATCCATGCATATTTGCCCTTGTTCTTACGTTTGTCAAGAATCTTGTTATGTCTTTGATCCTAACATTTTGACTGCAATATATTTACTGAAGATATGAGATCTGAGGACTGATTTTAACACATTCCGCTTGGCAGGAACAGGGCAGTAGCGACTATAAAATCGCTGTGCTGCACTTACCACCATGTTGCCACTCCGATCTCGACTGCCATTTTGCTTGAAGCAGACCTCATTGAAGTATTTATATCAGGGTGCTATGATGTCAAAAGATCCCAATACCATTTTTACTTGCAATGGAATTAGCACACAGTGCTAGACAGGCATGAAACAGTGATTGAAATTTGAAGGGGCACTAACCTGCAGGCGCTCAGATTATTGGTATCAGTGTGGAATTCACCTGGCTGGTTATCATATGTCTTTCCATTGAAATTCACTGATTTTCACTTTTAATCAGCTACTAAGCCTTCAAGAAGTCAAGGGCTCAAGATGGGAGTCATCCTGGCCACTCTACTGTGGTTGGAGGATGAGGAGCAACAGGAGCAGTAGCAGGTTGGGGAGCCTCAAGGAGCTGCTGTTGGGGCTCTGAGGAGATCACACATGAGGAGGGCTGCTGGCAGGCGTCCTTACCCTGCCCATAGGGTCTATACGGCCAGAGTCGGTTACCTCCAGTTTTCCAAGGAGCAGTGCATCAGGAGGCTATGATTCTCCCGAGAGGCTGTCACAGACCTGTGCAGCCTCTTATGACAAAACCTGCAACCCACTCTCCTAGCTGGTCATGCATGGCCTGTGGCAGTCAACGTGATTACAGCCCTTAACTTTTTCATCTTGGGCTCTTTCCAAGCTGCAACAGGTGACATTAGTCACTTTAGTTCGTCTGCAGCCATGTTTGCATCAGTCTAGTCACTGATGCCCTCTTTGCCATGGCTAAAGATTCTATCGCATTCCCCTTGGATTCCAGCAGTCGGCAGGAAAGGGCTGTGGGCTTTATTGTCATAGCAGCTTGCCACAAGTTCAGGCTGTGAATGACTGCACCCATGTAGCCATCAGGCCACCTCCCAATCAGCCAGCAGCCTTCATGAACAGCAAAGGCTTCCACACCATCAATGTTCAGCTGGGGAGTGATCACTACCAGCAAATCATGCAGGTCTTTTCCCGGTTTCCTGGCAGCTGTCATGATGCCTACATACTGCACTAGTCCACCATCCTTTCACTCTTTGACCATGTTCAGCAAGTCAGAGGCAGGCTGGCAGCTTGGGGCCTCTCTACACATGTCTCATGACACCACTACGTAACCCGCACTCCCCTGCTGAATGGAGATACAATCAAAGCCATATGACCACTGGGGCAATCATAGAGCACACCATCGGGCTGCTCAAACAACATTTCCGCTGCCTGTACAGATCTGTGGTTTTTTTGCAGTACAGCCAACAGAGAGTGTCCTGCATTGTGGCTTGGCTTGGCTGTGCAATGGGGACTGCTCATGGAGCCAGCACAGCAAGAAGACCTTCCCCAAAAAGATGAGGAAGACCCCAGTGACAGTGAGGACAGATCATAACATTACTCTGTTTGCAGTTTTGATAGTTACCCTGTTTTAAATGGGTTAACACCACATTATATATCCTATGCAACCGTTGCAAACAGTGATTTCTAGGCTTAGGTATTATTTCAATTTACCGAACATATGTAATACTGTATTACAGCTCAATGTACATCTTTTATTAAAAATAGCTGACAAAGAAATCCATTCAATTATAGGGCAAATTCAATGCTGCAATTTTCTCATACTGGGGCCCCACTCGAATTGAGTGCAGGTTGGAGAATCGGTGCGAGAGTGTTGTGGCCCTATCTCCAACCTGTGTTCCCTGCTGGAATCAGGAAATTTACCCAAATGTGTACAATTTTTTATTTTATTCTCAGTATATTCTCAGGATAAGGGGTTGGCCATTCAGGACTGAGATGAGGAGGACTTTCTTCACTCAGAGGGTGGTGAATCTTTGGAATTCTCTACCCCAGAGGGCTGTGGATGCTCCGTCATTGAGTATATTCAAGACTGAGATTGATAGATTTTTGGACACTAAAGGAATCAAGCGTTATGGGGATGGGGCGTTACAGTGGAGTTGAGGTCGAAGATCAGCCATGATCTTATTGAATGGCGGAGCAGGCTCGAGGGGCCGTATGGCCTACTCCTGCTCCTATTTCTTATGTTCTTATGTTCTTATTCCAGTGCCTACTGATTAGTTCACAACTTCACGATTTGTAACTTTTTTGAGGTGATATGAGAGGGTAGATGAGGGCAGTGCTGTTGATGTATATATGGACTTTCAAAATGCGTTTGATAAAGTACCACATACTAGGCTTGTTAGCAAAATTGAAGCCCATGGGATAAAAGGGACAGTAGCAGCATGGATACAAAATTGGCTAAGGGATAGAAAACAGAGAGTTGTGGTGAATGGCTGTTTTGCTGACTGGAGGGAGGTATACAGTGGAGTTTCTCAGGATTTAGTACTAGGACCACTGCTGGTTTTGATATACATTAATGACTTGGACTTGGGGTAACAGGGCATAATTTTGAAATTTGCAAATGACAGGAAGCTTGGAAGTTGAGTAAATAGTGAGGAAGATTGTAATAGACTTCAAGAGGAGATAGTCAGGCTGTTGGAATGGGCGGACACGTGGCAGATGAAATTCAATGCAGAAAAGTGTGAGGTGATACATTTTGGTAGGAAGAATGAGGAGAGACAATACACACTAAATGGTACAATTTTAAATGGGATGCAAGAACAGAGAGACCTGGGGGTGTTTGTGCACAAATCTTTGAAGGTGGCAGGACAGGTTAACAAAACAGTTAATAAAATGTCTCATGGGCTTTATAATTAGAGGCTTGGGGGAGAAATTCATTATAGCCCCGTTTGGAGCGCTAACTTTTAAAAGTTGAAAAAATTAGCGCCAGGCGCTAATGTTGCTCAACTTTTTTAAAATTCAGTTTTGCGCGCTAGGAAGGAAGTGGAGCGCTAAATCAAGCATTCCACTTCCTTTCTGGAGCGCAACAGGCAGCAGGCGGGACGGTAGGTGAGCAGCGCTGCACAATGGGCCGTATAGCGCTGCCGCGTTGGAAGGCTCCTTCCCTTCCTTAAAGGGAAGGGCCATCGCTGCAGGCTCTGCAAGGGAAAGCAACTTACCTGGTCCCCGACGGCAGCCACGATCCGGCCCGATCAGCCCGATGCACTGCAGCAGACTGCCGGGCTGATCGAGCGCTGGGGAAAAAAGGGGAAAAAAGCACACAACGAGCATTTGATTATTTTTTTCCTTACTCGGCCACCTCGCCTTTAAGTATCGTCCCCTGAAGCGCCCGGCCTCCCGATGAACGCCTCCTGCAGCTGCCGGTGTTGTCGCCCGGCAATGCTGCAGGGGGCGGAACTGAAGTTCAGGTCCGGGGCGATGCGCACGGCGATGACGTCATGATCTCCGGGCGAAGGAGATCGGGGCGGAACACCATACCGCCGCCGCAAACCTCCTGCCGAATATAGCGGGAGTCGATATTCTCGCCGCGCCCGGGCAGTAAGTGGTTATCGCCCCCCGGAGGCGATAATGGGAGGCGCAAAGGTACCCAATTTCTCCCCCATCGAGCGCAAAAGCCAGGAAGTTATGCTAAATCTATATAAAACACTAGTTCAGCCCCAGCTGGAGTATTGTGTCCAATTCTGGGCACCACACCTTAGGAAGAACGTGACGGCTTTGGAGAGGGTACAGAAGAGATTTACTAAAATTGTTCCAGGGATGAGCGATTACAGTTGCGTGGATAGACTAGAGAAGCTGGGGTTGTTCTCCTTAGAGCAGAGAGGCTAGAGGAGATTTGATCGAGGTGTTTAAAATCATGAAGGGTTTAGGTAGAGTAAATAAAGAGAAACTGTTTCCAATGGCTGATGGGTCGATAACCAGAGGGCAGAGATTTAAGGTGATTGGCAAAAGAACCAGAGGCGACATGAGGAAAAGCTTTTTTACACAACGAGTGGTTAGGATTTGGAATGTGCTGCCTGATAGGGTGGTGGATACAGATTCTATTGTAGCCTTCAAAAGGGAATTGGATAAATACTTGAAGGAGAAAAAATTGCAGGGATATGGGGAAAGAGCGGTGGAGTGGGACTAAATGGTTTGCTCTTCGAAAGAGTCGGCGCAGACTTGATGGGCCGAATGGTCTCCTTCTGTGCTGTACTTTTCTATGATTCTATATGATTCTTTATCAAATGTGCTGTCAACTTTCATTTCTTTAGGTGCTAAATTAGGTGGCATATATCCCATTATGCTACTGGTGCTGTTGTGTGCTTTAAAATAATACAGCAAAGTGTAAATGTTAGCTGGATGCAATGGGACAAAATATTACTGAGAGGGTTAAATAGAATCAGCCTGGGACATCATGTTACATATTGTTTAATGTATATGCTTTATAAGGTGTGTAGTAATCAGTCACACCGGAAGTGAAATATTCTAATCAGTGAATTGCCTGGTGGAATGCTAATGGCGCCATTCAAACCTTTGGATCATAGGCTGTTCTGGGATAATACAGGTTTTTTTCCCTTCAATTTTCTCCTCTCATGTCTGAGTTGTACAGATTTAAAAATATAGTTTCGTACACAATGGGGGTGAAATTCGATAAGGCCCAAAAACGGCAGGGGTCACCGCGGATCGGGATTTGTTCACGCCCGTTTAGAAAGCGAAGGCAGCACATTAATTTGATGCTGCCAGCTAACTTGAATGATGTTAGCGTACAGCCCAGCGACAAATGCACTGCTTCAGGCTGTGCACTCAGCAAGATGTCCAATATCAGGTCGCTGTAGCAACGCTGCATTCTCTTAAAGCAAGGCTGTCATTTTTGAAGGCCAACGGTGGGGCTGAAAGTATACAAGATACTGGTATCCTCATATGTTATCCTCCTTCTCAGATCCCACTTCCCCCTCATCCCACAATCTCTTCTGATTTACAAGCACCTCTTGCTTTACCCCCACCCCCCCCTCCCCTCAGCACAACTCCACCCTTATGCCTTCCTCATTTCAGACACCCAAGAAATTTAGCCTGCCCAGCCAGTGGTTGACCAAGAAGAGGGAGAGGGGAGTGAAGAAGAAGAAACACCATCACTCGATTTCACACTCCCAGCCACCAGCTCCTCAAGGTCGACCAGCAAGGCCATTTGCAGTGTCCCCCACTGAAAGTCAGCAGCCTTCCATCAGCCATGCTGCAGCCACTGGGGTAGCACTGCATGACATCACTAGGATAGGCAAAGGCACATGCAAGACAGTCACTAAGGGAATGCACAATGGTGATTAGTTGATTTTTTGATATAATATTGGATGAATATATGGATAAAGTTGGATTGGAAAGTTTGCCTTTATTTCAGCATTGTGGCCAAGAGGATACTGTGATGGTCAGTAACAGAGGGAAGGTAAAGTATGGGACAAATATTGAAAGGGGAATTGGGGTTGTGGTCACTGGTACTGCAGGCAGATGATTCCATCCCAGATATCCCGGCCAGAAAGGGGCTGTCTGGGTTGCCTCCTTCCTTCCGCTTCCTCCTTTTCTGCTTCTTCCTCTTCCCTCTGTGAGCAGCTTATCCCCTTTGCTGCCTCTGCTTCATCTCCATGTGATGTTGCCAACCCAAGGGGGACTGCAACTAGAGCCCCCAGGACTGTGAGCAAGTGGTCTTCTCAAAGGCCCTCCTTTAACATCCAGTGCCTTGCAAGTGTCAAGCAGCACTCCCTGCACACTTTAACAGCTTTTTAAATGCATTGCACCAAGCCACTACTTCAATAAAATGTAAACAAAAACTCCAAAAGCTGAAATCGAAACATACCTTAAAGATGTGTGTGTCCCTTTAAGAAGTGCTGACAGCGTCTCCGTACAACTGTTGCACGTATGTTCTTCCGTGCGTGGTTAGGAGAGGGCGGTATGAAGTGCGGCGACGTCCAAAATCCCAGTCGTACATCAATTCAGGCGTTGCATGTCGATCGACGTCACAATCTGCACATTTACACGTGAGAGGCGAGCACAGGCAACAGCAGCGCTGCCGACCTCTCCAAAATGGCGGCCACCGTGTCCCGTGCCGGAAGCGGGAGGAAGCGAGGCGGCCACCATTTTCTCAACAAAACCGGCCTTAAGTAAGGCACTACAACACCGAATTTCGCGGCCAATATGCCCAAAGTGGGCCTGCAGAATCAAAAAGGAAGAATAGTGAAGCAGTATCTTCTTTCTAGGCTAGATCGCAGAAATATTCTGGCACAAGGATAGGAACAATTTTTGATTTAAATTTGGCAAACTCATCAATCTTCACTTTAATGTTAAGAGACACGAAGTTTCACCTGTGAGTAACTTAGCAATAAGTCACTATGCAGTCTTCAAAAAGATAAACATCATACACTTATATCAAGAGTCTTGACTCCATACAACAAGCAGATGACACAAGTTGACAGGCAAAATCCTCAACTAATATCCAAAAGTTGTCTTTGCAGGCTTCACAGAGAGTTTCCATCACGCTTCAACGATGTCTTGCCTTCTCCGCCTGCTGGACCCCTCGCACTTCTTTACTCGGAGTGCGTATCTCCACAGATTCCCAGCAGGCATTGCAGGAGGTCAGGTACCTCACTGTTCATGAAATGGTGAACACTCAGATTCTAGCAGTGTTATCATTTTGTTTGCGTAAACTATGTAGTCACGGCAAATTTTGCCTCATAAATGTAATCACCAATTTCTTATCTAAAGGTACCAAAATGCTGGTGACAAATAGCCTGTGAGAAAGGAATGCCGAACTCCTTGCTCTTAATGTGATCCACAGTAAGAAATAGCAATCAAATATCTCATCACTCTTTGCTAAATGCAATCACTGTAATATTAATAACATTTTGATAGCATTGTAAAATTTTACAGAAGTCGCCACTAAAGTATACCAATTAACAACAATAGGCGTGAGGTTCTTCTCGTGCACCAGAACTTCGGCAGAAGAACTATGGAAAAACGGCCAAAACATTTCTGGTGTTTTTCCAGGATTTCCGCGGTTCTTCCATCGAAGTTACAGCAGATGAGCGGGAGAACCCCTGTGAAAATTCACCCCCAATCTTAACTGGCATATATCTCAAATACTTAAAATTAAGAATTTTGACAGCAATTTTTCTCTTTGTTGCTTTGCTGGAAATTGAATAAGTAAAAGCACACATATTGCAATAGTTCTTTCAGTATAACATGGGTTAAAGTATTTGACAATAACGAATGTGGGGCTGCACTGGTTTCCCACTAACAAGGTGTGGATAGGCTGGGGGTTCTGCTGTGCTGTATATTTCAGAATAAAGGTTTCTTTTGAAATCAAATAGGGCTGATGTTGTTGCATCTAAGTACTATGGTAATCATATTATATTGTATTTTGTTTTAATTTTAAAAATGGGAAACTGTACAAATGGTTATTTGAAGTGTTTGTATGGTTGCAGATAAGTGCTGTCAGCTCCATACTAAAATGAAGATTAAGACCACTGTGGATTCCACTTCGACATTTAAATGATGTTCTGAGAACATGGGATTCTGCCAGGACTTACTAGCTGGTAGGATTGTTCCATTTTAATTAACTATTTATTAATGAGAGATGTAGCTTTCTTTTCCAGACGGTGTTAATAGATACAGGATAAACAATTGTTTTAATTTAGCTCATCTTCAAATACATTTGCTAAGAGGCTGAAGCACTAAAACCATCCATCATTCAATTTAATAATGTATGGCTCAGTGCAATGGATTAATTTCAAGCACAGAATTTTTCTGACTAAGCTGTTACATGACTGAGTCCAATGACAGAATAGGAATGCTTTGTGCTGCTTAATTTTACTTCAATCAGAATCCAATTTAATGGAATACCAGTCACCCAAGAAGGAATGTAGATGGCCATGGTTGTGCTGTTCCTTATTTTAATGAGGTGGGGTGTATTGCAATGCTGTTTTAGGACAGTGTTAAAACAGAAATGGTACAGACCCAGCCTGATTTCTTGAGCCAGAATAGCATAGACTGACAAATGAAGCTGAATGTTCCCTTATCCAGTCTATGTGAAAATATACATTTGATTTAAACAACTGTACTAAGGTTAGTATTCAATGCTCTCCTGTTTAAAGATTTCAAGTTGTGGTTTTTTACATCGCACCTTTAACGTAGTAAAACCTCCCAAGGCGCTTCACTTCGAGCCAAAGAAGGAGATATTAGGACTGGTGACCAAAAGTTTGGTCAAAGAGGTAGGTTTTAAGGAGGGTCTTAAAGGAGGAGAAAGAGGTGGAGCGGTGGATAGGTTTAGGGAGGGAATTCCAGAGCTTAGGGCCCGGTGAGCACAGGGGTCAACCTGACTTGGTGCAAGTTAGGATGTGTGCAACAGAGTTTTGAATGAGCTTAAGTTTATGGAGGGTGGAAGATAGGAGGGCTGGCTGGGAGAGCATTGGAATAGTTGAGTCTGGAGGTAACAAAAGCATGGATGAGGATTTCAGCAGATGGGCTAAGGTAAGGAAGGGTGGAGATGAGTGATATTATGAAGGTGGAAGAAGACGGTCTTGGTGATGGAGAGGATATGGGGTCAGAAGCTCTGTTCAGGGTCAAATAGGGTGAGGCATAAATCACTGAAATATTAGAAAGCAGATACAGTACTATCTTTAATGGAGGAGTGGCTGAGAACCATGCAACCAGTGCAATTGCACAGGGCCCCAAGCGAGTCAGTGCCCTGAGCAGATCCAGTAATACATTTAAGGATTGAAGTAAATCAATCTCAACTTTATCAATCATTAGCAACCTCACACCTTCAATGGTGACTTTTATTGACTGCAACGACTATAACTATTGAAAAGAATGAATCTTTGTTCAGTTAGCCTGCTCTATGAACACACCTTTATTGTTTCTACTCTTGACTGTCAAACTTGATTTTGGCGTGCATAGCATCAGAATTGTTCGATGCCATTTACTCTCCTGTTATCCATTGCTTATCATTTTGTAACTAGTTTTATATTACTTATTGCAAGCACACCTTCTCATCATATGTGTGTGGATTTAACACCAGATTAAGTAGGTAATATAATTGTCTAGTGAAATGTAGGGGCACCAAACTGAACCTTTGCACGTCACCCCACCCCCACAAAGCAAATGTCGCCCCTGCTTTAATGATATCTTGAAGAATGAAGACACTCGGTGGATGTTAGAAAATGCAGAAGGTCAGTCTATCTATACAAAAGGATTAAAGCAAGTAGAAATTCTCATTAATCTTAGTAACAAGGTGATGAATTTGGCTCTCTTCCATGTTAACACACATTGGAAAATATACAAGGGTGTATAAATTCCACTGCATTAATGGAAAGTACCATAAATATTTATTCTTCCCTGAAGAGGAACCACAGTCTTTAAATTTCAAATCATTCTTCCTGCATTTAATTTTACAACCTATGGAGGCTGAAAATCTGTGTGTTTTTGTTGCGATAATGTAGGCGCACCTAATTTTTTAGTTTCAAACCCTTTTCCAACGGGTTTTACGGCCATTTTAATTCCGCACAAGTTTCTGATTCAGGTGGAAGGGGCCATTTTCTCTGCCCACCCCTTCACCAGCAGTGCGTGCAGTTGAGTTGGATGGCAGAGAGGTGACGGAGGTGGCACTTGGCCCCACTGCCACCTCCCTCCACGTGGCTCTGGTGACTGCCATCAATGGCCTCCTTCTCTGTGAGCCAGCGGACAGTCTCTCCAAATTACATCATGTAAATCTGCGCCCAAAGTAATTCTGGGTTCACCTCCTTGTTCTGGTACCACTTGCCTGACCCTTTCCTAGAGATACCTTATGTTGACCTCAAAAAATCTTGCAAAAGCACAAGGCACAAAGGGAATGTTGTTTATTTTCGGAAAAAATGTCTTCCTATACCTACCTCTCTGCTTGCCTCCAATTCAAGTTATTTCTCTCACCTACTCTCGTTCTGTTTGTCTTCCGCTCTTTCTGTCTGTTCCTGTCACTCTGTATTCCTTTCCTTTCATACTCTCTCACTGCATATCTGTGTGTTTGCAACATCAATCACACTCTCCATTCATGTGGCTCTCTTGTTTGCCAGGGCCGGCGATTATGTTAACTTTGCCTGTGATGACGGCAGTCAGAATGAGCGGCCGGTCAGGTTTGCGTCTCCGGCTGGCTTCCCACAGGTGCAGGACATCATCGACTGCACACACGTGACAATCCACACACCACCAGATCAACCAGGGGTATTGTAAACCACAAGGGTTCCATTCATCAATGTTCAGCTGGTGCGCAACTACAAAAAAAGGTTTATGCAGGTGTGCACCAGATTCCCAGGGAGCTGCCATGATGCTTTCATCCTGCGGCACTCCAAGCTCTCCAACTTCTTCGGACTGGCAAGCAGACTTAAAGTGTGGCTGCTAGGAGACAAAGGATACCACTTTCAAACTTCGCTGATGACACCCGTGAGAAACCCAACCAATGAAACCCAAGCACAGTACAACGAAAGCCATATGACAATCAGATATGTCATTGAGCAAGCGATTGGCATGCCCCAGAAATGCTTCAGGTCCCTAGACAGATCTGGAGGCGCCCTTCCGTACTCGCCAGCCAGGGCCTCCAGAATGATCGTGGTGTGCTGTGCTCCATTGCACAGCAGCGAAGATTGGAGCTGCAAGAAGACACATCGTCTGCAGATGAATCCAATGAAGAGGAGGAGGACAAGGAAAAGGCGAAGGATGCAGGTGGCAACCCCAATGCAGCACCAGCCACTCATATTGTTGCCCGTGATGCCAGGGATTCCCTTACAGCTGTAAAGTTCAGTTCACTGAACCGATGTAACAATCACATCCAACGGACACTCTCACCACCACCCCCCCAATCCCACTGACACAAAGCAGTCCTGTAACCAACCATCCATCCATCGCACATCCCCCCTATTGGTCCCCGTCAATTCATGTCTTCCCATTAATCAACAAGCAACTGAGAAGGTGAGTTGCCAGCCAGTAACCAAGAATGGGCAACACGGAAAGAAGGTGCAAAGTAATACATTTTACGTGATTGTACTAAACAATCGCTACAATCTGATTGTCATATGGCTTTCTGTGCTTGGGCTTCATTGGTTGGGTTTCTCACGGGTGTCATCAGTGAAGTTTGAAGGTGGTATCCTTTGTCTCCTTGCAGCCACACTTTAAGGCTGCTCAAATCCCTGCTCTGAGTGCTGAGATGCTCTTGGCCAACAACCTCTGGATGTTGGAGCCAGTGAGGGCCCCGCCAAAGACTGCTCCACCTGCACCTGTACAGGGGCAGACTTGGCCATCTGGAGAGGAGGCAGTATGTCGGGTAAAGGCTGAGGGGAGGGCAATGGGTGAGAAGTGGGAGCACTTTGAGTGGAGTTCCCACTTCCATGTCCCCTTTCTCCATCATCCCTCTCATGGGCCAGCTGCACTTCACTCCTTCCACTTTGCTGGAGAGCAGCTTGGTGCAGGTCAGGGATGCACTGTAAGGCCAAGGCTAAGGTGTTTGTCATCCTATTGAAGGCGGCAGACATGTTAGCATCCAAGGTCTGCACAGTTGTGGTCAAGGCCTGCATGGACTCATTTGATTGCTGCGATTGATGTTCCACTAAGTTGGCCACTCTATCCATGGAAGAAGGCATAAACCCACTGAAGCTTGAGCTGGACTCCTCCATTCTCTTTGCAATCGTGGACAGTGTTATGTGGAAGGCCTGGCAGTACGTCACAGATTTTCTGCTGCTTCTCAATGATTATCCTTATCACAGCATCTGTTTTCCAGCTGAGCAGAGCTTGGAGAGGACTGTGCCCTCCGACGCGGACTCTCCACAGCTGTCCCTGCCACCACTGTCTGCTCGTGCTCACTTGTGAAGTGTGAGTCACCAGGTGAAAACCCAACTAACTGTCTAACTGGGCCCACCGAAGTGCGAGTATCTGCGCTGGTGCATGGTAAGCATGAGTCCTGTGGACCCTCAGAAGGAATCATTTTTATTTAAACACGCATCCTTTAAGCAACTAAGGGCCTTTAGCTGACATGCATGCTTTCCTGATCTTCAGAAGTTCACCTAATATTAGTGCAGTCCATTAAAGGTCATCTGTGTGTGGGAAGCAGCTGTTAAAGCGATGGAGGCATTTTTTGGGAGGGAATATTATTCATGCCATGTATGAGTTAACATGCGCAGGTTTGACAATTAATCCCAAATTGCATTATATTTCTTCACTGCAGAATATCTTCTCCTAGCCTGTCTAAAGACAGAAAATAATATTCCATCAGACCAACATATTCAGGTTAAAACTATTTCAGTCATTTTTAGAAGTTAAAATAATAGAGAATAAAAAAAGCTACAACAAGATTTAAAATAACACAAAACTTAAAAAAAAGAAACTAGAATCAGTCCACAAGGAATTAGTGTCCCTTTTTCATAATGGTTCTTCAAATCTGGCAAACAACAAGATGTTTGGAACAACAGTCTGGTTTATCTCCAAGATGCGATCTTGGATGTGAATGATGCAAATTCCAGTTACAGAGTTTGGATGCTTTAAAGTTTAACAGTCAGAGTTGTGATTTATGTCATGGGGCTACTTTTATGTTATAACTATTTTTTGAAGTAAACAAATAAGTTGAGAGCTGTTACATCATGTGACATGCAGTGCTAATGTCAGGAAAATAGCTGTTTTGTTTTCCTCGACAGATTTCTACCCTTTATGATAGATTTTCCTAATGCTTCAGTATTCAGAGAGAATAGTTGTTTGTTAAGCTGTGCATATTTTCACCGGCTAACTCATCCCAAGGCCTTCAAAGGGAATTCTATCAGCTATCTGTTTTTCACACACTGCCATTTTGTAACCTGGCAAAGGAAGGCAGTTTCCATTTTAACGCTAGCTTTTTAAAAAACTAACCATATATAATAAAGACGCAATTTTCCTTCTTAGCATTGTGACAACCCTAATCATAAGATAGAAAGCAATAAGCAATGCCGCCATGCTAAAAACATCGAAAAGATCATGTAATGTTTTCTCTCCATTTAGCTTCAGAGTCTGGTCGGGTCAGGCCTGGTGGGGAGTTGACTATCACACTCGGGGTCAGGTCAGGTCAGGGGAGCTGACTATCACACCCGGGGTCAGGTCAGGCCAGGGGAGCTGACTATCACACCCGGGGTCAGGTCAGGCCAGGGGAGCTGACTATCACACCCGGGGTCAGGTCAGGCCAGGGGAGCTGACTATCACACCCGGGGTCAGGTCAAGGCAGGTGGGGAGCTGACTACCACACCCAGGGTTAGGTCAGGCCAGGGGAGCAGACTATCACACCCAGGGTCAGGTCAGGCCAGGGGAGCTGACTATCACACCCAGGGTCAGGTCAGGGCAGGGGAGGAGCTGACTACCACACCCAGGGTTAGGTCAGGCCAGGGGAGCTGACTATCACACCCGGGGTCAGGGCAGGCCAGGGGAGGAGCTGACTATCACACCCGGGGTCAGGTCAGGCCAGGGGAGCTGACTATCACACCCGGGGTTAGGTCAGGCCAGGGGAGCTGACTATCACACCCAGGGTCAGGTCAGGCCAGGGGAGCTGACTATCACACCCAGGGTCAGGTCAGGCCAGGGGAGCTGACTATCACACCCGGGGTCAGGTCAGGCCAGGGGAGGAGCTGACTATCACACCTGGGGTCAGGTCAGGCCAGGGGAGCTGACTATCACACCCGGGGTCAGGTCAGGCCAGGGGAGCTGACTATCACACCCAGGGTCAGGTCAGGCCAGGGGAGCTGACTATCACACTCGGGGTCAGGCCAGGGGAGGAGCTGACTACCACACCCGGGGTCAGGTCAGGCCAGGGGAGCTGACTATCACACCCAGGGTCAGGTCAGGGGAGCTGACTACCACACCCAGGGTTAGGTCAGGCCAGGGGAGCAGACTATCACACCCAGGGTCAGGTCAGGCCAGGGGAGCTGACTATCACACCCGGGGTCAGGTCAGGGCAGGGGAGCTGACTACCACACTCGGGGTTAGGTCAGGGCAGGTGGGGAGCTGGCAGCTACATGGGATCAGGCTGAGTCGGGAGCTGGCTTGCACTCAGGGTCAGGTCTGGTGGAGGTTGTGAGCGAAGCTGAAGCTTGTAGTAAACTGTGGTGGGCCTCAAGCAGAGAGTGGAGCAGAGCTTGGAGTACTTGGGAGGGAGGGGTGGGAGAATGCTGAATGGTGAACTAGCAGAAAGGAGAATGAAGAACTGTGGCGAAAATGGGTTAAATATCTTCTCTGCCAATCGTCTAATTAGTCTGTGGTTCACAGGGTGAGAATGGACGAATGAGCGAAGGTAGAGGCTGACTGCAATAAGTTATACACAATGGGGATAATTTTCAACTTATCACTGGAAGATAAATCCAGCGTTGATTTGAATGGAAAGAAAAACTGGGCTGCTTCTAGAATGGGCACCTGACCCACAATGCCAGTTTTACTCTCCAGAGAAAAGTTGAAAATTACCCCCGGTATATCCGGACACACAGAGATAAGGAATCTTTCACTTTAACCCCAGTACTAATGCACTCAAGAGTTGTAACTTTTAAAAGTGTATTAAATATTATAGCAAATAGCCACCATCGAAGACATTGAGAATACCTGATTTTCGGACACTATCTGATCCTATTTAGAGGTATTGCAGTATCTATAGCATTAGTATCAAGAAGAAGTATGAAGTAAGAGAAGCTATGGTTGTTCTCAATCCTCTCGGAACATTTCATAGTGTGTAAAATTCTTAGATGTTTAATGCATAAGACGTCTTTGTCCAAAGACAACAACTTCAGTACAGACAAGAGTAGAACACAACTTTGAGTTCTGGGGTGTTATTCAGAAAGGAATATGGAAGCCGGGGTGTGATTCTGTGGAATTATAGTGTTGGATTATTGTGAAAGAACAAAATAGATCTGGGAGAAAAAGCACAGCAGCCGCATGTGATGTTACACAAAAACAGAGAGATTACAGTTTACCTTTCATAAATTACATAATTTGGCCGGACTTTCATACTCTCAAATTTGTTCAATGCATGTTGATATTTGAACAAAAAAAAACTAACCTAGAACTGTTTATTATTTCAATTAATTTAATATCATCCAGTTTATAAAAAACAGGAAACAGTCATGCAAAAATAGGAGAGTTTAGTAATTGTAGCTCTCCGGCCTTTCCATGGCCACAGCTGTACTTATTCAGTAATCATGATGTTGTAATTGCAGCTTCCTTATCTTCACAGCAGGACAGTCCAATGATTTTTTTTCTCTAATGCCTAATTATGAGACTAATTAATGAGGTTAACATGCTCAGAAATCTAGTTTGTGTTGCTTCACAGATTCCAAGTATTTACATTTTCCAAATCCTCAGAGACTGCCTGCTGGTTCAACCCTCAGTGTTATTTCTTGAAATGCTGACCTAAAAGGTTTTGCGTGCCAAAAAATAAGTTTCACAACAATTTTTTTCTGCTGTCGGAACACCATAAACTCAGGCTTCCATTTTCTACAAGGTAATGTGTTTTTTTTTTAACTTGCCGAATTACAGTCCTGTGTACATAAGAACATAAGAACATAAGAAATAGGAGCAGGAGTAGGCCAATCGGCCCCTCGAGCCTGCTCCGCCATTCAATAAGATCATGGCTGATCTGATCCTAACCGCCAATCTACTATCACAGAACCATCTCCTGAACCTAACAGAATTGCACACACGAAATAGGAGCAGAATCAGGCTACACGGTCCCTGGGCCCGCTCCGCTACCCACAGGGCCATGACCGATCCGAACCTAGACTCATGTCCAAATTCCTGCCCGCTCCCCGTAACCCTTAATGCCCTTTACTTCTAGGAAACTGTCTATTTCTGTTGTAAATTTAATTAATGTTGTAGCTTCTACAGCTTTTTGTGGCAGCATATTCCATGGACCTACCACCCTCTGAGTGAAGTAGTTCCTCCTCATCTCAGTTTTGAAAGAGCAGCCCCTTATTCTAAGACTATGTCCCCTAGTTCTCGTCTCACCCGTCATCGGGAACATCCTCCCCGCATCCACCCGATCCAACCCCTTCACAATCTTATATGTTTCAATAAGATCGCCTCTCATTCTTCTGAACTCCAATGAGTAGAGTCCCAATCTACCCAACCTCTCCTCATATGACCACCCCCTCATCCCCGGGATTAACCGAGTGAACCTTTTTTGCACTGCCTCGAGAGCAAGGATGTCTTTCCTTAAGTAAGGACACCAAAACTGTATGTACATGGCCTTTGAACGGTTTGTGATTCCAGCATGGCTCAGCAAGCAAAACACGAAGGGTTAACAAAGCTGGCCTCTTTTCCTGGTCCTTATGACATGTCCCTCGCAATGGCAATTTTTGGTAAATTATCAAACTTGATATGTAAAGAAAGTAAATTCCCCCTTCCCCATGCCACTCACTTTTTCTTGAGTGAGGAAGAAACCTCTTTGGAATTTAGAAGAATGAGAGGTGATCTTATTGAAACATATAAGATACTGAGGGGGCTCGACAAGGTAGATGCAGAGAGGATTTTTCCCCTCGTGGGAAATCTAGAACTCGGGGGCATAGTTTCAGAATAAAGGGTCGCCCTTTTAGAACTGAGATGAGAAGGAATTTCTTCTCTCAGAGGGTCGTAAATCTGTGGAATTCTCTGCCCCAGAGAGCCGTGGAGGCTGGGTCATTAAATACATTTAAGGTGGAGATAGACGGATTTTTGCAACATAAGGGAGTGAAGGGTTATGGGGAGTGGGCAGGGAAGTGGCTTTGAGCCCAAGATCAGCCATGATCTTATTGAATGGCGGAGCAGGCTCGAGGAGCCGAGTGGCCTATTCCTGCTCCTATTTCTTATGTTCTTATGTTCTGCCAATGATCCTCAACAGGGAGTTAGGCGAGTGGTGTGGGTTGAGTTGCTTTTTTCCCTCTCTCCCTCGCTACATACAACTCTTCGGAAGGTTTGGCTGAGAGTGGTAACCCACTAAATGGGGAGTCAATGGTGCAAACTCATGTTTTACAACTCCATAATGCAAGAGCATTGAAAAGGAGATGTAAATGTGACACATACAATTCATTTTACTGGTGGAGCCAGAATGTTACTAACTTCAGGCACCATTATTCATTCTCTGGTGTAATACAAGGAAATCTGATGAAGAGCACAAGGGGGAAAAATTCGGTGTCGCCCCTTCTGGGGGGCTAATTTTAGCGGGCCGAAAAAATTAGCGCTCCTCCGCCTGAAATTCAGTTGTAGCGCCCCAAGCAGGAGGTGGAGCGCTACTGGAAGCGCTACTGGAAGCGCTCCACCTCCTTCTTGGGGCACTACAACTGAATATCGCTGTGCTACGTGTAACAGCGCCATGCGCGTCGGCACGTAGCGCCGCATCATTGCAGGCCTCCCTCCCCTGATTAAAGGGGAAGGGCCTAACGCTGCGCGCACCGGGGCCCTGCTGGACCACCGGGGAGCGGGGTGCCGTGAAAACAGCCCGGCACTCAAGAGGAGTGCCCGGCTGAGCAATCGCGGCCGGCACCCCGAAGAAAAAAGTGGAAGGGGACAGGTGCTGGCAGTTGGCCCCAAAAAAATGGCCACCCAACACCTGCCCTTTAAGTAGCGCTGCCGCGGCTGCAAAAACACCCCCTGACCCTGTCGGACATATCGTCCGGTGATAGGTCAGGAGGCGCAACCCAAGTTTGCGAGCGGGGCGCTGAATTTTGCGGGAGCGTTAGCCGCGCCACGCCCGGGCACTAGGGGATTTGCGCCCTGTTAGCGCCCCCCGAGAGACGCAAATCAACCCAATTTTTCCCCCCCAAGAGCCTACACATTTACAGATAGATTCCACTAAACACAATTGAAGAATGGAGGGAAGCCTGATCAGGTTAAAAAAAACCTAAGAGAGCCCACCAGCTTCAGTCTCATTTTGAAGAGGTGATTTTGAGCTTCATGGGGACATGCTCATTTAACACAAGTGGGAATATAGTCTGAAATATTTGCTCACTAAATGGACATAAGTTATGACTGTGAACATTTTGGTCTCCTTATCTAAGGAAGGATATACTTGCCTTAGAGGGGGTGCAATGAAGGTTCATTAGATTGATTCCTGGGATGAGGGGACTGTCCTCTGAGGAGAGATTGAGTAGAATGGGCCTATTGTGAGTACAATGGGCCTATTATAGGGAAATTATAATGGGGAATAAGGAAATGGCAGAGTCTTAAAGCAAATATTTTTTATCTGTCTTCACAGTAGAAGACACAAAAAGCATACCAAAAATAATGGGGAACCAAGGTGCTAATAAGAGTGAGGGACTTAAAGTAATTAATAACAATAGAGAAAAAGTACTTGAGAAACTGATGGGACTAAAAGTCGACAAATCCCCTGGACCTGACGGCCTACATCCTAGGGTTCTAAAAGAGGTGGCTGCAGAGATAGTGGATGCATTGGTTGTGATCTTCCAAAATTCCCTAGATTCTAGAATGGTTCCAGCGGATTGGAAGGTAGCAAATGTAACCCTGCTATTGAAGAAAGGAGGGAGAGAGAAAACAGGGAGCTACAGGCCAGTTAGCCTGACATCAGTTGTCGAGAAAATGCTGGAATCCATTATCAAGGAAGTGGTAACAGGACACTTAGAAAATCATAATATGATTAGGCAGAGTCAACATGGTTTTATGAAAGGGAAATCGTGTTTAACAAATTTATTAGAGATTTTTGAGGATGTAACTAGCAGGGTTCCAGTGGATGTAGTATATTTGGATTTCCAAAAGGCATTTGATAAGGTGCCATGTAAAAGGTTGCTACGCAAGATAAGGGCTCATGGGGTTGGGGGTAATGTATTAGCATGAATAGAGGATTGGTTAACGGACAGAAAACAGAGAGTAGGGATAAATGTGTCATTTTCCGGTTGGCAGGCTGTAACTAGTGAGGTACTGCAAGGATCAGTGCTTGGGCCTCAGCTATTTACAATCTATATTAATGACTTAGATGAAGAGACCGAGTGCAATGTATCCAAGTTTGCTGATAATACAAAGCTAGGTGGGAAAGAAAGCTGTGAGGAGGACACAAAGAGCCTGCAAAGGGATATAGACAGGTTAAGTGAGTGGGCAATAAGGTGGCAGATGGAGTATAATGTGGGGAAATGTGAGGTTATTCACTTTGGTAGGAAGAATAGAAAAACAGAATTTTTTTAAATGGTGAGAAACTATTAAATGTTGGTGTTCAGAGAGATTTAGGTGTCCTCGTACAGGAAACACAGAAAGTCAGCATGCAGGTACAGCAAACAATTAGGAAGGCAAATATCATGTTGGCCTTTATTGCAAGGGGGTTGGAGTACAACAGTAGGGAAGTCTTACTACAATTGTACAGGGCTTCGGTGAGAGCACACCTGGAGTACTGTACACAGCTTTAGGGGGAAAAATTGGGTATAGCTCATTTTGGGGCGGTAATTTTTGCCGCCGACCGCGAAATTCGTCTCCATCGCCCCTGGAGGTGATTTGAGCGCTAAATTAAGCGCTACACACCTCTCTTAGGGCGCTAACGTTGGGGAGTGAGGCGCTACCTCAGAACGCTACTGAAGCTCAGGTGCTGTCAATTACCCTGGAACTCAGACAGACTGGTGCCATCCAGTTCCTAAAGGGAAAGGTCCATCTTGCTGCATAGCCGCACCCTGCTCATTGCAGCGTTGAACCTTGACCTGCAAACATCATTGAGATTGATGAAACAATTGTGATGGATACTCAGAGGCCCAGGAAGAGAGCTCGGCGCTTTAGCGACCAGGCATTGGTGGATCTGGTTGGCACAGTTGAACGGCGATGGGCAGTGCTCTTTCCAGAGAGTGGCAGGACGCCATTGCCCCGCGAGTTCAGAAGAGTCTGGAGGGAGGTGGCCCAGCATGTGTCATCGCGGAGCCTGGTGCAGAGGACATATACACAGTGTCGTAAAAAGTTCAACAACCTCACTCAGGTGGTCAGGGTGAGTACCTGCTTATCAATAACTCTACATCCCTCCCTCTCAACTTCACTTTGTGCACAGACGGTGTAAATACCCAAATGCCCAACTCTCATCCAACAACAATGGCATCTCATAAAACTCACTTGCACATCCCATACCGTGCAGACATTAACATCTATTCAACTATGGTAGGCACATCTGCCAAACACATGGCTGCACACTCACTCACATGCTGTCCTTTTTATTGCAGGCCAAGCTTTCACATAACCGGCGAGAGACCCAGTGGACAGGAGGAGGACAGGCGGAGCTACACCCCCTCACAGAATTGGAGGAGAGAGTCCACAGACTCATTGCGAGCCAGGTAGTAGGCGCCATGGCCGTTGGAGAGGTCGACCCCCTTGGGGACAGCAATGGTATGTTCATCAGCTTTCTCTCCTCTCTCAAACCACTTCCCCCTCACAACACCAGCCTTTTACACTTTCAATCTAACTACACTGTTTCTAGTCCTTGCTCCCTTCCTCCCCCCCTGCCCTCACGCTAAAGCCACTCTTGCACCTTCCTGCTTTCAGATAGTGAACCACTAGCTGACCAGCCTGTCCCTCAGCCTGCCAGTGGCAGCGACGCCCCAGGGGAGGAGGAAGAGGAAGCCGGAGCCTCACCGCCTGCGTCTATCGAGGGTGACACTTCCGACACTGGGGCCACGCCTTCCCTGGAGGGGAGCTGGAGGTTCGCATCTGATTTGGGTGAAGCTCCAGGACCCAGCAGGCTGCAGCAATGCCATGGGGGAAGGGAAGCTCGGGGGCCATCTCCCCGGAGGGTGAGTAGGCGCACGAGTTCTGCTGCACAGGACTCGGATGAGGACCTCGCTATCGTGGCCATGACTACGCAAGCGATGAGCATGCATACGGAGCTCATGGGTGCAATGGCAAGTGTGCCCGACAGCATGGATGCACAGGCTAGGAGCGTGGAGGAGTCCGCCACCAGCACAGCTGTCATCTGTGCGCAAACCCTTGAACCCATCTTTGCCTCGTTGCAGAGGATGGTTGAATTGCAGGGAGACCGTGGGAACCAGAGCCCATGCCGTGTGTAATGGGTGAGGTGGCAGCATCCATTGTAGCACAGGCCGACGCAATGCAACGGCTTAGTGCTGCAATCGAGTCATTGGCTGGTGCCATCCAGTCTCAGACTGCTCTCATGCAGTCTCAGCTTGATGTCACACAAACGCTGACTGCTGCCATCCTCGCTGGGTCATCCACTGTGCACCGGGGATCTGACGGTGCCTCAGCAGGTCAGCAATCTGTGCTCGAGCAGATTGCTCCGGATGCTGATGTACTGACCCGTGGGATTGGAGAGTGTGTTGGTCGAGCAGGAAGGTGCTGTCCTCTCTCAGGATGACAGCATTCCTGCTCCCACCACTGCCACTTCGCCATTGCACTTGGCACGGCCTGCAACACAGCCAGCCCAGACTGTTGCCGCCCATGCAGAGTTGGTGCAGTCTGCAGCCAGGCCCTCCAGGCCCAGAGCTGGGCGAGGGCGTCCTTGAAGGCCATCTCCAGTCTCTGGATCCAGCATTGAGCAGCCTTCCGCCAGCCTTGCTGCAGCCACTGGGGCCACATTATGGAGGAGCAGTAGGGTGGGAAGGGGGGAAGTGTGTAGGGGAAGGAGATCACCCTCGAAGGCCAAAAAGTAAAAATGCTGTAATAAGTGGGGGGAATGTTTGATGTTCAATTTAATATATTTGTTTACTGTTTTGACGCTTCTCTTGATGTGGTAAGAATGAGTTTTGTTAGTTTATGAATTGTTGTGTTTGTTTCAAATTGTTTGTCCTGAATAAATAAGACACAGTTTGTAATATAAATAAAAAATTTATTGGAACTTTACAACTTTGCTGACTTGACTCATTGGAGCTTTGCCCGGCAATAGGGTCTGCGGGATGCTTGCGATGATGTGATTCTTCATCCCAGAAGCCACTGGTTCAATGTAGATATGCTGCGGAGATGCCGGTGTTGGACTGGGGTGGACAAAAATGAGAAGTCGCACAACACCAGGTTATAGTCCAACAGTTTTATTTAAAATTACGAGCTTTCGGAGCTCGTCATCATTATCATTATCACATACATCTTTGATGTAATGCCTCCCTAACAGATTGTATCTCTGCAGACACATTGTTCTCTGTGTTTATATACGGTGTAATCGATTTGTGTTCCCTCACTGTACCTGAAGAAGGAGCAGAGCTCCGAAAGCTCGTAATTTTAAATAAAACTGTTGGACTATAACCTGGTGTTGTGCGACTTCTCATCAATGTAGATAGGATAGGCTCACCAGACATCCCTGTTTTCCGGGGACAGTCCCTGGATTTGGGAAGGTGTCCTCGGGCAAACAATGTCCCCGGAAGAGTCCCCAGTTTAAAAATCTCGTCCCTGAAACTGAGTCTTTGATTTTTTTCATTGCTAATGCACAGAAACCCATTTCTCGGAGATTCTTTTGAGTTCAGAACGAGCTCCTGGAGCGGGTTGAATGGAGGTGTCAGTGGTGGCCTTGCCTTCCCACAAATGCGTGAGAGAAGCCAAGGGAGTAGTGAGAGCTGGTGGGTGAGTGGATTTGATTTACTTTACCAGTTTACCTGTATGGTGTATCGTGGTTTTTTCATTGAATAAGGGAAGGCAAGCTCTAAATTCTCTCACCGGGAAGAGGTTTGTGAATCTGAAACCTTCTGAGACAGAGGGTGCTTCATGGACAATCTCAGTCTGTTGGGAGCAGATCTAAAATTGAGAAATTTAAATTTAGGATTTTCAGGGACGAGTAGATGGTTCCGTGCTGTACCTTTCTATGATTCTATGATTCTATGAGCACTATTGCCGGAACACACGCAAGATTTGTGATTCGGTGTATCTAAGCTGCGCAGCCCGGGACCGGCTGTTCCAATGTGAAATTTTGCGCAGGCATGAAACTTTGAGTGGGCCGGGCAGTCCATTAAAGGGGCCGCGTACCCAAAATAAATTGCAGGGGAACATTGCCTGTGTGTCCCCGGATTTGGTTTTGAAAATATGGTCACCCTAAGATAGGATACACACGGATTTAAGTACTTGTATAAATTCCCATCTTCTAAAACCTGGAATTATCGGTCCTCGTGCCCCAGGAAAGCCAACAGAAGAAGCTCAGTCAATTAGGAATATGAGCGGAGACCTGTACCACCGCCATGATTGATGAGGGCCTCAGGCCTCAAGCAAGCACACTGATGCAAATCGAAATGTTTTGCTGCATGTATGACATCACAGGAAGCTGTGCCCCCGATGTGTGGGTGCAGTGCCAATCGCATATCTCAGGCAAGCTGCCCCCATAAAAAGGGAGGTTGCTGTGAAAAGTTAAAGAGCTGTTGAGTGCACTGTGAGGCCTGACTCATCAGAATTAGTTAAGCAAAGCCAGCATTCTGTTACAGGAGCTTTGAGCTGCTGCTAAAAGAGGCATTTTGTTTGACTATTTTGTCCTGCTATTTTGTGCTGCTGGGAGGACACCAGTGCAAGGTGAAGGATGAGGGAGTCATTTGGGATCCCCATTACATGTATTATATGAAAAAGGAGGAGGAGGAGCCGGAGCACTTTTAGATGCAAGGGCAAGAGACAACATCAGAGAAGGCGCTCAACATTCATGACATTGGAGGCTTTCTGGGGGGCCATGGAATAGCCTGCATCGGCCTGTGTATAATCCATCGGTGCATCCACTAAGTCACTGCGCTGTTCGCCAGAGTTAATGACTTTCTTGTCTTTCAATGGATATCACAGAGCAGCAAGCATGCGCCCTTGGCTTTCGCTCTCTGGCTGGGTTGCCAACGTGCAGGGCATAATTGATGGCGCTCATGTAGCTGAGAACTGCCACAGATAGAAGTGCACCTTTAATGAGCTGCCCACTGCACACAGCCCTGTGCTGGTGTACTGAACTCTGCTCACAGCCCTGTGCTGGTGTACTGAACCCTGTACACAGCCCTGTGCTGGTGTACTGAACCCTGTACACAGCCCTGTACTGGTGTACTGAACCCTGTACACAGTCCTGTGCTGGTGTACTGAACCCTGTACACAGCCCTGTACTGGTGTACTGAACCCTGTACACAGTCCTGTGCTGGTGTACTGAACCCTGCACACACAGCCCTGTGCTGGTGTACTGAACCCTGTACACAGCCCTGTGCTGGTGTACTGAACCCTGCACACAGCCCTGTGCTGGTGTACTGAACCCTGCACACACAGCCCTGTGCTGGTGTACTGAACCCTGTACACAGCCCTGTGCTGGTGTACTGA